>QTSX02004315.1:0-331927 GCA_014839935.2 Entomophthora muscae | reverse complement strand
CCCACCAAAAATCCCTGTTAACCGAGGGTACATTTTACACTGATAGTTGGAATTTTCTTAAATCCGAGTCCATTTTGTTTAAATCTGGAGTATTTTCGCTTGGCGCCATAGCTTTTAAAACTATGGGAATGGTCTGAATCGAAGAAGATGAGCTCCTATTTTTAGCACCTCTCAGAATGGTTAGAATATGGATCATACTATTCCTTAGATGTTTGAGGGCTGACAGTAACTCAGAACATCACTGCCTTTTATTGAAAAATGGGGTTATATTTCTAGCTGCTTTTATTTTATATTCAATTGTCTAAGACATCCCTGTATTGTTACTGCTTGCCATTTAAATATGAGCTAGAGATGATTTATTTTGGCTAGGTAACTCTTTTGTGAAGAGATCCATCTTATTCCAGTCGATATATAACTGTTTTAAGTTGATTTATGTTTTGTTGGGTAGGATGGTTATCGATAATTCCTTCATGGTTTAATTAACCTTCAAAATATATTTCGACCTAGTTTGCTTCCATGGCTTAGGTACACTGCTTTTATAACATCAGGGCAATGAATTATAGCATTTATCTACTTAATACTTTGACTATACAAGCAATATATATTTCATTTAATAGTGTGTATAATTCAATTAAAAGTATCAAATAGATGTCAAAGCTTGACCATTCAGATTTAGCCTTGACTTTCAATCTAGATGGCTTGGATCTAGGGTTAGGAAGGGCACAGTCTTTTAAATCGGGATAAGATATTCCACATGGAAATTCAAGTTAAATTAGCTGTGACCTTACCAGCCTTACTCGGATTGCTTCAGCTGGTTTTAAACTCTGGCTTTCGTGTAGGGCTGCGTCGTCCCACCCCCGGACAAAACCCGGATTCTGTCCGAAGTTTCTGAAAATGTGGAAGGTAATATACTTTCTATTTGAAGCTGATTCATAATCCGATCTTCCAGAATGCCGGAAAAAAGAAGATCTTTGTCCGGGGGTGGGACGACGCAGCCCTACTTTCGTGGATCAGCCAACCAGATCCAGCTGGGCCGGATTCAACAGAATCTGTTACCGAGTAGACTTTTAATTCAAATCATTTCCAAAGCTGAAAGCAAGCATTGATTATTAAATTTGATCCAATATTGAGTTTATTTTTACCACTTTGTTAAGAAATAAAATGCATAAGAGGATTCTTAGCCAAGCTAGAGTCCTTCGACAAGCCCATACTTTTAGAGGAATCAAACTGGGATATCCTTTAGCTTCAGTGAAGAGAACTCTCTTTAGCACCCCAGTTTCAAATTTGAAGGTTGAATCAACCAAGGCATCTAAAAAGATCCCTAAGCCGGAAGTATGCAGCGGTTGTGGTAGCAAGTTTCAGAAGGATTCTCCCAAGCTACCCGGCTATCTACCTGATGAGGCGGCAGCCCCTCCAGAGACCAAAAAATCCAAGCTTCCCAGTAACTATCTATCCAACCTTGATGTCATGAAGCTTTTAAGTGGGATCGATATCAATGTTCAGAGGAGAATGTTTAAAGAGAACTCTAAATCTTTAACGGATGCTGACCACCTCCCTGACCTCTTCAACTCCAGCCCGATCGATAAAGGCAAAACGAGTGTTCTAGTTTGCCAACGTTGCTATAACCTGCAACACCACGAAAAGATGTCGACAGATTGGAAGGAGAATTCAAAAATCGATATTTCCTTCCTCCGCTTTCTCCAGGAACAGCCCAGATCAGTCATCATATATGTTGTTGATGCCTTTGACCTTTCTGGTTCACTTATTAAGGGCATACAAGAGAATCTGATAGGAACGAACAAAAACAGGCGGATGGTATTGGTTCTCAACAAGAAAGATCTTTTGCCCAAAGGAATCACCCCCTCTTTCTTAAACAGATATATCCGGGAGAAGTTATATGAAGTCGGGCTCCTTGACTCAGTCCTAAAGCATTTTCTGGTGTCGGCAAAGACTAGGGAAGGGCTTTCCCAACTGGTGGAGTTTTTACAGGAGCTTGGCCAAGGAGAGTCAGATTTTTACTTTGTCGGGTGCACCAATGTTGGTAAGTCTGAGCTTATCAACACACTCGTCAATATGGCAACCGAAAGAGGCCATCACGACCGTGCCAAGCTTAAAATAACCACCTCGGTTGTCCCGGGAACTACCATGGATCTAGTCAAAATACCTCTGCAGAAGTTGAGCAAACTGTTTCAACAAAACACAAACATATTCGAGCAGCCAAATTTCAGTGTATTTGATACTCCGGGTATCTTCAACCCTCTCCAACTAACACATCATCTAACACACGAGGAGCTTAAAATGGCACTCCCCTCAAAACCTTTCAAGCCTAAAACATACAGATGGGAACCAGGTATCACCCCTCTATTTTCAAAGCTCATGTTTTTAAGGGCGCTCTCTTTTCCTTGGTGGACTTGCACGTTTCGATTATCTCAAAGGGACAAAAAGAATATACGTTACCATCTACAGCAGCCTACCTGTCCATATGACAAACTTGGCCAAGGCTAATGAGTTGACTCAAGATCTAAATGAAAACACACCCACTCTACTATACCCTCCTATACCAAGCGAAAATAGAATCTCAACTATAGAAATGCCCTCACTTGTACCAATCGATAAAAACCCTCTCCAGTTTACACCTCCAACAATTTTTAAACGAGTTGCCGCTGACGTATGCGTCGCTGGTGTAGGGTGGATCTCCCTGATTGTATCCTTTGATGAGTCCGAGCCCATTGAACTTAAGGCTTACTCCCGGGGAGGATATGGGATCACTTGCCGCAAACCCATCTTACCAGTACTAGATGAATTTATCATCCAGTCTAGAGTTCCAAACATCCCGCCTTTAAAATCCACCAGATAGAAGCCAAAGCTTTTTCAATCATCGGTCTTGCAACCTCAGTACAATTTTTTACACAAGACTCTTATAAACACACTTATAAGCATAAAGTTTTACCTGTTACCATCACTACGCTATTTTAGACAATGGTTGGCTTAAATTTTGAAGCCATGTACTTTATTCATAATGTCACAAGAAACACTTTGATGACCAACTTTAATTTCAGAACTAGTCTTAATTCAGATTCGCTTCAACATTTTGGATTACTCGGGCTAAGCTTGGCGTGTAAACGAAACCATGATTTTAAAGCTCATGTGGATCCAAAAAAATTCAGAATCTTAATATCTTTCTTAAGCAGACCGAATTAGCCAACTGGATATAGAATTGTTAGTAAACCTATATACATTCCATGGCTCCTTCCTTTGGATCGCTATAATCAAGGATAGCTTTGTTTCAGTTGCTTTCCTTATAAGGTTTCAACCAACAGTATCGTTGAACATCTAGAGTTTTCTCTCGTTATCCGTTACCTTGGTGCTGCTAGTTGATGAACTTTGACCAGATCTGTCCAACTTGACCAGATTTTGTTCAATGTTCAAGGTGTATCCAGTAAAATCTTGCGTTGATTTTCAGTAAACCAAGCCCCCATGGATAAGTTTTATGGGGAACGTAGGGTACCGACTGTCTGAGGAGAAGAGGTGATATGTACCTGATTTAAGGCAGTATATCTACCAGTAAAGTTTTTAGTTTAGGATATGCATATTTAACCTTGGGGGTTCTATACAAAGATCAAATTTGGTATTCATTATGTACACGTTGATTCTCATATTGAAAACCGAAGCTTAGATCAAAGATGCTGCAGAGCATCTTAAGCTATATGAAGTCTCGGAGGATAAGAACCTTAACACTGAAAAAATAATCCCTGGCATGTATCTTGTGAAACTTCCATTAAGCTACATCTGTGGGTATTAAGTTTATTTGATCAGACGTTTTAAGTCTCGAAAATTGGAACCAAAGGTTCCGCTTATAGAAATCACAACGGGAAACTTATTTTGACAGGTTGGGTTATCGATGATTGCACAATAAAAGTAGTTGCAGTGCTTTTCCCATGTTGATCGTATATAGCTATTGCTGTATAGCGCAATGGGTTTGTGCTGGTGGTCGGTGCTTTGGGTCGGTTTTAGACTGGATACAGGTTAGTTGTAGCACGTGATAAACTTACCATGCACTATCAGCAGGAGACGACTAAATCTCAAAAGTATTTGAGACCTATCATGTATGTATCTTTGAAGTTTATAGAATTATAAGCCGCAGATATATTCTGAGGCGGGTAGGTAACTTTATGTTTCTGTTAAATTCCTACTTTACTGGCTTAAAATGAACAATCTTAAAGCGTATGTCTATCGTAGTTAGAGGAAACGTATTTGAGGTAGATGGGCCCTGGTTTAGTTATTGGATTTAATATCGGGTAATAAACTGAGCCACCGAAGAATTTAAAACTGAGAAGTAGCTAAAGGAGAATCTGCAAGAAGCCATAATTTGAATGTAGAGTACTTATATTGACGCAATTACGATGGAGTGTATTTACGCGGCCAATTCGAATTGTTAACATATCTTGCAAGAGATTATTTGAAAAAAGTAAGAGCTTGAAAGCAACCAAAAGTCATTTGAAATGAATCCATCTACAAACCAGTTTGAGACTGTAAAGTAATGCGACACAAGCGCTTTTCAAAGTGTTATTAATAGTGACATACTCAACAATTATTCACAAATATTAGCACAAAATATGGTCGGTTTGAACAGGCTGGTGTCTGCCAAGAGTCTATAATGTCTATCAGGCTCCTTTATGGCCAGGATGAGTTTTGTTGGCAACTAAACTCAGTAGCGCCACCTAGGATGGGTTAAAAAAAGAAAACATAGAATTTTACAGTTTCAAAGTGCGATCTTTGCCACCAGACGCAACCTTGTCTCCTGCAGGAGACCAATCAAGGGCATAAACTTCATCGAGATGGCCTGGAAGATTCACTTTGATCTTGCCGGTGCGAGGGTCCCAAACTTTGCAAGTAGAGTCCTTGGAAGCAGAGACAAGCATACGACCATCACCAGCCCAGGCTACTTGATATACACTGCCAACGTGACCCCGAAGATTGCGGATAAATCTAAATGCTTAGCGGATAACTGAAATATGCTTACTTTCCAGTCACGCCGTCCCAGATCTTAACAGAGTTATCGAACGAAGCACTTGCAACAAACCGACCATCAGGAGAAAACATGACGTGGTTGACCAGCTTCTGATGTCCTGCCAGATTAAAGATAGACAACGAGCAAAACTACCTGTCATGCGCTCAATTGGCTTGTTGGACTGGAAGGGCTTCCACATGAACATGGTAAAATCGTCAGATCCAGTGATGACGCGCTCAGCCCCATCTGGCCCGCTAGAATTCAGGGCACTACGATACCTTTTAAGAGCTTCTTCCTGTACTAATCGTGTAAGTATATTGGATATAAGATTAAATACCATTTCCAATGGTTTCAAGTTTGGGGCAAGTGTGATCAAACGGCCCAGTACGAAGAGCGTAATCGGTAGAGAGTGTGATCGAGTTGACCCAATGTGCATGACCATTCAGAGTCATGATGAGCGAGCCCTACTCACAGTTAGAGTTATTATCGACTCATAACTTACCGTGGCTGGGTTCCAGAGTTTAATGGTTCTATCTTGAGAAGCTGTATAAATAACTCCTTGGGGATTACCAGTGGCCCCCCCTCCACCCCAACGGACACAGGTTACAGTCGCGGTATGGCCGGCTAGCGTAAACCTTGTGACTTTCATTTTGCAGTCCCAGACTCTAACCGTTTTATCTTTGGAAGCAGTAGCTAGTCGAGGCTGCTCTGAATTTCTACACACTGAGTTCTAATCAAAGTAGTCTTTTACATATGCGCAGGTTCCCAAGCCAAAGAGGTGATCCACTGTCTATGTCCCTTCAAAGGTCCGGAAACAGCCTTTCCAGTTAAAGGATCCCAAACACGAACCTAAATAAGTTAATAATTGCTTGCTATAGGCCATACAGTATTGTCCATAGATCCAGATGCCAAATAGCGGCCATCAGGAGACCATTCCAAATTTAGCACCCAGTTAGTATGTCCCATGCAAGTGAACCGAGGCATTTCAGTCAGGAGATCCCAAATTCTCACGGTGGTATCTCCGGAACCTGTGGCAAGGTGCCGACCATCAGGAGAGAACCGCACAACTAAGATAGCCTCGGTATGTCCTATTGATATTTAGAAACCCCCAAATAAGCTAAAAGCCAAGTCCCATGCAGAACAAAAGAAGGTGAACAAGAGAAAATGTTTACATACCTGCGAGAGTTGAAGAACAGCGAGTAACAGCACGGACGCGAAAGACGGCTTGAGGATGATAGATGATAGTTAAGGAATCTTCGGTGGATTGGGTTCCTTTTGCAAGGACATCGGCATCCAAAGACCTTAGAATCTCTGCCTCTCCTACTTGGAAAGTATACGGAAGCTTCTCTTCCTAACAAAAGTTTAATGTTAAAAATTGTCCCCAGTTTTTTATTGATAGCTGTTAACAAAAGGTTCAGAAAAAATAAAGAGGAGATGAGAACTTATTCGGGCTCTCTGTCTATAAATACTTAGAATTTAATTATGCTTGTCAAGGCTGTTTTTTTTTAAATTCCAAGTTGACGATAAAAGCTTTTCATACTTGAATTTTTTAAGGGAACTAAACTTTTCCCCACTTAAAAATTAACTCTATAATAACTTACATTTTTCCAATAGCTGATTGAGGAGTATATTTAACTGCTGAGGAGTGATATGAGTTGGAAGACGCAGTGTTGGGCCTGCAACTTCTCCAGTGGCGGACTGAAAAGTTGCAGAGATCTGCTGGCTTGCGTCTGAACTAGGTTGATCAGCAACATCAAGCTGAGTACGTTTATTAGGAGGCTCTAATTCGGTATTTTCCTGCCCAGGATTCTGCTGATTAAAATTTGCTGGTACCAGGTCATTATCTGCATTCAAAGCATCATCTTCAACTGTATCTTTGCGTTTTAAACCGCTGTTATCACCGATGGACATGGCTTCTATTTCAGTCATACTCGGTTTATCTTTGTTAAAGGGTAGCAGCCTACACGACACTGGATCTAAATTTGAACCAGCCCTTCAACTATTTTCTCGAAATTTATCCAGCCACCGCCAAGCTCCGTTCTAAACCTGAAGTTCCGGCACCTGCCCGATTTTCAACTCTACACGCTCCGCCTTGAAGACGGTTAACAACCCAGCTAAATTTCCCACACGAATCCCATCCTTCAAAAACTTAATGACAAACATAAAACCTAAACTAAAAAATCTTGTTGAAAACTAATTCAAAGCTCAACCCCATCGATTATCCCCCACCAGTTGGGTTCTAGTTAAATAGTAGCTTTTCCAGCTGCCAAGACGAAAAACGAACCCAGCCTAGAAGAGAAACCAAAATTTTGTATAAAATCTCCTGTAGCTTTATAACCTGCCGAGGTGAACAAAGATATACTCGCCTGCAACGAAGCCAGTCTAGCCCAGAGCAAAAGTTTAAGAGTTCCACTCAAACGACAACTGTACACGACGAGATCAGCACCCAAGCTAGCCCCTGATGGCAAAGATGTTCAAGCCCACGATGAGCTGAAATCAAACACAACCCAAAAGTGGGATAGCCAGCAAAAGATCCCATATCCAAAACAGAACCCGGCCAGGGCTATTCGGGAAGCAATGCAAGCCGAATGTTCTACTAGCCAGCCAACAAGTACACCAAAGCCAAAGAACAGGATCAGGTCAGCCACACGGGAGAACTTTATCCCCAAGGCAGCACGTCTTGTGAGAATCTTTGAGTTTTTGTTTTGCCATCCACCAAGGGTGAACCCTCAGGCTATCAATGGACAAGAACCACATGAATCAGACCCACCACCCTGAGTTGCTGCACCATGCAAAGGGTTCTCCCCACAAGAGAATGTGGTGAGGCCTAAGTGCACCCCCCAAATATCTCTGCCTTTGTAAACTTGATTGTCTCAAACAGCTTCATCATCTTTCAACCTTTTGATCAATACAGTAAGACAGAACTAACACTTATCTAGCCTATCATGTTGGGACCACAGTCAGCAGAGATGAAGGCAGGACAGCACTGCAGCATTGTGGGTATGTTGCAAACAGGCAGCAGCTATGGTTGGTTAGAAAAGGCAACCGTGGGCAGCTGCCTTGGCTTTCTTGGAGGCAAGATAGACAAGGTATTCCAAAGCTTCCCCAAAAGCAGAAAGCAAAAATAACGATGTAAAGGGGCTAACACTTATCAGTGCAAGTAGGGGTCCAGGACTCACTTGAGAGGAAAGAGACTTCCAATCTTGTGAGCCCGGGCCCCCAAATTCAGTCCGGCTACTACAGGACCTATGGGCACCATCACCATGGCTAGTTTCTGAACTGTCCTGGGAAGGCAAATCTTCCGCCTATCAAGGAGTGGAGCCTTCACAGGAGATAATAATCTACCAAGTATACAAGGAGGTGAAAGGAAGCGTTAGAGCAGACTAAAGAGACATCAGCTTCAGGAGCAGTAAAAGAAAAACATCTGTAGTATAACACCTGTTCCCAGTGACCAGAAGGATATGTGGACCAACTGTGGGCCAAGGATTTCTCAGCATGAGGGCTGTCAGGAGAGGAGTTGCCCCAGCCAGTGGTGTGAGCAGGACCTTTCAAGGCAAATGCCCCTAAGGGAAGTAACAACTGTGAGAATTGGGGAGCAGGTTAAGAGAAAATAAAACCAAACTCTCAACCACAATAAAATTGTGGTTTAAGCAACAAACTTCAGGTTGTTGCCAACAATTCCTGGGTGGTCAAAGGGGGGACAGGAGTCAGCTGAACACCATAAGCGGCAGAAGAAACCAAATGGCTGAATTAGACCAACCAGTTTCAAAATTTATTAGAGCAGGTAATGATGAGCAAGGTCTTTTACAACTCTTGCATTTGTTGAAAGAAGAGGATGGGATTTGGGTGGTAAGTTGAATGTCAAAACTAAGCAACCTGCAATATGAGGGAATACAGATGCATTTCTTGAGGCAGGTGAATCTGGACAAATTCAAATGGATAGAATCAAGGAAAAAACTGACTAACCTAAAATTGAGGAGTCTGTCTTGGATGCAATTACCACTGCTCCTGGCCGCTCTTGCACATGATATTTAACCAGAGGTGTCTGTCAGAAATCCTCCTGAGGAAATTCCTGTCATCAATTCTTTGTGAAATTCAACCACAGAAGGGCACTTCAAACCATGTTTATTAGGAAATTCTGAAAAAGCTAAATTATTTAATAGTATCTGTTCTATTTTCCTTTTTAAAAATTATCCAGATGGATTTGATTATTGTGTTAATCATGGATGAGGATTGAACCCAAGACTTCCTAGGACTTAGTTGGCTTACTAAACATTGAATTAAATGTTAAAATTGAGTGCAGCTAATTTTTACCTGTTTCCCTTGGTTTTGGCCAATCAAATGAAGCCAAATCAACTTTGAACCGTTCTGTAAACTCTCTTGGTGAAGTTGACAAGGTTTTGGACTCTGGTTATGTTAAGACTATGCTGTTGTCTGCTGTTCCTGTGGAGAACACAACTCCTGGTCTCCATTTTATGTGGAGTAAAAATATTAATCCCCAAGCCAAGCCTGACAGTTAGAGGATAAGTTAAGAGGTGTAACCAATTATTTAGATAATTTTAAACATTGAGGAGCTAATTTATTTCCCCCCAGTTTGAAGTTACCAACTGCTCTAAATCTCCAGAAACATCTCCACATTTCCCTCATCCCCTTTATCTATTTTCTATATTATCTTCTTCCTACCATGCTATAAAAAGCTGGTAAGTGATATTTTACCATTTGTCCAATCAATAAAGTCTTCATTGACCCCTAAGTGAATTATTGCCCATTATTAGTTTGAAATAAATCTTTCTTAATCTTGACCATGAGATTACCAAAGACTTATTTTATGGAGTCTCTTGGGTATAAATGGGTCTATTGGATGGTCTTGTTGCCGGCTGTGTCTGCCAACATTTTGATAGGTTTTCATGCAGACTTAGGAACTTCTCCTGAAACTCAGTTTTTAGATAGCTCTTGGCACTGAGTAATCCCAGGAGTATGGTATAATGCCACATCCTTGTCTCACAACCCACCTCAGAAAGAAGAGCCCCAGAACTACAAGTCTGCACACAAGGTCATTGAACCACAGGTCTTCTACCCATTGGTCTCTGCCTTCCTCTTGTGTTACCTAGGAGCCTACTTCTTTCTTGGCTGTTTCAATCTGCTCTTAGGCTGCTATTGTCTAGCTAGGGAACTCTTTCATCTCAGCATGGTGTCCCTGCTGGTGAGTTCATTGGTTACTAGTCTTAATCCCTCTGCAATCATTCACCACCTTGGGAGATTACTTCTAAGTGGGTGGGTGCCTGACAGTGTCTCTTGGGTGGGTTAGGTGGGGCATCTTCAGGCTTATTAAGCAAATAATAGTGTGAGGACCTTTCTTGGGGTTTCCCAGTAAATATTTGGATAAATAGCCAGGCATAATCTGACAGAGATCCCCAAGAATTTGGTGAGGATTGAAGTAGAGGCCCAAGGGGGAGACATAACTTTACAAACAACAGCAACATGAATAGGAATGCAATCCCCTTCATGGGGCCAGAGAGGTATAGGAAATAAAGATACTTAAAGATAATAAGTGATGCTTAAAAAGAGCAGATCTATTGTTGCTAGAACAGGTAAAAATGGTAAAACTGAGCTCACCTGAATACTTAAGTGCTCATGTGAAAACACTTAAGAGGCTTGTTGGGAGAGAGAGGTTTGACCCCAAGGTTTGTTGAGCTGGTGCCATAACCAGAGGTTCTGACACAATAGAAGATGGAGATGGCGGCCAATAACATTGCTAATCATAGTGGGCAAGAGGACCAAAAGTAATGGGAACTGGAAACAGTGATAACAAGAGAGGATACCATAGGCAGCGGTGTTAACAACAGAGGTGAAGTTTTCTTTGTTATAAAGTGTTTTAGAAGCAGCAGACACTGCTCAAGAGGCCAATCAAAGCCTGAGCAGTAAGTGTTTGAATTCATGCTCATTTTAACATTATTAGCAACCAATTGGTATAAAAATTTAGCAAAATGAATATAAACATTAAAGCAAGTTTAGATCTAAACTCAAAATTAACCACACTGTTTATTTCAAGGTCTTGAGCTCAAATCACAGGTTTAACATCACAGTTACTATCCTTACGCACCAATACATGATTAACTCCATGTTCTGTTTCTGTTTGAGTGTTCACATGGCAAAGAGAATTATGACCAAAGCTGTAGTCAGGAGTGAAACCCCTGACATAAGGACACTTATTTAGTTCTCAAAGTAGCTATCTGTAAAGCCCAGCTGTGATAGACACAGTAGAACTTACTTTCTATAATATATGAAGGAAAATAGATAGCAAGCTTGGGTAGAACTTCAATGATAGCTTAAGCTATCAACCGGTCTAGAGTATTTAATTTATAGATAAAAGTAGCAAGGGGAGATTGTGTAGAAGCAGTGAGTACAGAGAGTGTATTGCATGCATGTCAAATGAAGTAGAAATTTATTAATTTCAGAGTCCTGTACTCTATTCAAGTTTGCTTGCAATCTGGGTCCTTGACAGGCGCTCACCACTTATGTAATGGTGGAGAAACTTCAAAATTCAGAAAAATTGAGAAAGTGGGGAATGCAAATCCAAATGCTGGAAACATTGAGGAGAAAAATGATTCCCAGTGTTGAAATTTGTAAGTGATAAACTCCAAGCAAAGGTAAAAGCAATGCAAGCTGTAAAATGAGAACAAACATTGTAAAAGCTAATGATTGAGAAATAGAACCCATATTTTGCAAATGGACAACTTTGTCAAATTGGCTCAATGTATTCCTCAATTTTGGGTGAGGAAACAGAAAACAGCAGCGCAGTGGCTGCAGATAGCACCAAATCAATTTCATGTGTTGTGATGGTGCACACAGGAACATACACAAACAGGAATTTGAGTTCCATGAAGTTTACTTATCAGAAATAAATAAGATGGATAACTTTTAAGATAATGTGGGTTTTATTTAACTAATAAGGTAGTTCTGAGCAACAACCCAGCTCTTATGGGTGGGATGGGAACACTGACATCACCAGGGTGAACTCTGACAAGTAGCCCTTCAAAAGTGATTGAAAATTTCTGATGTCATAAATCAATTGTGGGGCCAAAAAACACTAATTACCTGGTTTTTGGGCCCTAAACAGCATATTTATGGGTCCCTTTTGAAGGTGAACCTGCTTGGCCACTGCCCACTTCATGGCAATAGCTTGATCCAGGTCAGGCTAAGTTCTCATTGGCATTTCCTTGGCAGCAGCTCCTTTCTGTTGAACTCTCTTGGGGCAAACAATGCCCCCAAGATGTCTTTCTCCATTCTGGTTTCAGAGCAGACTGGCTGCTCTGAGCTCTGCCAGGTAGCCTAGCATATAATTCTTGCCCACAATGCAGCTTCACTGCCATGTAAGGGGGATACCCCATCCCCATTGATTATCTTCCACCCCTCCATCAGGACTAGCTTCCCTGGGAAGCAGCAGATCTCTTAAGGGGAATCAATCTCATCTGGCACCAGATACTTACCTCACCAACCAGCAGCAGCCAGGGACAAGCTTCAGTTTCAAGTTATCCAGGCGCTTGGCAGCCTAAACTCCTAGACCATGGGCCTCAGTATCCTCAGGGTCCAGGACTGTCCGGTCAAGGTACTGCCTCAAAAGCCGTCAGATACTGCCAACAAGAGTATAGCAGGCATGTCTCCAGGGGTTCCAAAAATCTTTGGCCCACCCTCCTATGTTGACCCTTGAAGCCCTGACTCTAAACTCCAGATATTTTGCTTCTCAACCCTCCCCTACAATACCACAGCTGTGAGTTTGCCCATTGTTGGGTACACCCCCCAATGGATAGGTGTCCCAGGGTAGCTTGAGGAGTTTCTTTAGGAGGGGTAGATTCCCTTCAACCTCCTGGATGTTGTGCACCATGTGGGGATCCCCTGGCCTAATAGAAAAGTGCTGGCTACCAGACCAGTGATTGTTGGGACCTTCTTTGTTGATACTTGAGGTGAAGGCTGGGGTGCAGGATAGTTAGGTGTGGTAGGGAGGGTTACCTGGATCAGGATCCCTGGCCACCTGGGATGGGGTGGGCTTAGTTCAATGAGCTAGGTCTGTCTGGATTGTGGATCAATGTCAGGGATCCAGTCTTGGGCTGTTGGCCCATTGTTTTTAAGGGTGATTTGGGCCAGGTTTTTTTCATGTAAAGCCCACCACAAGAGAGGAGCTAACTTAAAAAGGTAGGAGAAGAACCTACCCACCCAGGACCACAGGCCAGCAGCCAGGATTATGGTGTCAATCACCCCTGTGAGGGTGATGTACACAATCTCAAATAGCTTGCCAGTGGGGTCAGTTGGGAGGTTGGGTGAGGAGGCAGGCATAGGCTTGGGGGTCACAGGGGGTTCCATGTGGAGGTTATAAGCAGGAAGGTAGTTGAACTTCCTTCTAAACAATTTGGGTGTTGAAAATATCTACAGGCCTTGACAGTTGTGTCTAACTGCAGATTGTATGCAGGCCAAAAGATCTAGTTCAAGTATTTTCTCTGGTGTGTAGTCCTTATATCCAGGCTTCAAAGGATAATCTGTGAAGTGGACGGGGCCAAAGGGAACACCTGGAGGATAGAAATCTATGGGCAGAGGGGCATGAGGACCAGGAGATCTGGTACTGAACTGATAGATGGCAAATACAAAATAAGGCAGTAGCTGGTTAAGCCAAAATAACATAACCTTTATTCAAAAATGGCAATAAAGTTTGGGCGCGGAATCTATAGGCATATATAGAATCCTGCCTCCAAGCTTAGTATTTTTCATAAGGGCTTCATCAGAATATCAGGAAAAATGCAGGCAGGTGGCCAGAGGGCCCAGGTGCAGGAGCAGCAAAATGGCACCTCAGCTGGGTGTTCTCTCATTGGTTGGAATGTCCAAATTAGTCACTCAGTTTTCTTGGTTTTTAACTGTGTTCACGGGCTGGGCCTGAATCCTGTGTTTTCCTTTGGCAATTGAATCTGATTGGTCACCTGAGAGGACTTCAAGTTCATGAAGTTCACAGAGGAACTTTCTCTGCCTTCATTAGGCAATTCAAGAAACTCCTCCTTGGGCATCACCATAGTCCAACCTTTGCTGGTATTCTGGATTTGGGACTTAGCAGGGGCTTCAGCTTGTAGAGGCTCAGTCTCAGGAAAACGCAAGCGGGCAGACCCTTGGTCCATGGGATTGGCAGCCTGCAGGAATCTAGGGTTAGGGGTTGAATCCCACACTTTTGCCCCGGTTTCTAGGGGGAAGAATTGTCAATCCTGACACCATCTATTTCTTCCCCCAAGACCCCTCTCTTCTGGTTCTTCTTGTTCATGTTGCAACCAAGTTTCCAGACTCTCCTGCTAATGTATCTTACAATACATAGGGGGCGCTCAATGAGTTGCGCCTTGATGTATCTAACATTATAAATTAATCTGATGGCAATATCAAATGGCGGATACTTTATCCTAATTAGGAGTGCTACCAATTTGACTTGCTGATCCCCGCACAAGTTATTCCTTGGCTTCAAACCCTACATAAAACTTCCCACTATGCCACCCCCTTGTGGCTTTCCCCATATAGTATATTAATCATAATATTCTACAATAAACAATACCTTATTCTTATTATTCTGTCCTTTCTATTGGACTGTTGTCTTCCCCAATTCCAAATACTGAATCCTCATTGGTTCAGTTGCAACATTCAGATAGAGTTAGACTGCTTCTTGGGCATTAGCCAGGTTTCTCAGTGGTTCCCAAGTACTTTTCTCTAGCAGGCATCCTTTCCATTTGACGTAGTATTGGGGTTTTTTGTAGTAGATTCTGTTGCTGTGTATGTATTTGACTTCATATTCCTTGGAGCGGCCTGTTTGGATAGGTGGGGGCTGTCTTGAGCTGTTGGTGGGGGAGCAACTTCCCATCCTTTTTAAACAACAGGGAGCAGTGAAACACATCATGAATCTTCCAGGAGAGGGTAGGTCCAGTTTGAAAGTAAACTCTCTGACTAGTTTGGTGATCTTGTGGGGGGCACTTCTTCTGTGAGCTAACTTCCTTCAGGGCACGTGTAGGGGTAAATTCCAGGAGTCTAGGTATACTTTGTCTCCAACTTGCAAGGGTTGGCCTGGGGTTTGTTTGCGGTCAGCAAAGGCTTTGTATGTTTGCACTCCATGGTTCAGGTTGGTTAAGCATGTTTTTGTGTGTTGTGGATCTGTTCAATCCAGGAGCGCCCAATGATATTAGTTTCCTTCTTGTCAATATTGGGGTCCCAGGTGGGATCAAACCCATAGTTGGCTTAGAATGGGGACATGACTATGGAGGCGCGGTCTTTACAGTTGTAGGCAAACTGGGCCATGGGGAGCATTTTGGCCCAGTTATCCTGATCAGTGTTGATATAACATTGAAGATATTGTTTGAGAATATAGTTCACTCTTTCAGTTTGGCCGTCTGTCTGTGGGTGGTAAGAGGTCAATACACATTACTTGATTCCCAAGCCTTTCATCACCTGTGTTCAGTAGTTTGAAGCAAATTGGGGTCCTCTGTCTGTGATGATTTCCTCAGGTGTTCCGTGTTGCGTGAGGATGCGGTTGTGGAAGTGTTGGGCTGTTTCTGCTGCTGTGCAATTGGTGGTGGTTGGTACAAAGTATGTGATCTTGGTGAAGCAGTCTACCATGACCAGGATTGCATTAAAGAAGAGGGATGGGGGCAGTTCCACAATATAGCCCATGAAAAAAGATCTCCAGGGTCCATTAGGTATGTCCAAGAGTCTTAGCAGCCCTTCAGGTTTGTTTCTGTGAGTTTTGGACCTTCCACAGGTCTCACATCCCTTCAAGTATGTGCTTACTTATTGGTTCATTTTTGGCCAAGCAAAGTTTCTTCTGATGCTCCTAAGGGTCTTGAGTCTCCCTGGGTGACCAGCCACCTTTTAATTGTGATAGTCTCTCAATATGTTGGTTCTGATGTTTTCTTCTGGTACAAAGATCCTGTTGTGGAGCATTCACATTGTTCTTTTCAATGAGTAGCCTTTTTGGTAGTGGGCGCTATCCAAGGATTTGGAGAGGTCAAAGATCATGATTTTGGTGAATTTGTTGAGTGTTTGGGCCTTTAGTACTTCTGGTTTGCTGGCTCTGATTTTCATCAATCCCAGGTGAATGCCTAGGCTCACAGGGTCCAGGAGGACTTGGGTGTTGTGGTTGGGGTTTTCTATGTGAGTAGGCACCAGATCAGCTCTTCTGCTTAGGGCTTCAGGTACTACATCCAGCTTTCCTGGCTTATAGTCTATGATCAAGGTGTAGTTGGCCAGTTCTAAGGCCCATCTTGCTTGTTGTTGGTTAAGCTGGCGCAGTTTGAAGAATTAAACAAAGCTCTTGTAATCTGTCAGGACTTTTACTGGAAATTCAGCGCTGCATAGGTACCGGCACCAATGTTTCAGGGTCTTGATTATAGCTAGCATCTCCTTGTCATATATTGGGTAGTTTCCTTCAGCAGGCAGCATCTTCTTGGAGTAATATGCTACAGGATGTAGCATACTATCCCCTTCTACCTGAAGAAGAACCCCACCCACCGCAAAGTCTGACGCGTTGGTGTGGTGATCCACATGTGTGCTGTTTTGCAGGCGAGGGTTGATTTGGCTTCAAATAAAGACAATGTGCTGAAGAGTGACAATGTGTGGTTAGCTGGTGATGCTGTAAACTAGTAGGTAACATAGGGCTACTAGGGGTAGGTAGGATGAGCCTAGTAGGTAACATGGACTACTAGGGTAAGTAAGGCCTGGCTGGTAGGTAACATAGGACTACCAGAGGCAGATGTTACCTCCACCCAGCAGAAGGAATTGTTTGCTTGGGGCTATAGTGCTTCACCTCACAGGGAACTGTGGCTGCAGAAGGGTGAAGACTGAAATAGTAAGCAGGGAACTTTGTCTGTCTGGGGGGAGTAGGTTTTAGACCCCTGGCGGGTAACGCGGGCTGCCAGGGAGGGGAAGAGCTTTGAGAGCTCTACGTACCCTAATACACTTACAGGAGGTCTGTGAGCAAGAACCCTACCTAACAGACTGGTAGGGTGTCCTTGTTCATGCCCCTATGGGAGCTTTGGGGGAACCCAAAATGAGCATTGGGGGGCATAGATTTGCTCAGAGGTGTCACCAAGGCAGTTTGCTTGGGGAAGCAAGCTGCAGAACTTGGTGTGATCAGGCCTCTGGGAAGTGGAGCTGATTACTCTGCAACTGAAAGCCCAGACTTAATCACCTGGGTGATTAAATACAACACATAGACATTGATCTATGGTTGAATGGCCTAAGTGGATTGCCACTTGCAAGGGCTCAGTCAAACGCCAGTTCAATGTAGACTCATGCCTGGGTCTACAAGTTCTGGTAATGAGGACTGAGATAAAGAACCAATGTGGTTCACAGAATTAACAGAGAAGACTAGCAGGAGGGACTGTTTGATCACAGTGAAGGCTAGTTGACAGACTGTTAATTCATATTGAATTGTAGATACCAATATGGCTCAGTGTGTAGAAGGAACAGAGGAGGTTCCTAGTGAGGATTTGTTGAGAAACTGGGTGAGGAGAAGTTAAAGGATAAAAAGATTATGATGCAGGACTAGCTGATCATAAAGCAGGATAGCCAAAGGATCAGAATTTTGTGGTGAAGAACTGAAGAGCTTAAAGGAGGAACTAGCCAGACTGGATGCAGAGGCCAGAAGAGCTGATTTTAGTGTCTTTTGAGAGGAAAATAGATAAAAAGAAGCAGTTAAATAATAATTAAATACTGCCTGATTATGATTAAAAAAGGATTTAATATCATATAATGAAAAATAAAGAGAAGGAAAAATAATATATAGTTTGTTAGAACTATATATTATTTTAGAAAGAAGAATTAAAGAGAAAATGAGCCAGAAAGAAGCTGGAAAAAGAACAGAGAAACTGTAAGAGAGAAAGAGCAAATTTTGCCAAGAACAACTAGGAGAGGCAAAAGGACAAGCAGCAATCAGGTTCAAAGTCGCAAAAATTGAGAGAAACAGAGAAACGTTGAAAAATTGAGGGGTCAAAGTTTGCCTAAGTAAAACCTATGTGGAAGCGCTCGAGATTTGCCGGGGAAATGTGACAGGAATTACAGCAAAACTGTTTGAAACACGGAGCTGTTGTTTACCCGGAGCAAGACAGCCTCAGGTTCAAATCAGGGTCAAGAACAGGTCATCTGGGGAAACCTTTTTGGCAAAACAGTTGAATTGGGGCGTGTGATTGGCTGCAAACCAGAGTCTATTTGATCAGTGTTTTAAGGGCTTTAACTTAAGAGTTAAAGCCTAAAAAATGAGGAGCAGAAGCAGAAAATTCAGGGCTTTCATTGGCTAAAGTAAGTTTAAAGATTTAATGTATTATAGGAGGAGAAAAACTGGATAGTTTAAGCTTTGAAAAACCAGAGTTCTAAGAGAGGTTTTTGGTCTGAAACAAGGGGCTATAAAAGGGAGAGCAATCTGAGACTCTTCAGGGACTGGATCAAGTGGATTACAAAGGCCACAAAAGCTACAGAAGGAGCCAAAGACAAAGAGTAGGAAGCCAGAGCTGGAACAGACTGCAGGAGCCCAAGACCAAGGTGCAGGAGCCAAAGACCAAGTACAAGGAGTCCAAGAGATTGTTAAAGGACTCCAATTATTGGCACAAAGCCCTCATTACTCCCTATCCCAAGGCCATATATCAGAAGGTTTCTAAGGGGATCTTCCTTCTGACTATGAATAAAGCGCCTATTACAATCCCTATCCAAATTTTCCGCGTTAATAAAGGATATAAGTACTATGAGTCAGTTACCCCACATTTTCTATCCTAGCCCAGGGGACAAGGAATCCTATTGCCTAGGGTGCAGGAAGTTTGCCTATAGTAAGTCTTCCCAGGAGGAGTGGTAAAAGGTGACTAGGCATCTTGAAATGACAAATAGAGGAAGGGAGTTTATTGGGGGAGAGTTTGCTAGACTATTACAGGATTGGTATTGGCCTACAGAAGGGCTGGTGCCTGCTGAAGTACAAGTGTATGGTGGAGACAATTGCCTGGTGATTGGGAAGGTACTGGAAGAGTTTGCCCTTATGCAGGCCAAGTATAAGCTCCTAACCAACCATTCATCACTGTTGGAGAATGATGACTCCTCCAAGCCGGTCCCTGGCTATGGCCCAGGACACACTTTGGGGACTGGTGACCAGGAACCCCACAGTTGGTTTCCAGAACAAAAGGTTTGGAGGGATCTGACATGACCATGACAGGGGCAGAGGTGAAGGCAAGTTTCAAGGTTTCAAAGGCAGTGGTACATTCCAGAGTCCAGGCAAAGGTGACCTTGTCAGAGCAAAAGCAGGTCAGGGGGAGGGTAATGTGAGAAAAATTTTGGATGAAATCCCTGCAATAATTTGCCAGACCCAAAAAACTTCTCACATCCTTTCTACTTTTGGGCACCGGCCAAGATGTTATTGCTTCTACTTTATTCTGTGCCATGGCAAAGCTGCCAGTCTTCACTATGTATCCAGGAATTCAACTTCATACTGAAAGAATTCAAATTTCTTAAGCTTAGCGTGTAAGTTTGCTTGGGAGAGTTTCTCTAGTATAAGGTCCAGGTGGCGAAGGTGTTCCTTGTGAGTCTTGCTGTAGATGAGAATGTTGTCCAGATATGCCACACAAAAACGGTCAAGGTATTCCCCTAGGACAGTGTTGATCATCTTTTGGAAAGTGCTGGGGGCATTGCAGAGGCCAAAGGGCATTACAAGGTACTTGTACAGCCCATATCAGGTTTTGAAGGCCATCTTGTACTCATCTTCATCCTTGATTTGGATTTGGTTGAACACATATTGGAGGTCAATTTTTGAGTACACCTGGGCTCCAGTCAGTACATCACAGAGGTTGTCAGCATTGGGGATAGGGTAGCGGTTCTTCACTGTAATGTTGTTCAGTTTTTGGTAATTCACACATGGACACATCCCACCATCTTTTTTTTACAAACAGCATGGGTGACAAGCAGGGGGCTTTTGACACCCAGATGAACCCTTTTTTGTCATATCCTTGAGGTATGCTTTCAAGGCCACTTGCTTGTGAGGGTTACAGCTGTAGATGGGGCCGTGGTGCGGTTGAGTCCCTGGTAATAGGTCTATGGCGTGGTCGTAGATCAAATGGCTGAGTAGTTTGGTGGCTGCTTTTTCACTAAACACATGATCCCATCTCTGTAGGGGGTAGGCAGTATCCCAACGCTAGGTTCTATCTTCATGGTCAAGAATTTGTTGGTAGGGGGTTGATCATGGCTCATGCAAAAGGGAACAGTGTCACAGGATGCTGGTCGGCCCAATGTGGCGGTTTGCTCACAATAGTTCAGGATCAGGCTGTGTCTTTTGGACCAGGAGTCACCCAGTATAAGGGGGTGGGGTAGTCCTGGCAAGAGGATCAGGGACAATGGGTATACATTGTGTCCAATGAACAACAGGAGTTCTTGTTCATACTCATAGCCAGTTTCCAAGGAGCTGTTTCCAATGATTACTTGTAGACTGCGCTCTGAGGCTGTCAAGCCTAATTCCTCTGCTAGGCTGGCATCAATAAAACTTTCATCCACCCCTGTATCAATGAAGGCTTCAATCTTGTGCTTGTTCCCCGCTACTTCTATGGTTACTTGGATGAACTTGTAAGACTGGAAACAAGTGTTTATTTGCTCCAGAAAGATTGGGACAGTGTTCTTCTTAGGGAAGGCTCTGGTCAAGTGGCCCGCCTTGTGGCAGTGGAATCAGAGTCCTTTGTGGTAGTGTCATTGGAGCTCTTCAGGGGTCATCCCTGTTCTTTTGGGGGTCAGTGTTCAGGGTTGGCGGGTCTGGGAGGAGTCAGAGTTCTCTTGGTTCATGCTAAGACCCTTGCACAGGGGAATTAGCTTGTCTAGGCTGAGGGTGGGCAGATGGTGCTTCAACAGGTTCTTCATTGCTAGGTTGACGCCCTTTCAGAAGATAATGGCTGCCAGTTTGTCCTCAAGTTGGGTGTGGGTTTTCAGTTTGAGGAATTTGTCAATATACACTTGGATGGGTTGGGGACCTTGTCAAATTTCTAGCTGGGAGTTCAAGGCATAGTATTGAGTGTCGCAATCCTCCCCAGTGGCCATTAACTCAGCTTCAAACTTGGCATAGTCCAAGCAGAATTCTACGTCTTCCGCTGTGACTTTGCCAAACCAGTCTAGGGTGTCTCCCAAGAGCATGGAAGCAACCCCAGGTATCTTCTCAGTGTCACTGGCGTAGGAGGGGGCGTTGGTTTGGAAATGCAAGCGGAGGACCAGCATGGCGCGTTGAGCTTCCTTGAGTGTAAGCTTCCCCATCTGGGGCATCTCCCCCTTTGTGAGGGATTGGTTTACAATCACAGTTTGCGCTTGGGAGGAGGGAATCTTGGTTGCATCAGCGGCAGCAGTTTTAGATTTCTTTGGGTTGTTTGGGTTCGCATTCTTCCACATGGAAGAGATCAGGTTCATGATCATCTTATAGGTGTAACAAGAGATTATCAATAACAAAAGCATACAAGATGCCCCAAGAAATAACAGCATCTTGGGGTTCAGGGTACCAGGCTTAAATAAGATTGCCATAATGTCACAGATCCAGTCTTGAGCGGCTGACCCATTTTTTTCAGGGGTAACTTGGGCCAGGTTTCTTGCAGGTAAAGCCCACCACAAGAGAGGAGCTAACTTAAAAAGGTAGGAGAAGGACTTCCCCACCCAGGAACACAGGCCAACATCCGGGATCATGGTGCCAATCACCCCTGTGAGGGTGATGTACACAATCCCAAATGGCTTGCCAGTGGGGTCAGTTGGGAGGTTGGGTGAGGAGGCAGGCATAGTCTTGGGGGTCACTTGAGGTTCCATGCAGATGTCAGGATTAACAATTTGTTACCCCTTGAAATCCGGGCCCAAGGGCGGGATTCAAACCCTGAACCCAAATTCCTGCGGGGCGCTGGCCCCATGGACCGTGAGCCTGCCTGCATTTTTCTGAGATTGAGCCCCTGCAAGCTGAAGCCCCTGCTAAGTCCCAAAGTCAGAATACCAGTACAGGTTCAACTATGATGGTTCCCAAGGAGGAGTTTCTTGAATTGCCTAATGGAGGCAGAGAAGATGCCCCCGTGAACTTCATGAGCTTGAAGTCCTCTCAAGTAACCAATCAAACTCAACTGCCAAGGAAAAACCCGGGCTTTGGGCCTGACCCTGTGACCACAGCCAAAAATCAAGGAAATCAAGTGATCAATTTGGATGTTCTGACCAATGAGAGAACATCCAGCCGAGGTGCCATTTTGCCGCTCCTGCACCCGGGCCTCCTGGCCACCTGCCCGCATTTTTCCCAATATTTTGATGAAGCCCTTATGAAGAATACTAAGTTTGGAGGCAGGATGCTATATATGCCTATAGATTCTGCGCTCAAACCTTATTGCCATTTTTGAATAAAGGTTATGTTATTTTGGCTCACGCAGCTATTGCCTTATTTTGTGTTTGCTATCTACCAATTCAGTTCAAGATCTCCTGGCCCTCCTGCCCCACCGCCCCAGTTTTCCGTCCTCCTGGTGTACTTTTTGGACCCGTCCATTTTACCGACTACCTTCTGAAATCTGAGTACAAGGACTACACCCCAGAAAAGATACTTGAACTCAATTCTTTGGCCTGCATACAATCTGCAGTTAGATACAACCGACAAGGTTCATGGATATTCTCAACACCCAAGTTGTTCAGAGGGAAGTTCAACCATCTCCCTTCTTACAGCCTACCCATGGAACCGCCCGTGACCCCAAAACCTATGCCTGCCTCCTCACCCAACCTCCCAACTGACCCCACTGGCAAGCTATTTGAGATTGTGTACATCATCCTCACAGGGGTGATTGACACCATAATCCTGGCTGCTGGCCTGTGGTCCTGGGTGAGGAAGTCTCTCTCCTACCTTTTTAAGTTAGCTCCCCTTGTGTAGTGGGCATTGCCTGCAAAAAACCTGGCCCGAGTTACCCCTGAAAACAACCAACAAGACACCCAAGGCTGGATCCCTGACAGCAGAGGCCGTAAGCAGAAAGTTAGTTATGTTTCCCTCTGAAAAAATTTGGTGTTGAGAATATCCACAGGCCGGGACAGTTGTACTTAAGTGCAGATTGTATGCTGGCCAAAGGATCTAGTTCAAGTATCTTCTCTGGGGTGTAGTCCTTGTACTCAGATTTCAGAAGGTAGTCGGTAAAACGGACGGGTCCAAAGGGTACACCAGGAGGACAGAAAACTGGGGCAGAGGGCAGGAGATCTTATACTGAGCTGATAGATGGTAAATACAAAATAAGGCGGTAGCTGGGCAAGCCAAAATAACATCACCTTTATTCAAAAATGGTAATAAAGTTTGGGCGCAGAATCTATACACCTATATAGCATCCCGCCTCCAAACTTAGTATCTTCCATAAGGGCTTCATCAAAATATCAGGGAAAATTTGGGCAGGTGGCCAGGGGCCCAGGTACAGGAGCAGGAAAATGGCACCTCAGCTGGGTGTTCTCTCATTGGTCAGAATGTCCAAATTGGTCACTTAATTTTCTTGATTTTTGACTGTGGTCTTGGGTCAGGCCTAAAGCCTGTGTTTTCCTTTGGCAATTGAATCTGATTGGTCACCTGAGAGGGCTTCAAGTTCATGAAGTTCACAGAGGAGCTTTCTCTGCCTTCATTAGGAAATTTGAGAAACTCCACCTTGGGCACCACCATAGTCCAACCTTTGCTGGTATTCTGGATTTGGGACTTAGCAGGGGCTTCAGCTTGTAGAGGCTCAGTCTCAGGAAAACACGGGCGGGCGGGCCCTTGGTCCATAGGATTGGCGGCCCGCAGGAATCCAGGGTCAGGGGTTGAGTCCCACTCTTGGGCCCGGGTTTCCAGGGGGAAGAATTGTCAATCCTGACAATCACAGTATGCATGCTATTTGGACTTTGCCCTTAGCCAAGTGGCGCTCTGACGGTTAACCCCCTCAGCCCCTCTTCTTGGCTTGGGACGGGATTCATTTCAAGCTGGGTGAGGGCTTGTTCAAGTTCTGGCTGGTGGCATGAGCAATCCTGGGCCCACTTACCAGAGGGGCCCAGGACCTACCTGCCCTGCAGTTTTTTTGATAAGCAGCTGCCATATGAGAACCAGGTAGATCCCCCCAACAAAATTTAAGCCTGGTTCACGTCTTCTCTTGGTTCCTTTCTGGGTGTTGGCAGCATCTCCCTGGTTGTAGCTAGAGGAGATCTCTGAGCACTATCATCCCCTGGGCCTTAAGGTAGATCCTGCATTCACCCCTGAAGGCAACCCTCCAGCTTTTTATGGCCCTGATCCTAATGTTAGGATTCCCTGGTGTGTCCCTTGGCCTGACCAAGAATACAATGATCTGGGATTAGTCAGGGTTAAGACTCTTGGGTATCCTATCCCATCCCTGAAAGTTTAAAGGCACCCCATCCCCCTGTGATCTGTACTGGCGGGGGAAGAGGAGGGGTCAGGGGTTGGTCTTCACTTGGCGGGTTGGGGACCTCTCGATTGTCTTCAGTTGCTTTGAGGGTGCTCTGGCTGGTCTATCCCAGTTGGGATAGGGGCCATTCTGGAGGATCCCCTTTCAGGGGTTGGGATCCTTCTGGAAGTCTGTAAAGATCTACTCTTCAACAATCTGCGTAAGGTGTTAAAGTAAAAATGATGATGCAGAACCCCTGGAACAGGATCGACTGCTCGGGTTATTCATTAGCGGTGGGCAACCAGTCCCGGTATAGCGGGTGCTTTGAGACCTAGCTTATCGGTAAAGGTTGAGGGGCTTGAAATAGAGCAGCGGTAGCCTTGACGGGTAGTAAAAATGATTGGATTTAGATGGCCAGCATAAGGAATTGCTTTGATCTTGGCTGTCGACATGATCGCTGAAACCCCTTGGGATCGCTTATTAAGCTCGGTTAAGGTTTTCTGGAAGCAGTTTTGGGATGATCTTGGAGTTGGGGTTAGCTTCGGGAATTGTTTTTGGAATTAATAATGTATGGTTATTCTTGGTTTCGCTTGGCTTAAAGCGTGTGCTTGTTTGTTTGTCAGTATGCTTTTCTAAATGTAATAGATGGGGTGGGTTTAGTTTAAGCTGAAGGTTTAAGAGATCGGGTGAGGTTAACGGGGTTGAAGTTTTTTTAAACTATCCATGGATGGGTAATTCTTTAAAAATGATATTTTAAATAGAATATATATTGGTTTTGCTATATACCACCGGTTTCGGATTTTAAATACAGGATTCGAGCAGATGGCACTGTTCTCGAGCGGAATAACGCTCATCCGGATCTATATGGGAGCACCCAGGTTTGGATTGGAATTGACTTCCCCATCTAAATTAGGGTGGATTTCCAATCCAATCTGGAATGATCTTCTGCACCTCAACTGATGCCTCTAAATAATCTGATGACAACCCTTTTATTCTGAGCATTTAAATTTTTAAAACAATCATTTGAGTTCAGATAACCAGAAGCTAGCTTTGCTTGGAGATGACTTATAAAATGTTAACCTGCATGCTACCATTTGAAAAGTAAAGTATGTTTATTGAGTCCCAATCAAAATAACATATTTGAGAGAAGGGCTGCTCCAATGGCACCGACAATGGGGCCAAAGATGGGGACCCAGAAGTAGTAGTTGGAACCAGTGAAGGGCGCCGTGCCCCATCCCGCAGCGAGGGTGAAGAGCCGAGGTCCAAAGTCACGTGCTGGGTTCAAAGCGTACCCCGTCATGGCACCAAGCGAAATACCGATACTTCCAACCAACAGCCCAACCCACAATGCACCAAAGTACGATGGCATCTTGTGAGTTCCAAGGGCCAATATTCCCATCATCAGCATACCAGTGGCAAGCATCTCTGTTATAAACGATGCGTAGAAGGGAGATCCCTCAAAGGGAAATGTAGCAAAGATACCAGCTGTCTTTAGAGTCCTAGCACCACCTGGGAAAGAGAAGAAAGCAGGCCAATAAACCATAAACAGGGCAGCGGCACCGAGGAATGCACCAACCAACTGTGCTGCAATGTATGCTGGGACCTTGGCCCAGGGGTGCTTCCCTATGGTTGCTAGTCCAAGGGTTACGGCGGGGTTGAGATGGCAGGTTGGGCCTGCCAGAAGGATTGCGAATGACAAACCCATTGCCCATCCCAAGTTGATGCTGAGAAACTTTGTTCCTTCAGAGTTCTCGTTGAATGTGACTTGGGCAATCACTCCGTCACCGAGGAGCACAAGAACTAAGGAGCCAATAAACTCGCCAATGTACTCCTGCATAGGGCTATGTCTGGGAGAATGGAGAAGCGAGGCGTCGCTGTCGGGTTCAACGTTGATCTGAGCGTGTAAATCGTGAGACATGCTGGATCCTCCGCTTCCAGTGAAGCTTATATCCTACTTCTGTGCCAAACATGTCACCAGACTTTTACATGTAAGGGTATCCAATTAAGCCTAGAAACCGACCTTTGGATCTATTTTTCAAATATTAAGTTCAATAGAGATGGTTTGGCTGATCAAGCCAATACATTCCACAATTCACCTGGAAGTCCACCGTACAGGGTCAATAAAGAGATATCGGCTAATAAATTTAATCTGATATGAGAAATATTGAACCTACTTGATTGGAACTATCTATTGGAAACGTGAGATAAGTTTGGCAACTTGAACGTAAGGGATATGCTTCCAATCGGCATCAGATAACTCATCGATTAGATGTCTCACCTCGACCCAACCAATCTATTCGTTCCATAAAACCATAGCCATAACCATAACCCTAGCCGGCGTATAACCCGCAGCAGAAATCAATTTTTTAAATCGGTATCTGCGATACGCTCCTGCCTTTGTCGGCTGAGGATCTTGCATTGACCTATTTGGTCCAACTATCCCACCCCTTAAATTTTATCGCTGGAAGAATAAAACAGAAACTCGATAACCCCACAGTTTAATATCTACGTTGTACCGGCCAGGATTCCGTTAATAAATCGCTTGTTCTAAAGCTGGACGAAATGGTTCAGCCCCAACTGATACTACGGCAGAGAATAACCACCTCCCAAATAAATAAATACATCCCGGTCAAGTTGATAGGATCGGCAAGTTAGTACCTCACCCTCCTCCCTTGCGATATAAAAGCTAAACCAATCGGAGTTTTTTTAAAACGGGTCCGGGTCAACTCTGGATGCTAGATCGACCCGTCAAGGACCCCGATATATTTCTTTCCCAGTGGGATCTAACCCTAACCCTGTAGATCGGTTCTACCCTTCAGTTACGTCGTTGACACACCTACAGCTCCAAAGAAGTTTACGGAAGCTTGGATTATATAGGCGGGATAAATCCATTCAACTTACGGCTGTATAGGACTAGAGTAAACCTTTACGGTATTCACCATGGTCGTTGCATTCTAAACCGATACATCTTTGTTAACCGGATCCCCCTAGTCTACGGTACCCAGCCGGTATTGGGGCGGATCTCCCACCACCCCATTCAAATAAATTTAAAGTTCACCCATAATACATATACATCTAACCGGATCGGAACCGGATCGGAACCGGA
Source organism: Entomophthora muscae (assembly GCA_014839935.2). NCBI lineage: Eukaryota > Fungi > Entomophthoromycota > Entomophthoromycetes > Entomophthorales > Entomophthoraceae > Entomophthora > Entomophthora muscae. The sequence continues at coordinate 304,425 of QTSX02004315.1, read as the reverse complement.
TTCCGTACCAGTGACTAAAGTAAGGCTGTGAATCTGGAGAGATCTGCTGCTCCAACCTTCCGAATCCAATTCCGGATCTTAGCCAACTATACCAAACCAGCCATCCCGTTCAACCTTTGGCTTCAGCTCCAGAAAAGGTTATTTTTAGCTAGTCTGTTCAGGATCCGAACTTCACTGCTGCTAATGGTCAAGATCCGCCTTGACTTTACCGGTGCACAGGGGAGTATACCCGGTCTAGTCCCGTTTCAACTTTCAAAGCGGATAGAGCGAGTATGGTTCCATATAGGTATACGATATAAACTCGTCATCTTACATATATCAAGTATATTGGTCCTGGTGAGCTGGTTTATAACTGCCACACACCCCAGTTCCCCGGGTGGGAGATCTTCTGGGTGCGACCAATATCCCTGGGCTCTAAAGTTTAACCCCATTCCCCAGTACCTTTAGATGGCCTTTCTTTGGGGTACCCCATAGCATAGCTTTAGGAGCTGTTCCCAACCCGGCGGCGGTGGGTGGCCTTGCCGGTCACCATGCCAGCAGCAAAGATCGGCCGGGGACCGGATAAACCTGTACCCCCTGGGTTGGCATTGTGGGCCTGAGCTATAGGAACTTGGATCGGTCCCTGGCCAACCCTAGCGCCAAATTTAAGGGATCCTGGGTATGCCGCCGTTGCAACTGGACCTGCTATAGTCCAGCATTATGGTTGGGGAAGACAGCAGCCCAATAGAGAGGTCAAGGGATAAGGTGTAGCTTTGTTCAAAGAACATCAGTTGATACCCCAAAGGAAAAGCCACTGATCCACCAGGCTGGCATCAGGGCAAGGTCCAAGTCCGGCACAAGCCCCTAACCTTGGGATTGGTTACACGCCTAATTAGAAACTATCCCCAGTATTTCAACATTGGCAGCAGAATGCCCAATGTCCTTAGATACGTCTTGGGACACCTCTATCAGCACCCCCCAGTGTATTATGAGATATGCTGGGGGTGGGGAGTTGATCTTGGTTGCAATGTGGTACTGATTCAAGTGCCAAGGATGGATGGGGCAGATGCTCAGTTGGCACCTGTTGGGCTTCATCCCAGTTAAACTTTAAGCTTTGATATAGGACTGGGACTCCAGTCGGGTTTACTGGTTACCCACCCATAAGACCATCCTGTTCTTAATGGGCCTGTGAAGCAGGATGAGTAGGTGCCAGGGTTGACTCCCTGGAGGGTGATGAGGAGCGCCTTTTGGGGAAGCTTCAAATATGGAATTGAGAAAGAAGAGAAGTATATTTTATTGGATAATCCTTTAGACTTATATAGCTTTAGCTGTGGCAGAGATCTAGTTGGATCAAACCTAGGGGTTGGTCATGTGCAGGATGGGTTCAAGCCACTGGATACCTGGATAGTCATGTGATATTACTTGGTTGCCATTTCCGGTATGTCAAACTGTATATTGGGAGGGCATCAAATTGGGCAATAACTGGATGATAAGTGGGTTGACAGTAGCCAGAATACTTATACATCCAGATCCTTGACAAGGGTGATATGCAACTTTGTAACAGCCTGGGGTTCACACTGGGCCCCTTACTGAGAGCAGGAGCATGGTGAATTGATAACATCTTCAATGTCCTTGAAATCTATCCTTCTCCGGACGAGAATCAAACTGGTGGCCCTATTGCATTGACAAGGAAATTATTCAAACTTAAACCACCTTATAGAAGATAAATATATCAGATCTATGCATTTGAACTTTGAAATCCCTCCTGCTTTTGTTACCCAGATCAGAAACTATCCCACTCAATGCTTGGCCTCTGATTGGCCAGAGTTTGCCTCCTGGCTTGCTGATAACGTTAAACCAATCAAGTTAGCTTCTGCTCTCTGCCAATTTACTGCAGATAGGAGCCTCCGCTTCTGCCTGCTTGGGAAAAGCAGAGGCGGTTTCTCTTGTGTGCCCCAGTACTCTTGGATACCCTTGGTCAGAATCCCTGCACCTGTTACACCAGCTCCTTAACCCTCATTCTGGCCATCCCAAGAACCTCTTTTTGCCCACCAGATTCCATCACCCCTACTCTTAACTCAATACCTTTAGGTACCATTTGAGCTCCCTGCTCTATTATTTCTGGTCTTCTCTAGCAGCAATAATCCTATTCTATCTTAGTTCTAGTCTATCTTATCCTTGAATCCCGGTACAGCCTTCAAACCCCCTGTCTCTGTGAGAGGGAAACCATTCCTGTTCTGGTATCTGGGGGTATTCCCTTGGTCCGTTCCCACACTTCCCTCTGCTGTCTGGTATGCTTGGTGGGTGATCATCTCTTATAGAGGGTTGGATCCAAGGTTGGGAGATTTCCCTGCCTTGACCGCTTTAGACATCTGGCCAGGGTGATTCTTCCCATCAGTTCTGTTGTAGCAGGCTTGAATCTAGGTGATCCAGCCCACCTAGTAGGGAGCTTGTAGGGTTCCTGTTCACCAGACCCCAATGTGTGTCCTGGATCATAGCCAGGGACCAGCTGGGTTAAGGTTGTCATCCTGAAAGATGCTTGTTCATGCTCCTTAATCATCATTTGCACCTGACAACTAGGATAAACCATATTTCACAGCAATGCCTGGGCCACCAAAGCAGCTCCATCATCTAGGGGGGCTGTTTGCGTGATAATCTTTGGTATAACAATATCCCAGATCTCAAGGTTTAGGCACCACCTTACTTATTTCCTAACCCAGAATTCTCCATGAGTGAACAAACTCAGGTGTGTAGTCTTCTGCTCCTCTTAACCAGCTCCATGATCATTCTCACTAGGGGAGGTCCATGTCACAGAAAAGGGGAATAGGGGTTGAGATGGACTTTATTAACAGAAGGAAGACCCCCCTAGAAACCTTCTTATTTTACACTGGTTTGAAGACATTTGAACAGCTACCCCTTCACCAAGGGCTTCTGAATGCTCTAGAGGACACCTGGTTACTGCAAACCAACCAGATGTTTAGCCATCAAGATGCAGATCCAACTCTAAACCAGGCTCCTGCTTGCAACCAAAGGATATCTGAACCCCCTCTGATAGAGACCTCATAACTTTCCTGCCAGCCTCCTTCTCATAGTGCCCTTTTCCCAACCGTTCCACCTTCAGAATGGCGTTATTCAAAATCCTAAACCCTTGCCAGACACTTTCTCCTGTGATGCCTTAAGCTTGCATGCTTACTTCCTCAAAAGTTTGAAGCATCGCTTCCCAGCTTTCTTGGGCATACTTTAAGTGGTTGGCTTCTGACCAACCGTATTGTGAGATTAGGCTGGTGGACCACAAATGGTTGGGCCAATCATTGCACCCATATCTTTATTGTTTGCAGGCTGTATTATTTCTAGGTTATTGTTCTATTAAGGGGAGTGATTATACTCCATATGAGTGTATGTCTATTATAACTGGTATGAGGGCTATAAACTGCACAGTAGGCTTAAAAGCCATGGCGGCCACCAAGAATACCTCAAATTTCACCAGAACGGTTTCAGATTTAAGCCAGTTCCGGCTATCTGGTTACAATATACCCTTGGTTGACCGGGATCTTGGGGGTGATGGGCAAAAGGGGTCAGCACGGCAAGGAACTGCTCCCAGTTTGGTCAGGCTATTCAAAAGGCAATTCAGAATACATTGATCCACAACCCAAATGGGTTGAGCTGACCTTGGGTGTACATATGGGTCATTATTTTTCTTGTTATGCCTAAGTGCTGGACTGATTATTTTATAACTTAATGACATTATTCATATTCAAATTATTCAGAAAGATTAAAATACAATCAATGTCAAATATTTAATTGATCTTGGGCTTAGATATTTTTTAAAAAAAAATAATTTATCAATTTTAGAATTAAAAATTTCACCTTATAATATTGCTGGAAATATTGTAAGTGCTATTACATACTACAAGCTAAAAATATTTATGATGAGTTGCATGGGAGAGTAATAGCAGCCTCAAAGCTATAAATGCTATTACCCTATCTTTGGCTCATCATAAATATTCTTAGTTTGTTTCAAAAAGATTGTTGTTTTTGAAAGACTGATAACTCTATTTAAAATACACCCTCTAGTAAGCTGCCCTACTTCATGAACTTGCCCTAATTCACCACTAGCATCTTCTGATATTTTTTCTCTGTTATCATCACGTGATTTCAAATGATTATTTATCTCAGAATATTCTGAGAAACTTTCAAATGTTAAAGGTGAATTATACAACTTCCCATCTTTCATCAAATATGAAAGATTAATGCGCAGATTTTTAACTTTGAGCTCTCTCCTTATAGGCCTAACTTTTCTCTCATAAATATAAAGAATGACTTTTGAGAAATATTTGAGCCTGATAGCGCTGATTTATATAATTCTTTTCTTTTTTCTTCTTGCTCAAAAATATTTTTAATATCATTTATATTCTTAATATAAAGCTGATTTTCTTTCTCTTTTAATGTTTTTGATATTACACCAAAGTGACCATCAACAATACTTTTCCCATGACATTCTACAAATCTATTGTATTTAATAGACCCTTTAATGTATTGTGGTGCCTCTTTAAATAGATAATATAAGAATTCATAGGATCTAAAATGGTTTCCATTATCAGTCCATACTTTGATATTATTTATTTTTTAAACTTATCTGATTTAAGAAGACTTATTAGACATTCACCTGAAAACAAAGAATCATGAGACAATATTTGAGATAAAAAATCATGGTATTCATATTTAACTTTATTGTTTTCTTTAAATACCAATGCAAACCCCAATAAAGAAATGGGTCTTTTGGAATAAAAACAGTTATTGGTTTCAATTAGACCACCACCAACTTTTAAATTCTCCTTAAAATCTATGACTATAATACATGATTCATTATCTAATTCATTGATATATTTCTTATATTCCCTATTTTGATGAGCATAAAAGTCTTGGTGCTGATTAATAGCTTTTAAGTTTCTGTTTATAGATTCTGGCAATAATAAGTTTTTACTTTCACATTCTTCTTTTCTTTTTTCTAAAGATGATTTTAAGTTACAAATATTACACATGTCAGTTTGTTTTTTACTCTTTATTATATTTTTTGGTGTTAATTTATAATAAGTTGAAAGTGATATTGAAATTTCATTTTTTATTTTCATATTTTCATATATTTCTTTTCTGTTTTTAATAGAGAATATTTTATTTCAGTTGAATATTCATTCATTTCTTTTTCAATGTCTTTATAAACTTTTTCTGGTGCTTTTTTGTAAACTGGCTTGTTTCAAAAGAATTTCCCAGTAGTTTTTTAATTATTATTTTGATTATTTCTTTTTTTAATGAATAGTTATTATCTTTTTGGCTTTTTTGTTTAAGCTTACATTTTTATTTATTTTTCTTGAGTATTCAAACTCACTTTTGATTATATTAAATCTCATATCAGTAAGCTCTTTTAAAGAGTAACTGGAAGTAACCAGAGATCTCAAGGCTGGGAGATGCTTTTGAGGAGCAGATTTCAGAAGATCCTTTAAGTTGTCAATTATCCCATTTAGTTTCTGATTTTGAATTAAAGGAATGAACTCTTTTTTTCAAACTCAGTTTGAGTGATGAAGTGATTGATGAAGGAATTAAGATTGCCTCCAGAAACAAAGAGGAATGCTTTCTTTAGCATAGCAATTCTTTCTCTTTTTGTTGATGCTCCCAGTGAGGAAAATGGCTTCATGGCAGAAGTAAAGTTAACAGATTCCATAATATAAGATTTTTGATTGCTGATAAAGAGATGCTTTGTAGAGATGCCTTGCAAAAGAGTGCTGGTTGCAGGAATTATATCTTTTTGTGAAGATGGTTTGAAGTAAACCTTATGTGGTGCTTTAGCTCTTATATACCAAGCCTTATGACACCATTCTGAAAGAAATGATGTGACAGCTTTGTTTACAATTTCAACTTGAATTTATATTTCCAGAATAAATGAAATCCCCAGTTTTCATGCACAAGTGATATATGTGTAACAGCTAAGCATCAAATTACATCATATCCTCTTTGTAATCTATGCAAATCAATTAAAATGATGTATTAACTTAATTATAACTATTCCGCATATTTTTAAAATGATAAAATATTAAAGAATTGTATTTAAAAGTGCTTAATTTGAGGTTTGCAGTTCACTTGAACCTCAAAATTCATCTAAACAGCAAATGAATTAACGTCCTAACTTCAAACTACCATAAAATCCTAAATACTTAAGCTTTTTAAATAAAATAAAATGAGGAAATAATGCTCTTGATCTTATCTTTAATTTCATTAAATAAAAAGCATATATCAATTAATAAAATTAACATTTTTTAAGCTTTAAGCAATCTATTTTATTTCATTATCAAAATAATATAATAAAATCTGACATATGCTCTTTTAAATTGCTTTTGCTTTAATATTCAATATTATATATATTACTATTTTAAAATCAATAGAAAGATAAGATTCTTAGCTTAATTTTGATAGTTTACAGTGTAAAAAAATATTAACTTTTTGTTGAGTTATTACTGTTTTAAATATAAACATTTGTAATTTGATTTTTTCAAAATTGAACTGTGTTATGCTGCGACTTGGGCAGCATGTGTATTAGAAAATAGCCTAATCCCTAAAGTAATGACCCATATGTTTACTATGCAGACCGGTGGCCAAATACACCCAAGGGCGGTGAACCGGAACCCAACCCTGAAACACAATAGCAGCTCAACATGGAAACGGAACCACTCAAATGTTGCGTGCAATGGGATGCAATCAAGAACAATACCAAGGTATCTAAAATAGGGCAGGCAATCAGGAACATAGATTTTAAAATACCTGTGTTGGGTGCTCAATTTGGTGTGAATCTGGGGAAAAGGGTGAATCATTCCAGGAATTCTAAAATGGGCGCTGCAACCCCAAAAGCAACAATTTAGAAGTAAAAAATCTATAGCCGGGATACTGGCAACTGTGATAAGTTTGACTCCCTTAAACTTGACTCCCTGGCACTTGACACTTTGTTGAGTACCAGGGAGTCAAGTGCCGCATATGTGAATCTATTAGTATTTTTGGCTTAACCAATTTTAAGCTACTTTTTACTAGTAATTTAGGGGTTTGAAACCAAAAACCAAGGTTAAATTTACTCAAACTCAACTCTGTTTAATAAATTGGTTAGCTAAAATACCAATTTAAGGGGCAATTTATAAGTAGATTTACTAATAGAAATGAAAAAACCTGTGTTCAACACTCTAAAACAAAAAGTGACCAGTTCAACACTTTTTAAGCCAAATTTTAATTTTATTAATAATACACATATGCGCTTATATAAAAGTTGTTGTTTACTACTATATTTTTATTATTAGTGTCCATAGTTGTTGTTTAAGATACCAAGCACCATTATACTGGATTTAGTGGTATAGACATTAATCAAATACCCCACTTGTTTTACATTATGTCATTCCTGGGTTTTTGGATTAAGTGGTGCCACATAAATTAAGCCCAATTTATTAAGATATTTCATATGTACTTTATAAAAAACTGAAACTTGACACTTTCTTTGCTTGACTCTATCCACTTGACACTCAATTGGTTTTGGATTTAACTAATCAAAGGCTCAGAATTAAGGCTAAATTAATATGTGACGCACTATGAGCCCCACTCAACACTCACCCACTTGACACTTTAACTTTGGGATTAGTACAGAGAGCTTCTTAACGTTTTAACCAACACTATGGTAAATAATTCACTCCCAGCTCCTCACAGCACATTATTATCACTAATAAACACCTTTCCACTCATTTACTTTTTTAACTTATGTTGTATTTCTTTTAATTTTTGAGCATACAAAACCGCCTTGCTTTTGGGTTAACTTTTGAACCCGTTTTAAATTTAAGCAAGTTTTATATGTAAAAAACATAGTAAATTTGATGTTTCTGCTCAACTCTGGCATACTTGACAGTGAGAATTCAGCTTTTTCTGGCTGATTGACAGTGCCAAACTTGACACTTTACTATGTTTTGAATTTTCAACTCTCAATAAAAAAAATTCCACAAAATATTTTTTTATTTTTTTTCTATTATAATCTACTACTTTTTCTGCTGCTCTCCATATAATTTTCATATATTTTTTTGATTTTCAATTAAACTTTTACATTGATTTAACACTAAGATGCTATGCTGAACCTAACATCTTTGATGCTTCATCACAAATTCACTTATTTTCTATGTTTTAACCTTTATATCTATACTTTGAGTTTCTATTTTGCTTCTATTTACTCTTTTATGTTTTTTTCTTGATAAATAAAACTTCATTTGCATACTTTTAATTTAAATTTTACTTTGCTTTACCTTTGTGTATATTGTTCATACTATTTTATTTACAAAACTAAACTTTTCTTTAGACAAGATCAAACAAGAACAGCCAACAACCTAAGCGCCAAGCCTCTAAGGGCTCCAAAGAAACTGCCTCCACTCCCAAGCGTGCCAAGAAGCCTGCAAAGGCAAAGTCTCTAAACCCATCTCCTCCTACTCCATCTCCTCCCCCTCCACCCTCATCCTACCCTTCACCTTCCCCCCACAATTCCTCCCCCAATAAATCTGATGGTGATCTTACCAACCACTCCTTTTATCACTCAGAGGCCAACTCCAAGCCCACCAAGGAGCAGCATACCAAGAAGTCAAAGGCTTCCAAGGAGCCCATCTCTTCTTCTGGTAAGAAAAAGGAGGCATCCAAGAAGGCCTTGAAGAACCCTTCCCCTCCTGATGGCTCTTCCTCCTCTCCCTCATCTGATCCCCAAGATGAGCCAGAGGAGTACTCCAAGAAGTTCAAAGCTTCTGGTCATGTGTCTTGGGATCCACTGGTCATCCACAATATCTGTAATGTGGACAGAGAGTTTAAAGTTCCCAAGTGCTTCCCCTGTTACTTCTCCATCATGTCCGTAAAGGGCAGCCCTGGTTACATTGCTGAAACCTACATCTTTAATTGCAACAACCAAAAGCGGCAGACCAAGAGCAAGCACTTTGTCTGTGAAGATAAGACTTGTGGGGCCCGGTTGAACACTGAGGGCTGGGAGCAAGTAACAGCGGAAAAGGGGGAGCACACTTGTGAGCCCCCCAATCATCTAATCACTTGGATGCTTAAATGGTACCTTGTTCAGGTCATTCCCACCTCTGCTAACCTTTGCGCTTCTGATCTGGCCATAAAGGCTTTGCAACATCTCAAACCCAATAATCTTAAGTTGGTACCAACACAGGAGCAGTTGTCAAATTCATCAGTGATAGGTTTATTGCTGCCAATCCCCCTCCCCCCAAGGCCTCTGACGTCCTCTCAGAGCTCACGCTCACTCATGAGCTTAAGCAGCTTCTGAGTGGGGAGCGCTTCCTGCTTCATGACAACGGGCCTGCTGCCAACGACCATATCATCTGCTACTCAACTCAGCAGAACCTGATGGAGTTGAAAAGGGCATCAACCTGGCTAGTTATGGTACCTTTGTCACTTTTCCCGGATGTTCAAGCAGCTCTGGATGGTCCATGCCCAGATTGACATCTGGGTGATTCCACTTGCATTCTTTCTTCTTCCTGGGGCCACCAAGGCCATCTATACCCGTGTGTTCTCCATCCTCTGCCAAGAACTTTCCCTCCTTCCTCCTGCCAACAATGACAAATCCAAGAAGACTCCCCCCCACACCTGCGCCAACCCACCTGCCTCTGACAAGGACCAGGCCACCCTGGACTTGGAGGAAAAGGCAAGGCTAAGAGCTCTTAGGCCTTGTGTGTGCATTATGGACTTTGAGCCTGCTCAGTTCAATGCATTTGAGCAGCTGTTCAGCGGGGAGGTTCAGGGGTGCCACTTCCACTTCCGCCAAGCAGTTGCTTGTAATGTGCAGGCCCACGCTGAGCTTAGTAGATTGAGCCAGAGGGATACTTCAGACACCTGCATATTTGTGCTGGCACAATTTAGTGCCTTGGCTTTTTTAAAGCCAGAGCACACTGCGCAGGGGTTTGAGGTGCTCTCAAAGGATCCCTACATAGTGAAGCACCCAGAGTTCAAGCCTTTCCTCAAGTACTTTGAGCCCCAGTAGATTGGGAAGGTTGTCACGCAGAGGCGAGGCAAGGCCTGTGCCAAGGCCAGCTGGAATGTGTACCAGGCGGCAGTGAATGGTGAGCTCAAGACCACCTCAGCGCTAGAGGCATATCACAAACACCTCAAGGCCAACTTTGGGCTCCACCCAAAATTCAATAAGTTATTTTCCCTCCTGCAGCACGAGCAGGAGAAAACCATCTCCAAGCTGCGTGATCTCTCCAACCGCATCCCCACCACCAAGCCAACCACCCTCTTCACCAAGGCCACCCAGGGTGCGGCCAAGCACAAGTGTGAAATCCCTGGATTTTTGACTTGAAAATTCAGCCATCAATCTTTTGATTGGAAATTGGAAAGATATTTGGAATAACTTGATGATTGGCGCAAACGTTGATGCATTGGTCAAACTGGTGGCACTAAAGCTAAAGTGCTCCAAGAATTAAGAATGATTCTTCCTGACTCAAAATCAATAGGCTGGTCTGCCTAAATTCAATCCAAAATAAGTATCCACTTCAATCAATCCAGCGGTGCGGCGGCGCCACCCCAAAATATCCAAGTGCTCCATAGGGGCTGAAAACTTGGTCACTAATACACTTTCAGGTGCTTATCCCAAACATCATAACCACAATAATGGTTGGTTTATGAGTTAACCCAGTTCTTCCTATATTGACTGGGGTTGAACCCCAAAAAAACTCCTTGATATATTTTTCATATGTTATATTATTATACTCTGCAATGGAGTAGATCCCACCCATAGGACATGGGATGGATGGACTGGTTTTCAGAAAGAAAGCCATGATAGTAGCTTGACATTGTAGCTGGCATCACGCTCACCTCAGGACAAGGTCAGGAGCAGAAATGATGCAATAACAATGACTCTGCAATAGAGTATTGGGCGAGAGTCTTTTGGGTATCACTATCCAGTAAAGCCCCAATACACAGGCCGGTCCGGCCCTAGGATTCTTGGGTCAACTGCCCATGAGATAACAATCCTATAAAAGGATATTTTTCTAACAATAATAAAGATTCAACTCTTTCTCTCTTCAACTTTACTCTTTATTAAGGTTTATCTGCGTTTAGAGATAGTAAGACTGTATTTTGGTCTGCCTAGATAAGTAAAAGGTATTTTTGAAGTTAGTAACTTTGTATTGACATCCTTAGTCTTCATACAAGGAACTGATACTCTCATCCCTTATAGTGAACCTTTCTACTCTCTTCTTCCCAAAGTTGAGAGCAAGTATAAGGCCTCTGAGCTTAAGCAGAAGCTTGAGCTTATTGTCACTGCCCTTCTGGAAGGGGCCAAAATGAAATGGGGAAAGAATGATGAGGAATAAACTTGCTTGCTTGCTCAGTTATATGGTTTTTACTTTTAACTTTTTAACTTTAATTTTTACTTATTATCTTTGATCATTTAGTTTTTAGTTTTAATTTTTAAGTTTTTTTAATTTAATTAGATAGCAGTGATTGCTCTATGTATGCATGGTAAGTTTGAGATGAATAGCTATAGTTGAAAGTGATTGAAATATCTTAATTTTTGTTAATTTCCAAATAAAACATATGATATTCACAGTTGTGCTTATATGAACTATATCAAATAAAATTAATATTTCTTCATATTTTCCATAGCTTTTATTGTTGTGTTTTTGTTTAATTTTGTCTCATTGTAATTTTAATTTTTATGGTAATAAAAAATACTTTTATAATAAATAGTGTAAATTACATAGTAAAATGAGAAATAATTGCTTATTTCTCCTTATTTTTATTAATTAAGGTACTGTTTTTATTGCATTTTTGAGCTCTCTGAAATTACTTTGATATACCATAGCTGTAAAGCTTAATTTTTTATATTAAAAGTTTTCAGTACATCAAGATCTGTTAATTAAAAAAGTGTTGATTTCCAGTTGTCAATCAGGGCAAAAGCTGAATTCTCACTTTACTATAGTGTCAACTACCAGAGAGTTGAGTTTAAGGGAGTCAATCACCAGGGAGTCAAACTTACCACAGTTGCCAGGATACTGGGTGGGGAAACTCTAATTAAATATCCATATCCAGATAAAGGTAAAAATTGAAAACAGGGGTAACTTAATTGAATTTCATTTAGCGTTTTATTAAATTTTAAATGGAAGGTACAAAACAACAGAGTGACAATGCACCTGCTATGCACCGCAGTTGTGGTCACCTCCAGGGTCAAAGAACAGAGTTAGTGCAACCCAAGTGCCTACTCAGGAAGGAGATGGGAGAGGAGAGTTCAATAGTGACGCTGCACTGACACAGCCGGTTCAAGGAGCACAAGCTGCTAGGGTGCAGAGCATTAACCCTTGGGTCCCCAAGCTGACCTGGAAGCCCACTAAGGTTACCACAACCAAAATAGTTAGGAAAAAAAGGAGATCAAGCTTACAACATATGTATTTGATGCTCTTTACCACCAAGATTTGGTCCTGTCAGCCATACTGGAGAAATTTAAGCCTGTGCTTGACACTAGCTATGAGCCTTACGTCAGTGATGGCAACCAGGAAGAGTACAAGGATCCTGAGTTCTACATAACTGATGAGGGACAGCTGGTGTTAAAGAAGGTTACATCCTTCTATACCAAGGTGCCCATGCCTTGCAAGCTTGTCACCAATCAGGATCCTGGCTTATCTGAATCCTCAAAGCCTGCCCAGAAGCGTATTCCTGACATCAAGTTCATCATCCTGCTCAGGCTTATACAGGAATCTGGTGACTACAAGGCGGCCACAGCTCTTGTTGGGGTGGATCCCAAGTACGCCTCCAAGGCCTTCAACAAATTCATCAATACTGGTCATGTCCTTGCCGCGGAGAAATCCCTGTGCATGTTCACCATGCTCACCAAGGAGCACAAATGGGCAATCTGCCAGTGGATAACCTGGGACTGCCATCTTGAACTAGCAAATATACAGTTGATGATCAAGTCTACTTTTGGGGTTGAGGCCTCAATTTCCTTTTATTATCATTTGGTAAAGGGTCTGTGTTTTTCATGGAAAAAGCTCAGGGTTCCCCCTACAATAGAAACAGTCCTTCCAACATTGACGTCCAGAAAAAATACAAAAAGGTGTACACTGCCCTCAAAGCCAAGGTGACAGTCAAATTTTACTATATTGACAAATCAGCATTTGCCTCGTCAATGTGCAATGAGTATGTCCCCAAAGTCTCAAATGACAGGGTAGCTTGGTGTGCTGAAGTCCGCGCCACAGCCTATCCAATGGTGGCTCTCCTTGGTCCAAAGGGGACCAAGCTGTATCAAATGATATTTGATTCTCACAACAGCTGTACCTTCTTGTCATTTCTCTGATTGGTCCAGGAGCACCTGAGGCGCACAAGCCTGGGCTTCCCCAATGTAATAGTACTGGATAATGTTGGTCTCCACAAGGTGGCAGATATTCTTGCTGAACTTTCATCAATTGACACCAGCATTGCAGTGGGCCCCCAGCAATTGGCCACAGCAAATTTGCGCCTTCTATTCCTCCCTGCCTATTCCACATTCCTAAACCCAATCAATGAGGTCTTTGGGTGGCTCAAGCAAGTTGTCAAGAAAGGGACCCCAACTGAGACCAAGGACCTCTTTGATTTGCTGCAGACCGGGATCCACACCCTCCCAGCTGAGACTGTGGCCAAATTCTATGGCCACGCTGATTCATTTCTCCCTGCATGCCTTGCTCAACAGCCAATCAATTAAAGGCTTAGTGTGTCTGGCTTTTTTATATTCTCTAATTACTATTTAGGATTTGGTAATTCTTGTTTTATATTTAGAAACTTCCAAGCCCGCAATCACATTTGGCTGGATCATCAATGAAGGTTTGTCATTTATTTACTTATGTTAAATTATTTTATTATGGTATCTGGGGCTATCCCAAACACTTGATACTGGATTACCTGTATAGATTTATATCACTCTTAAACAAATAAATATAAAAATGAAATTAAAAAAGTTGAATGTAAAGTGTACACAGCAGAAATAAATTTTATTAAAGTAAATATATTTATGCTTATACAATGAAATTCTCTGGGATTTTTTTTCAAAACTTGTTTGCTAAAAAAGAATTAGAAAAATTTGGTATTTTAAAAAAATTAAGAGTGTAGCTTACTTTGAAGAAATAGATTTTTATTGGGTGCGCCTGTAGTGGGTTTGTCAGTATGTACCCACCCACCAATGAAGATGGTGCACAACCTCCACCGCCACACTGTGAACAGTAGATACACCCTTATTGAAATACTCCTGCCTTCTGGTGAAAGGCAGTATGGTCAGGTGGGAGTTCAGGTCCAGCTTTTCAGGCAGGACTGAAAACTTGTAAACACCAGTCAGGACCAGGGCGTCCTGGATAACGAGGTCCAACGAGGCATATCCTGTGGGACCTTCTTCCCATCCAGGGAGAGCCTGGCCTTGTTGATCCCAAGAAGGACACTGTCCAGGTCCTCTACACTGGCGTTCATCCCAAAGAAGAAAAGATATCCCAGGTAAACCATGGGGTGAAGCTTTTCCCAACAAAGGCTTCAGTAAACTCACAAAGCTTGTTGTATACTGTTCTGATCTTCTTCTCATGCTTTGTCTTTGCAAATGTCAGCTCCATGGCTGCAGGGACCCCTGTCTTGTCAGTGCTCCAGGCCAGCCCAAAGTTGTCAAGGAGGATTTTGGTTTTCTTGATGGCTGTTGCGTCTGCAACAGCCAATTTTCAAACTGTGCGCCCAAAGCTCTCCATCAGGTAAGAGAGTGTGTGCTCCACTGGGAAGCAGAAGCAAGAAGCTGCATGGGCCTGGCCCATCTCTGGTATGTTCTTGAATGAGAGTTTTGCCAGAATGTCACAAACAAGATTAATAGAGTTTACACAGTAAACTCCACTGAGGGATACTGGGTCTAGGTGGACCAATTGGGCATCCTTGTAGGCATTAACTGCCCACTTGAATGCCCCCTTATCATGTGTGAGCCCAGACAATGCCTTGTTGGACATTGTGAAGGTGCTGTTGATTCAATCCTTGAGCACCTGCAAAACAGGGGGACAGAAACAGCTGCTTTTCCACATGATTGTTGTAGTTGGCGTAGAAAGTGGTGGGGCCAAAGAAGACCAGGACTTGGTGTATTTTGCCATCTATGTTTTCTAAGATAAGGTAAGTATTTTGAAATTTTATTCATTTTTTATAGTTTACCTTATTGTGCTTCTTCCTTACCGGTGGCTTCAGCAGGCTTAGCTATTCTTGGTGTAAGCAATTGCGCTGGCAATTCAGTATCCTCTTTCCTGGGCGCTTTGCTGGCTTGAGATGTGCATAAATCTCAGGGTTGTCAACTCAGACAGACTGTGATGATCCACATGTTTGGTGGTTTGCAGGCGGGGCTAATGTTGGCCAAGAAAAAGTTTGGTTTTTTATTGAAGGTGAGCCTAGCAGGTAACATAGGACTACTAGGGTAAGTGAGGTGAGCCTAGTAGGTAACATGGTCTACTAGGGTAAGTAGGATCTGTCTGGTAGGTAACATAGGACTACCAGAGGCAGATGTTGCCTCCACCCAGCAGAAGAAATTGGCTGCTTTGGGCTATAGTTCTTCACCTAGCAGAGAACTGTGGCTGTGGAAGGGTGAAGACTGAAATAGCAAGCAGGGAACTTTGTCTTTCTGGGGGGAGTAGTTTTTGGACCCCTGGTGGGTAACGCAGGCTGCCAGGGAGGGGAAGAGCTTTGAGAGCTCTATGTACCCTAATACGCTTACAGGAGGTCTGTGAGCAAGCACCCTACCTAACGGACTGGTAGGGTGTCCTTGTTTATACCCCTATGGGAGCTTTGGGGGAACCCAAAGTGAGCATTGGAGGGTATAGATTTGCTCAGAGGTGTCACCAAGGCAGTTTGCTTGGGGAAGCAAGCTGCAGAACTTGGTGTGATCAGGCCTCTGGGAAGTAGAGCTGATTACTCTGCAACTGAAAGCCCAGACTTAATCACCTGGATGAGTAAAGACAACGCATAGACATTGATCTATGGTTGAATGGCCTTAGTGGATTCCACTTGTGAGGTCCCAGTCAAACGCCAGTTCAATGTAGACTCATGCCTGGGTCTACAAGTTCTGTTAATGGGAACTGAGATAAAGAACCAAGGTGATTCACAGAATTAACAGAGAAAACTAGCAGGAGAGACTGTTTGGTCACAGTGAAGGCTAGTTGATAGACTGTTAATTCATATTGAATTGTGGGAACCATTATGATTCAGTGTGTAGAAGGAACAAAGGAGGTTCCTAGTGAGGGTTTGTTAAGGAACTGGTTGAGGAGAAGTTGAAGGACAGGAAGATTTTGGATGCAGGACTAGCTGATCAAAGAGCAGGATGGCCAAAGGACCAGAAGTTGGTGTTGAAGAACTGAAGAGCTGAGAGGATGAACTAGCCAGACTGGATGCAGAGGCTGGAAGAGCTGATTTTAGTGACTTTTGAGAGGAAATATAGATAAAAAGAAGCAGTTAAAGAATAATTAAATACTGCCTGATTATGATTAAAAAAAGATTAAAAATTTATATAATGAAAAAGAAAGAGAATTAAAAATAACATATAGTTTGTTAGAACTATAAGTTTATTTAAAAAGAAGGATTGAAGAAGAAGGGAGCTGGAAAGAAGCTGGAAATGGAACAGAGAAACTGTAAGGGCAAAAGAGCAAATTTTGCTGAGAACAACTAGGAGAGGCAAAAAGACAAGCAGCAAGCAGGTTCAAAGTTGCAAAATGTTGAAAGAAACACAGAGAAACACAGAGAAACGTTGAAAAATCAAAGAGTTTAAATTTGCCTAAGTAAAACATATGTGGAAGCGCTCAAGATTTGCCGGGGAAACGTGACGGGAATTACGGCAAAACCGTTCAAAACGTGGAGCAGTTGTTTACCTGGAGCAAGACAGCCCTGGGTTCAAACCAGGGTCAAGAACAGGTCATCCAGGGAAACTTTTTTGGCAAACCCATTGAATCAAGGCGTATGATTGGCTGCAAGCTGAAGTCTATTTGATCAGTGTTTTGAGGGCTTTAACTTAAGAGTTAAAGCCTAAAAATTGAGGAGCAGAAGCAGAAAATTCAGGGCCTTCATTGGCTGAAGTAATTTTAAAGGTTTAATATATTATAGGAGAAGAAAAACAGGATAGTTTAAGCTTTGAAGAACCAGAGTTCTAAGAGAGGTTTTTGGTCTGAAACAAGGGGCTATAAAAGGGAGAGCTATCTGAGACTCTTCAGGGACTGGATGAAGTGGATTATAAAGACCACAAGAGCTACAGAAGGAGCAAAAGATCAAGAGTAAGAAGCCAGAAGCTAGGAACAAACCGCAGGAGCCCAAGACCAAAGTGCAGAAGCCCAAGACCAAGGTGCAGGAGCCAAAGACCAAGTACAAGGAGTCCAAGATATTGTTGGAGGACTCCAAGTATTGGCAAACCATATTGTTTCCTTGACCCACCGGGCCAATTACCAGAAGGTTTCTAAGAAGATCTTCCTTCTGAGAGTGAATAAAAGCCCATTTTGACCCCTATACATATTTCTGAGATACACTTTCCCCTTACTAGAAAATGACAACCCCTTCCAGCCAGTCCCTGGCTACAATCCAGGACACACTTGGGGACTGGTGGACAGGAACCCCACACAGACGGCGTGGAGACAGCAAATGACTTGAACTGGAGACCCTCAACCACAGTTTTTTGCACGTTAAGAAGACGCTCAGTTGTTTTTTCAGGGGTGTCTGGTATCTTGGCCATAAGTGCCTTGGCAGACACCTTGTCAATTTTGTTCCCAGTGAGGACGGCAGACTTAACTTTTTCCTTGACCCTGCAGTCAATTTCTTTGATCTCTGCAATTGAAGAGTCAAGGTCTTTGAGCAATTTTTCCAATTCTCTCATTAATTTTTTACTAAACTTTCCGTATGTTTTTATAGCTTTCACCCCAATAAAATCTGTATTATTCTGATACTGTTACCGCTTTGTTTATTCCTGTTTTTTTTCATTTGCTGCACTATCCCATCTTTTTACCCATTGTGTATATGTTTTACACTCATCTCAATATGTATTGTTTGCTTTGTGTTGGCATTGTTTCCTTAATTGCCATATTATTTTTGGTGCTTTGCACAGCTCCTTGTGAAAATATTAACAACAATTTGGTGATCAGCTAAATTTAAATTTGAAAATTATATTTTAATTGTGTTTAGATAAAGTTGTTACTGATTGTTGTGAATGCAGCCATTCACCATGTTTTGATTTTTCCTTTGGTGAGCCATTTTGAAGACAAATCTCTTGCTTTTGCTTTTGCCTCTCAAAATGAGTTGATGACTGAATTGGGAAACTCAATTGTATGGTTTCCTGATTCTGCGCAACTCACTTGCCCCACTCATGCTTGTGGTGAGTGATCCTACCGTCCATATACTGTTTTGTGGTAAAGCTACACAGTATATATTCCCAATCTTTATACCCAAAAAAAGTTAAGTTCTATTCACATTTTTACCTTTGTTCTCCACGTACTTTGGTGCCTCTCTAGCCACGTCTGGAAAATATTATTCAATCAGGGCCACAAGGTAATTGCATAGCCTTCCCTGCCATTCTAACCAAGACTTAGTACAAATCCAATCCTAAGGTTAGGATTTCCCGTTGTGACTCTGTGCTGCGCCTCAGATCACAACACTGATCCAAATTCAAAACCTTAATGATAAACTTTAAGCCAATCAGGAGTCAAGTGATAAAGTGATTATTGTGATATAAAGGGTCATTCAATAATTCTTTGGTGCATGTGCGCTAATTAATCTGATTGGCTGGTTGATTTGCCATTGTGCACCATTGCCCCTGTGGCAAGTTGTTGATGGACTAGTGCCCAATCAGCTACTGGGTTAGCTCTAGTCCATCAACAACTTGCCACAGCAACAATGGCGCACAATAGCAAAACAACCAGCCAATCATATTAATTAGCACACATGCATCAAAGAATTATTGGGTAATCCTTTATGTCATAACAATCACTTTATCACTTGGATCCTGATTGGCTTAAAGTTAATCATTAAGGTTTTGAGTTTGGATCAGTAACAACTTAATCTAAACACAACTAACATATAATTTTCTAATTCAAATTTAGCTGATCACTAAATTGTTGTTAATATTTTCACAAGGGGCTGTATTTAAGTGCTAAAAATAACTGTGTCCTGGATCTAGATACACAGCATAATAAATATATGATTTTATTGAAATAAACTGAACATAAAGAGTAAAACCAACTATAAACAAAGAGAAAATGAACAATTGAAATTCAGAATAAAGATGATATAAATAAAAAATGTTTGGTAACAGGGAGTTTATTGGGGGCAGAGAAGAGAGATGCCTAGTAGGCAGAATAGTGTGAGAAGGAAGGCTAGAGCTGGTGCTTGGATGGGGGTATGTGATTAGGTGGGTTGGGCTGGAGATGGGGGTGATGGTGGCAGGGGTAGAGGCAGGAGGATTGACTGTGATGGCCACCATGTACTGATCATTGTAATCCTCATTGATCATTGTTGTGATTGGCTGGTAGGTGGCTGTGGCATGGGGTGGGAGGCGCTTGTTCCTCTGTGATTGGTTGCCCATATTCACATGGAATACAATTGGGCAAACAAGTCTGCCACTATCTGGCAACCAAAGAGAGACTTGTGGTCAAGGACCCCAAGACAAATATCATTAAAGGCCTGAGGGCAGCACTCCTGTACTGTATCTTCAATGTTGAAGAACACAACATCACCCAGATGGATGTCTGCATGGCTGGCTGGGTACACAGAGGCCTGGTGTCCACATCCTTGGATGGCCTCAAAGGCGGTGGAGCTAACCTCCATCTGGTGTCTCAAGAAACCCTGGTAAAGGGAATTTGAGCTATCCCAGGAGTCAAGCAATTCACTGAGGATTTGGCTGTACTTTTAGCCATTGATGAAATCTGGGATTGTCTAATAGTAGACAAAAGCCTTGGCCCAAACAGCCATAAATGCACCAATAAATGTACCCTTCTTGACCTTCTTCCATCCTTTTTGGGTTGCAGCTTTTCCCTGCTTGCCAAAATTGTCAAAAGCAATGGACAATTTGTAATAGGAGATGAACATGACATCATCTGATAAACTTTTCAGTCATTGGACCAGGGTGGATTCAATGGGCTGATCATATGGAGAATCCTCAGCACTATCCCATTGATTGCTGGCAACATTGATCAACATACTGACCAACGCCACCTCCCCATACATCCAGAGCTGCATCATGCGCCCAGACACCAAAATTCCATGGTGCACAAGTTGCTTCTGGACCTGGGTCAAGGGAAGCTTGGGGTCCTTCTGCAAGAGATCAAGAATAATTGGGTAGGCCTTGCTGATCTGGGACTCTGGAGCCTTCTTTGGCTTATGGGTTGTCCCAACTAGGTTCCCCCTGTTCATCAGGTTGTTGAATTTCTGAATGACAGTAGCCCAGGTGAATTGTAATTGGCTGGTTATCTGATTCCAGGACAGACTCTGCAGGTTCAGTGCCACAATTTCCTGTTGAATCTGAGCAGTAATTATTCTGTATTTGGGGTGCTGGGCCAGGGGAGCTGAAGCCTGATTGGCTGTAGGGGGGCAGGCTGGCTTGTGGCAGGAAGTTGTTCTGAATCAAGGTTGCCATCCTGATTGGCTGGTTGGTGGGCAGCTTGTGCAGGGGTGGATACAGGAGCAGGGGAAGAGCTAGACACAAAGTGACTATTGAAAAAGTCAAAGCCATATGGGTTGGGGGTCAGGTACAGGTCAGCTTCCTTGTTACCCACTTCAAAGGCTTGGGTGTAAATGGGTGCCTGCAAGCCCTGAGCCTTGCTTCCATTGAAGCTGGCTTGGCTGCTGCTGGCACCATTGAAAATGTTGTTGCTAGTAAAAACCATTGTAAAAAACCTGGGATAAAATCACTAAAATTAGAAATTTTAAAAATTAATAATTTCTTTTTATTATAATCACCATTCCATATTTGGAAAATTCTCAAGACAATTTTACACAAATCAGGATCCATGAAAATGAATAAAAGGCCTCTGTTCCTAAATTAGATAGCTGTTGATTGGCTGTTAAACTGTTATTTTTCTATTTAAGGCTGCTCATACTACACATCTTGTGTGACTTCATTTTGTTTTGTGTTTGTGGAATCTTGCTTCTAGATTGCTCAATTTTTTTATTTTAGTCCTTCTGTTGGTTCCCCATATGAATCCTAATTGGATTACAATTTACCCCAGAATAGCATCCATCTATCTCACTTGTTGTTTCAGTACATTTTTTTTGTGGTTTAAACTACGCCGCTTGATGTTTGATATAATTTTGTATAATATGCAAGTAATTTTTTTATTGTTTGATGATTCATTTATTAACCAAAATGTTTAAATTATTTGAATCCTGAATCTTGCTCAACTTGTATTTTTTTCAAATCTGAAATTGTTTTTTTTAAAGCTGAGGTATTTTTGGTTAATGCCATAGCTTTTAAAACTACTGTATAAAAGTTAGCTGATATGGCAATTATCAGTGATTACATGCTGTGTAATCAATAGATTGTCAACTGTATATCTCTCATTCCATCCTACTGGATGTTGTATCAACTCAGTCCCACCCATCTTGAAGGGCGTATATGAGTATATCAAACAAGTGATGTGTGAATGGCTAGGAAATACCAATTTTGGATCAGTGTTACATGGTGTATAATTGGTTTCTTATTGGTTTGGGTCAGCATTACACTGTGGATAACCCACAAGTCAATATTATTGAGTCAGCTATTATATGGGGTATAATCCTTAATTCAAACTTTCATATTAATAAGAAGAAGTCTTGCCAGCCAGAAAAGAATCACTGATTAAGCGCTGGAAATGGAATACTTGAATTCTACATTCCAATGTAGGAGGAAAGAACAGGGACTATTTCTAAGTTTCAACCAAATATGGTGCAGTTTCCTAGTGCCATAATAGGCGCATAAAGATACAGCTAATTGATAACTACCAGTAGGCTAGCTCAAGAAGAGCGTAGGCTGTAGCTGAAGTGTCATGTACGCCTTGTTAAGGCCAGTAGCAACACATGTGCCAAGGACAGCCAATCAGGATAGGCGCATCCAGCAAAGATGGACCTATTGTGAAGGTAGCCAATGATAACTTTCTGAAAGGACAAGAAGAAGGTTTTTTGCAGTATATATTGATACAGACACCTGAAAGGATGGAAACAAGCTCTTAGTTACACCTGGATAGATTGCAGCCGCTGGCTAGATTGTACTCCAGTCCCAATAAATGTAATTATCTTCAAAGTTCTATTATATTGTAGTCTGTAGTGCTCCTGCATAGAATTAGGTAGAGTAAATTGGCAAGGTAACATCTATCTGTAGCTTTGAACATACCAGCAATAACCCTATTTGCTCAACAACAGCCCCCATGATCATACGCCAAGTAAAGAACTTAACCCAAACTGGCACATTAAAGGAGCTTACTCAATCCTACAAGGAGCTCTGCCTATGAGCTTTCTCATATATGATGTTCAATAACCCAACCACACACCTCATGTACTATGATGCCCTTAAGCCACATGTAATGAGACACGTGAACCTGAACCAAGTGACCAACCTGCAGAGCCTGTACCATGAAGCAGAGAAGGCAGAGTAAACATCACATGCACTACACAAGGCACAAAACAGAAAAAGGGAGAGACCTTAAGACTCCCACTCTTCAGGACGCTCCAACTGCCCTCTGCCTAATAATGGCAACCACACAAACAACAAGCCTGTGGGCTCCAATGGCCATGGCAACAGGAACAATAGCCAGTCTGATTTCAATCACTTTAGAGTCACCAGCAGCCAGGGCAACCAGGATGAGGGAAAAGCTTAGGGAGAGCATTAAGCAAGCTAAGCTCTCCCCACCAAACTTTTGTCTTGCCAAACAATGAATATTTCCCAGAGGATGTGGATCAGTTCCCTATGATCCAGGTTTCCTCAGAAGATCCCTTACTCTACACCATTGTCAGACATCTTAATAAACTGATAAATTACCCTTTCTTTTTTTGAAGTTACACAGGTTCAGCACTCTTGGACTCAGGCGCAGACTGAACCCTTGTTAACAGCCATTTTGTGAACAAGTTCAAGTTAGCTACTAATTCTTTGTGGATTAAAAGCGTGATTTTAGCCAATGAACACCACATTGCTGTGACCCAGAAAAATGCCCCCTTTTCCGTCACACTGGAGAACCTTCACTCAACTATACAAGGACCTGTCATTGATTTCCCAAGATTTGATGTGGTGCTTGGCCTGGAGTGGTTGAGGAAGAACAACCCCCACATAGACTGGGCCACCTAAGTATTAAATATCAAACAAGAAGAATTCAACCACCAAATTTACCCCAACACAGTTGACCAACTTCTTTGAGACCATGTGTTTGTATGCATTACAGAGACCCAAGAGGAGAAATATAACCTCAAAGCTATTGATTAACACTCCTGCCAGTACAAGGCCATACACTTTAAGGACCACCAAGACACTGTTACCTTTCAATATCAAGAAATTAAAGTGCAACACCCAGATATCTTTGAAGAGGCACTTCCAGGGCTATCTCCTGATATATACATAAAACACTCTATACAACTCAAGGAAGCAGTACCCAAGGCGCAGCCCATATACCAACTCACCCTCAACAAGGATGACACACTTTTCTCTTACCTTAAGAAGGATTTGGAGAAGGGGCTCATCTTATCTTCCCAGTCACCCTTTGGGGCCCCTGTGTTCTTTATTGCAAAGAAGAATGGGTCCCTAAGGTTAGTCACTGACTACCGGGCATTGAACAAAGTCACCATCAATAATGGGTACCTGTCACATCCCATATCAGAGTCTGGCTGGACTCTCACAGGGGAGGTGGGATGGGCCTTAAAAGTCATGTACACAATTGATGCTATTCTGACAAGGTAATTCATGCTATAGCTAGGGGACGCCAACTTCCAGTATGGGTCATGATCTGATTGGCCAGCCCCAATACTGTGATATAAACAAACCCCAACTTGCTAAAGTCCTGGGCAGGAGGTGCATTGGATGGAGGGGAAGTAGTAGGAATCTCCTTCATGGTAGAAGGAATGGTCACTCTAGGGTGGCCAGGAGAGAAATCATGGTGATGAGAATGAAAAAACTTCAAGTCAAGGGTGCAAGGTGGCTTAATCAAGGTGACAGGAGCAGAACCAGGAGGGAACAGATAGGTGCAGTTATATTGTGTAGTGGAATCACAATTAGATTCAAACAGAATAATTATATTAGTGTAAAATTAGATAACTCCTGCAAGAAAATAATGGGTCCTGAGCATAAAGTTGTTTATTTTATTATGTCAACAGTGACTAGGGCTTTTCCTCCTGACTACTTATACTTACTGGTGAATGTGTAGCCTTTTGTGCCACCAGAGATCTGGTGGCATCATTTTCAGTAATACTTGTGATTTTGCCCAGAATTTGTGCACTTGAGCTGGAGATGGATGGACATTGGCTATTATAACAGGAACCTTGGTTGGGCTACAGCAATCCAAGGTGCCACAGCTATTAATAGATCCTGCAAGAAATTGAGTGCCCAATTGCGCAATCAAACAATTATCCTCCCAATGTACCATTTCCCAATAGTAAATGGCCCAGAATTCATTATTAGATTTGATGCCAGGGATTTGAGACTTGTGGGCCTCTCAAATCCCAGGCCATTTTTATTCAAAAGGGGGATTTTCCCTCTGGAAGGAAGTTGATAAGGTTTCCCACACAGTTGGTTGTACTATTCCCAGAGAGGCTAGTTGATTGTCAGGGGCATTCTGGGCCCTGACAGTACCCCCTTCCACTCATCAATGACCTTTTCAACGCCTTGGGCGGAGCAACCGTTGTCTCAAAGATTGACCTAAAATCTGGGTACAACCAGATTTGTATCAAGGAAGAATACATCCTCAAGACTGCCTTTTAAACCAAGTATGGCTTATACAAGTGTGTTGTACTTAACTGTGATACCGTAAATTGAAATGCTATATTTACTATTGCTTTTGAGATGGTGTAAATTGAGATGGCGTTTTTGAGATGGTGTGTTGCACTAATTTCTGATCTTATGAATTTTTATTTAATCTTTTTAAAGAGAAACCTAAAATTTATAAAAAGACACAATTAGGTTCAATAGATTTTTAATTTCATGGCAAAAGTATTTTTGATGGTTATTTTGGTGTATTATCTAAAGTATTTAAACAAAAAAATGGGATATATATGATCTCAAAGTGGCTTTTGAGAGAGAAGAAAGAAAGTGTTTATATGAGTCACTTGTAAAAAATCCAGGTGCTTTTCACAAAAAAACATTTTTGAGTTAATGTTTGTCAGGATCTCTCCTGAGATGCTTAACAGCTTATCCAATAATCCATCACCTGCTGATCCAACACAACACAATACAGACCACTCTAGTGCCATGAGCCATGATCCAGGGTATGCTAAAGTTCAGGATCTGGATAACTGTCCTAAATCAGGTTTAAGATTGGAATCATTTGATAAAGAACAACTCCCAATTAACCTTGAAACAATTCTTAAGATGAATCCAAAAAATTAGCAGTGAAACATATGAAAACATTAACTGTAAGCAGGCCCCAAACATCCAACCTTTAATTAGCCACTTTTTCAGAAGCTTTGGGTTCTAAAATAAATTTTAAACTTAAAGAAGAATATATGGGCTTACTTTTGAATTTGAATTTGTAAAGTGATCCAACCATAAGTGACATCATAAATGACTCTTGGTTGAAGAACAAAATAACCAAAAATGTCAGTTTTAAGCATAAAACTCATAAAATGACTTATAGTCAAGTGCTCCAGCTTGAAGCTAAACCAAATAAGATTCAAGTCCTGAAACTGGATATTGAGTTAAAAACCATTTTAACAACACAAGCAAAAGGCCTAGAGCCCCAAAATATACAACTTAATTATAATAGCCCAGAACCTGAGCTACCAACCAAAAATATCATCTAAAGGTTACCAGGACTACATTAACCAACCCAAAAGCCAGAAAAGCCAGAACCCAGTAATTAGAACAAGCCAAACGCAACAATCCAAACTTCAGGAACAAAATGTTGAAGACAATGTGCTCAAGTTTCATCTTCAACCCAAATACTGCTCTGAACAATATTTTAACCAAATTCTTAATTGGGGCCACCCAATTAGATGTTTATTCATTTTAGTATAAATAAACAATAAATTTTAGTGATAGCCTTGTGCTATCATTGAGCCTAAAATACATACTTTAGCTTACTTCAAATCATATCCCCTATACCAAAAGATGAAGCTCATTCTTCTTGTCTTCTTCTCTTCTCTAATGGGAGACCCTGTTCTATCTTACTCAAAAATACTACCAGGAACCTAATTTTGATTACAACCTATTTTCAGCACCCAATCAAAACCAGCTCTACTTTAAGGACCCTTATTGTATTTGTAGCAGTATAGGGTGCTATTTTCTACAAACAGTTATTCAGGATCCTAACTCTTAATACTATACCTGTAGATGGTATAGTGACATCCTTTGGTAGGACAAAAGGAAAAAAAGGATATAATGATAAAACTGGTATTTATTTTCATAGTGCTGCAGTTGTATAGTAGGAGGCAGGGGAATTTACACCAGGGGAATGGTGGCACAGACATAAGTACTTTCCTAAAGGAGGAGAGTGGAGAGGTACAGTAGAAAGAGCCTCGCAAGAGAACAATTTGTTTCATTTGCCTTGCCTAATGGAGGCAATTGGCAATATCTACATTGTCCTATTTATAACCTTGGAAGTAAAGCCTGCACCTGATGTGCATTTAAAAGGCGCTTTGAATACCTGTTTTTGAGGTGTTCTTAATGTAATTAACTCTGTTAAAACTAGGTTGATATAAAGCAATTATGAAATTGCTTCTTTGCTTGATCCCTAAGTGGATGACTTAATGTCTAATTCATTCAGGATCTGCAACATTTCCCTCCATAGGATTAGACAACAGGGTTAAAAATAGCTTGGCGCACAAGATGGCAACTATGATGAACAGTCACTCTAGAAAAGTTCCAAGAGGAGCCTTGAAGAAGGTGCAAGTTGTAATTCCAAAGAGGTGCAAGCATACAGGGCCAGTGAAGGTGGGGAAGGCAACAGAGAAGCAAGTAGTCCTGCATGATGTGGACGGCAGCTAGCTG
Organism: Entomophthora muscae; assembly: GCA_014839935.2. Lineage (NCBI taxonomy): Eukaryota > Fungi > Entomophthoromycota > Entomophthoromycetes > Entomophthorales > Entomophthoraceae > Entomophthora > Entomophthora muscae. The sequence goes on along the minus strand of QTSX02004315.1, from coordinate 277,265 downwards.
GACTTAGGGGTTCAGCTAGATCATCTACTGGTGCCTCAGCTGGTCTTAGTGGGGACAGACCCTTTATTTGCTGTATTGTTCCTATCCTTGAGAAAGCCCAGGGAGGTGACAGGAACTGGGTTGCAAAAGGATAAAAGTATACATTGGTGGTTCTCCATGCAAGCAGCAGAAAAATAATTGGAGGCTCAGTTGAAGGGTTTCTAATTTGAGGGCCAAGTGCTCTCAGTCTTTCAACAGGGGACGGTATCCAGCATAGTTAAGTCTGTACTTTGCGCTTGGGCAACACCTGGGGTTACAGAGACTCAACCAGTCCAATGAAAAACCTCAGACAACTTTGAGCAGTGTCTTCAGCAATCTTTCCAGGAAGTGTTGAAGTTGTACACAGTAGAGGGCACTGCTCAACTGGTGCCAATGGTGATGGCTGGCAACCTTGTTCTTTGGGGGACCAACCACTGTGATACCAAGCAGGAGGAGAACATGGGGGTCTTCCTTTAGTGGGCCTTGTCTGTTTTCTACAGGGTGGGTGGCCAGGTCTCTGTAGAGTATGCCCTTTGTGAGAGTCTCATGTGGGACTGTATCTTCTTGGGGGCCACCTTTCCTGTGGACATTGAGGTCAATTGTGTGTCTTGCTTGGTGAGGGTTCATTACCCAATCCTTGATCATTGACTTTGTGGATCTGTAGGTAACAAGTTGTGTTTCCTGGCTGCTATTCAGGTGGTAGAACAGTTGGTGCATTATTGTAAGAGTCTTTTCAGTCTCCAATAAACACTTTGTTCTTTCATTATTATTCCTCATACTTTGGTGCATCACTATTGCAAACAGGACAACAACCAATGGAATTTTTTAATTAGGCTTTTGTTTTTTTGGGTTGTTGTCCTTATTGGAGCTTACTCTTAATCACTAGGAGCAGCAAGCATATACTGAGTGTGTACTCTAGTGATTAATTGCCCAGAATGAGGCTCCTTAAGGGTGTAGGAGTCAGGGCCAGTCTTCTGGGTAACTTGAACTGGGCCTTACCAAAGGGAGGCAAGTTTGGATTCACGCCCATACCCTCTATTGCTGAAGAAGTAGACTCAGTCTCCTACTAGGTAGTTGGGTAGGGTGGGGCATTTGGATGCAGCTTGTTCTAGGTCCTGCAACTTATGGTTTAGGTTTACAGTGTAGGCCTCTGATTGCAAGCAAATAAGGGTTTGAACTAGCTTGTTGAGGTATGCCTCTTGGGACACAGCCAGGCTAGGCTTTACTAAGGAATATAGTAAAGGGGGAAGACCTGATTGCCAGCCATAGAGAATTTGGAAGGGTGGCTTTCCAGTGGCGCAATGATATCCAATGTTATATGCAAAGGTGGTCGCAGGCAGGAAGATATCCCATTCAGTCTCATGTTGGTGACTGAGCTTCCAGAGTATCTGGACCAGGCTCCCATTAGTGCACTCTAACATGCCATTTGTCTATGGGTGATAAGGGGCGGATAGTGTCCCATGAATTCCCATCAGTTGGTTGAGACAGGGGGTGATATAACTGATGAAATTGGTACCATTGTTTTTCATCAGAATTTGGGGGCAACCATGTTTGTATATGATATTCTCCAGGATGAACATGGCTGTCACCAGTACATATTGGTTTGAAGTTGCCTTGGCCTCTACCCATTTAGTCAGATGATCAACAACAAAATTATGAACTTGTTGCAACTGTTGGTAATTGGCAAGGGCCCCACTACCTCAATGGCTACTGTGTGGAAGACAAACCCAGGGCATACAAGTCTGTGTTAGAACTTGGCAACCTTAGGCCTCTCAATGTTGCAGTCATATCAGGTGGCTAGCTTCTCTACTAAATCAGTGTACATTCCTTCCCAGAAGCAATGCTGCTGTAGCAGAGCTAACATCTTCTGTATACCACTATGACCAGTAGTCTTGTGAGCGGCCACCACTGAGTCCATGCGTAGGTATGGGCGTATGTAAGGTAGTCAAGAGTCTCTACAAAGCTTCAGGAGCTGCCCCTTATAGACCTTGGTATTAACAGCTAACTTCTTGAGAGCCCTCTGTATCTCTACTGGCTCCTCTCCCCACAAAGAAGGATCTTCCATAAGCTTGTCATAGAGAATTTCAGCCATGGGGGATACTAAGGCAACAGTAGGAAGACAGGAAAGACATTCAGCATTCTGGTGGGCTGCTCCAGCTTGATGAATCATTTCATAGTCATAGGCCTGACGTTTAATGTCCTAACACTCTAGACACCCTTTGGGATCCTTGAGGGTCTTCAGCCATTGCAGGGAGGCATGGTCTGTTACAACTGTGAAATGTATCCCATGGAGATATACTCTGAATTGTTGATAGGAGTATATCACAGCCAGACACTCATGTTTGGTGACAGTGTCATAACTGTGCTGTTTTAGCAGAGTTACAAGGGGAAATTATTTAGAAACCAGATAACATTTTTTATTAGGAGATAATGATTATGTAGTTAATGTGAGTCATGGATAACATGAACATGATAGGGCTGATCACACAGTGAGATGGTGAAGGGGGTGGCTTGATCCTAGTAATGAGTCAAGCGCCAAAACAAGGTATCCACTGTAGGGGATCAGCATTTGTTCATGTTGTTGGATTTGGCAATTTGAGTTGACTTCTTGTCTGGCTTCAAGTGGCCGGGCAATCAGATTGCAGGTCACAAACCCGCTACTTGGAACCTTACTGGTGGGTTGAGCCTGCTGTTTTGACACCCCCCCAACTGAAGGTTGGCCTCCTCTGGGGGTGGTTGTCAGGGAGGTTGTCAGGAGCCCGGGCACCATACTGGACTAGCTGTTGTTCTGTGGAAGGAAGGGCAGTTTTGTGTTGTTTTTTCTTGCTTTGCAGGGTCTCAGGCAATTATGGTGGAGGATTCTGTCTTGTTTGCACTTCCTGAGCCCTTGCACAAGGTAACTTTTATTTTTTTTACCTTTTGGATGATTTCTGGGCCTACTTTTTTGGGTTGTAGTTTGCTTTTGTCAATGTTCATGACCCAAACTTTGTCACCAACTTCATATCTGTCTTGGATCAGGACAAATGTCTTTTGCAGACGCTTGTTTTCCTTTTCTGCTTGATCACTGTTGGCCTCTATGACCTGGGGATCTGAGAGAGGGGGGACTTTTCTTGGAATTTCCAGCTTAGGTCCTGACAATGCTTGAATGATATTGGGCTGTGTGCTGTATACCAATTCAAAAGGGCTTTTTCCAGTGGATCTGTTCACCCAAGTTTGGCACACAAGTAGTGCAGTTGATAGCTGCTTATACCAGTCTTCAGGTCTCCTGGTGGTGAGCTTGACCAAGGCTTGCACAAGGCTGCCATTTAGCCGCTCTACACACCCATTGGCCTGTGGGTGATATGGTGTTGTCACAGTGTATTTGAACCCATTTTTGGCAAGGTATACGTTGGTGTCTTCAGATGTCAATTCTTTCCCTCTGTCAGTTATCAGGAGTTCTGGCTTTCCAAACTTGCTGATTATTTCTCTTCCTATAAACTGTTGCACATCATTGCCAGTGTGCATCTTTACTGCTTGGATACTGACCATTGCGTAGCAAAGTCTATAGCGGTGATGATGTATTTCTTATCATTTTGTTTTTGTGGCATGGGGCCAACAATGTCTAGGGTCCACACCTTGAAGGGTAGTTGCATGTGGATGAGTAGTACTGACTTTGGTGGGGTTTTTCTTTTTGAAAATTTCTTGCACACTTCACATTGGTCTAGGACTTCTTGAACGTCACAATACAGGGTTGGTCACCAGGCCTTGTGTTTAAGGAACTCATATAGGCTGCAACTCTTGGTATGTCCTAGGTCTCTATGATATTATAGGATGGTGTCTACTTGCTGGTGTGTGGGGATGTAATAGATGGTAGCTCTATTGGACATTTTTTGGTGTAAGGTTCCATACACATCAGCAAATAGGTGTTTGTTTTTGATAACTGTTTCCTTTGTTATGTCGGCTGTACCAGGGGGAAGCATTTGTCTTTTGTCCGTAGTACCAAGAGGGGCCATTCTGGGTTGAGCCCATTTTCTCCTCTTGTGGCACATACATACAGGCGCAAGAGGGCATCCGCCATGGCAAGTTCTGGACCAGGTTTGTATTGTATGAGCATATTGAATCTCTCTAAGAGTTCCATCCAGCGGGCTTGACGGCAAGATAGACTTGCTTGGGTTTTGAAGTATATGAGCGACTTGTGGTCAGTCAATGCTGTTAATTCTTCCTGTTGTTCCAGGTAGCAACGCCATTTGACTAGAAAGTGTATAATTGCCAACAATCCTTTTTTGTGTATAGGGTAGTGGCACTCACTGTCTGTCAGTTTGGGCAATTTTTAGGCTACAGGCAGGAAGTCAATAGTATTTTTTTTGATTTGTAGTACTCCCCCAATGGATGTGTCTGAGGTTATGTTTCTATTTGGTACTCTCCATTGCGTTTGGTGTACTTTAGAAGAGACGCTGTTATGAGTTTCTCTTTGAGACATCTAAAGTAGAGGTCTTGTTGGGGGTTCCATACAAACTTGGATTTGGCGTCAGTTATGGCAGAAAGGGGTGCAGTCAGAACACCACAGCCAGGTATAAAACAGTGTACATAGGCAACCATCCCTAAGAATGTGCAGAGTTCCAACTTGTCTTTGGGTGGCAGCATTTTGCAGATGGCCTGGATCTTCTGGCTGTTGGGGTTAATTCCATCCTTTGAAACAATGTGTCCCAAGAAGAGCAGCTGCTTGCGGAAGAACTGGAATTTGGAGGGCTTGGCTAGTAGCTTGTGTTGCGCTAGGGTGGCAAAGACTGCCTCCAGGTCTTTGTGATGTTGTTCTATCAAGGGGCTATAGATGATAATGCTGTCCAGGTATACGAAGGTGTGTTTACCAATGTGGGGGCAAACACCTTGTTCATGAAGGTCACAAAGGTTGAGGGAGTGTTTTTCATACCAAATTTGAGTACCACACACTTGTATGAGCCGTATTTAGTGAAGAAGGCTTTTTTGGCAATATCTTCCTCCTTAATACAGATCTGATTGTAGCCTGCGGTTAGGTCAATCTTGAAGAAGACAGTTGCTCCACCCAAGGTGTCAAAGAGGCTATCAATGAGTGGTAGTGGGTAACAATTCTTGATGGTAACTTTGTTTAGGGCACAATAATCTGTGACTAGGCGCAGGGTACCATCCTTCTTGGCCACAAAGAATACAGCGGCCCCAAAGGGAGATTGTGAAGGGCAGATAAGTCCTTTTTCCAATGCTTTCTTGAGGTAAGCACTTAGGGCATTGTCTTTTTTTGGGGTCAGCCGGTAGATAGGTTGTGCTTTGGGTACAGCTCCTTTGAGTTGGATGGAATGTTGGATGTGTTTTTCCAGGGGCAACCCAGGTAGAGCCTCCTTGAAAATTTCTGGGTGGTGGGCCTCAATTTTGCAGTCCTGAGGCGTGGAGGTATCCTGGTTGTCTTTGAAGTGTATTATCTTGTACTGGCAGGAGTCCCAGTCAATTGTCTTCAGGTTTTCCTTTTTGTCCAGGGTCTCTGTAATGCGCACAAAGATGTGGTTGTGTAGGAGTTGGTCCACTGAGTCAGGGTAGATCTGGTGGTTGACGCCTTCACATTTGATGGTAAATACTGAGGTTACCCAGTCTATGTGGGGGTTGCTCTTTTGTAACCAATCCAAACCCAGTACAATGTCAAACTTTGGGAAGTCAATGACGGGACCTTGGATGGTGGAGTGTAGGTTCTCAAGCATGACAGAGAAGGGGGTGGCTTCCCTTGTTACGGCAATGTGGTGTGTATTAGCTAAACCCACATTTTTAGTCTGCAAAGGATTAGTGGCTAGCTTGAACTTGTCCACAAAGCTGCTTTTGAATAAGGTTTGATCCGCGCCTGAGTCCAGGAGTACCAAGCCTGTGTAACTTCAAAAATGGAAAGGATAGGACATCAGTTTATTGGGATGTCTGGCAATGGTGTACAGTACCAGGTCTTCTGAGGTTACTTGGATCATTGGGCATTGGTCCACAGCTTGGTAACCATCATTAGGCAAGTCAGGAGTTGTGCGGGGAGAGCTTGGATTACTTAATGCTCTCCTCAGGCTTTTCCCTCATCTTGGTTGCCTTGTATGGCAGTGATATAGAAATGGGTACAATTTGACTGGCCATTGTTCCCACTCCCATGTCCATTTGAACCTGCAGGCTTATGACTGGTGTTGTTCCTGTTGTTTTCAGGGGGTGGTCAAGTGGATTGCCTGCCTGTGTGAGAGTCTTTGGGTCTCTCTTGTTTTCCAGTTTATGCCTTGTGAAGAGTGTTGGATGTTTGTTCTTCTTTCTCTGCCTTGCAATACAGGCTCTGTAGATTGGTCACCTGGTCCAGGTTCATGTGTCTCATTACATGCAATTTGAGAGTGTTGTAGTACATGAGGTGTGTGACTGGGGTATCAAAGGCCACGTCAAAGGGTGTGCATAGTCAGAGTTCCTTGTAGGCGCAGGTGAGTTCCTTCATGGTGCCTGTCTGGTTCAAGTTCTTTACTTGGTGTATGATCATGAGTGCAGTGTCCTTAAGCACAAATCTTGCCAAGACGTCTTGTTTGAAGGTATCCCAGTTCTTTTTGGTATGTTCTTTGTGCCATTTGTTGCACCAGATGCCAGCGTTGTGGGTCAGTCAGATGGAGATTTCTGCAATCCAAAATTGCTGCAGGCATTCCATCTGGGCCAGCTGGCTCTGGGCGGACTAGATCTATGTGGCAGTGTTGTCATTGTTGGCCCCAACAAAAGGTTCCAAGGCAGCGCTTTGGAGTCTTTGGGCTATGTAGGCGGGCATGGTGTTTTTGTCAGTTGGTTGTGGGATGGTGGTGGCCGTCTGGAAGAACCCTTGTGCAGACATGGCGTTGAAGGCGGGTAGTGGAATCACCGTGTTCTGGTACAAGAAAAAAACATCAGGTATCTTGGCACCAGGGGTGTATGGAGTCCAGTTCAGCAGAAGGCCAGACATGATTCTGTCAAGGATTTGTTGGCCGCAGCAAGTACAGGCAACAGGCAGAATTTTACAAGATGTGGTAGGATGGAGAACCTACCTGTGCTACCAATGTTGTAACTGTGCTTTTTTAGCAGAGTTACAAAGGGGAAAATATTTAGAAACTATATAACATTCTTTATTGGGAGATAATGATTATTTAGTTAATGTGAGTCATGGATAACAGGAACATGATGGGGCTGATCACACAGTGAGATGGTGAAGGGGGTGGCTTGATCCTGATAATGAGTCAAGCGCCACAACAAGGTATCCACTATAGGGGATCAGCATTTGTTCATGTTTTTGGATTTGGCAATTTGATTTGACTTCTTATTCTGGCTTCAAGTGGCCAGGCAATCAGATTTTGGGTCATAAACCCGCTTACTTGGAACCTTGCTAGCGGGTTGAGCCTGCTGTTTCAACAACAGTGTAGTTCCTCTCATGAACATTAAGCATATGCAAGCAGTATCCAACAGGATGCTTGAGTCCTTAAGAGTCCAGTTGGGAGAGGACGCCCCTAATTGCAGTCAGGCTAGCATCTGTATGAACCACAAACAGCTTGGCAAAGTCAAGGTAGGCTAGTATGGGGGCAGCAGTCAGTGTTCCCTTGAGAGCGTTGAATGCAGATTGGCACACTGGGCTCCAGAAGAATTCCTTATCAGCTCAGAGAAGCTTAAAAAAGGGGTTGCCCAGGGATTCAAAGTTGGGGATGAGCAGTGTTAGTACCCAATCATCCCCAGGAAGACTTTCATGTCATGTTTATTGGCTAGACTCTACATCTTCTCAATAGCTTCCACTTTCATAGTTACAGGCCGGAGTCCATCTTGACTAATAATAAATCCCAAGAACTCAAAATACTCCTTGAAAAAGTTGCACTTGTGTGGCTTGAGCTTAAGATTAGCTGCAAGTAACCTCTGGAAGACTTCCTTCAAGTGCTGCAGATGGTCATTAAAAGTCCAGGAGAACACATTAATGTCAGCCAGATAGACCAGAACACTGGTGAGTTTGAGGTCACCCATCACCGCATCTATAGCCTGTTAGAAGGTAGCCAGAGCATTGGACAGACCTTGGGGTATCCTTGTGGGTTAGAATAGCCCTTGGTCAGTAATAACTGCACATTTATCTTGATTGGCAGGGGGTAGGTCAATCCTCTAGTACCCACTGATAAGATCCATGGCACTGAAGAACTTGGCACCTCCCAGGCTGTCTAAGGTATATTCAATGTGGGGGAGGGGATATGAATCCTTTTTGGTAACAGCATTCAGTTGGTGGTAGTCAATCACCACTTGGTTGCTGCCATCCTTCTTTTTGATAATCAAGAGAGGGGAAGCCCAAGGGCTTTTACTGGGACCCAGTAAGCCAGATCCCAATAGTTTCTGGAGCTCCTTGTTGGCTACAGCATGATTAGCTTGGCTACGCTATATAGGTCTGGAGCAGATAGTTGGACTGCCTTGGGTGTCAATATGATGGGCAATATTAGCATCCTTGCCCAGATCATAATCATCCTTGGCAAACACATCCTTATACTGAGCAAATAGGTCCATGGCTTGATCCTTTTGCTCTTTGGAGAGGCCAGACAAGGAGCCGCAACTTATTACTTATAGCACCAGTGGTTGTTTGCAGGGTAGGCCCAGCTCAGAGAAGTCTGCAAAGGGATTGGTCTCCTGCAGGTTGTCATGTTCTTATAGTTGTATATAATCCACAAGCTGGTGTTTGGAGACAACCATTGCTTCACAACTCATGTTGGCCAAGAGTATGAGTACTTCCTTCTTGCTTGGCATGAGGATGCCTGGTTCAACCCATGGTTCTAGTCTGGAGTCATTAGGGATGCAAAGGATTTCTCCATGAGTTCCAGCCGGTAGAGCCAGCAAGAGGCCTGTATTGTGGATCACCTAAGAGCCAGATGGTATAGTCACATTACAGAAGGTGTAGACTGGTATTCCTTTGGCTTCCCCAACCAAGAGAGGTAGTGCCTTGATCTTCTTATTACACAGTTTATAGTCAACTGGCAGTTCTCCATCTGTGTACTCTAGGTTGATGTAGTGCAGACAGCGTAGGGGCAAGTCAGAAGGGCGGTTGCCATGGTAGAACATGGGTATAGAGTGGCCTAAAATCCCAAAGGTATGGTCTCCATGGTTGGTCACAGTGCCATACTGGACCATGAAGCTAGTCCTAATAAGAATGTCATAGCTGTTGTTTTCCAGGACTATAGCAGGAGCAGTGATCATTAGCTTCCCAAAGCAAAAAGGTAAAGAAGAATAGGCTTCTTTTGCTCTAGTGGTCAGTGGCCCAGTAGTACCAAACTCTTCATGATAGGCTAAGTCTGGTGCCAGTTTAAGCTTCTTGATCAGCTGCAAGGATATAATGTTCCCAGGAGCACCTGTATCCAGTATGGCCCAGACGTGAGTTTTGTTCACTACCAGGTTGATATAGGTACAATCCTAGAGGTCTTCTCTAATCTCCACAATCTTGGATACTTGTTGTATACTCAGTCCCTTTAACTTCTCCAGGAAGGTAGCCATGGCAGCTCCTACAGCTGGGCTTGCTTCCTTGAGGGATTCTAGTGGTGCCAAGACGTTTACTGTTTGGAGCAGCTTAGCCAGCTGTTCAGCCCTGTCCTCCTAATGGGTGACTTCAAAACCTGATTGAACCAGTTGTTCAGCGTAAGGTAAGGATACTGTTTTCTGAGCTATTTGAGGGATAACCACCTCAGGGTGCAGTGTAGTCCAATGAGTTTGAGTGTTAACAGTGAGGACTCAATGTAAAGGTCCTCTTGAACTCCTTCAGATTCAGCATCCTTGTGTATTGGTTGGGAGTCAAAGTCAATCAGAGAGGGTTCATCCTTAGGATTGGCTTCAGAGGATGGTAAAGCTGCAGGCCTCTGAGCAGGTTTGTTGGGGGCAGCAGTATGGGGGAGATGAGGGTGTCAAATTTACAAAGGCAGCCAAGAATTTCTCCTTGTCCTGGCTGCTTAGTAGTTTTTTTGACTGGTCCTCACTTTCCTCCTCAATATCAGCGTCCTTAGTGTAGTCCTCCTCAGTGTCTTCCATGCCTACATGGTGGACCTTTTGGAGGGGGTTCTTACATTCCCAAGAGAAGTGGCCAGCCATACTGCATTTGAAGCAAGTACAGGGAGTGTTGTTGGCTGGAGAGGGCCCAACATTGTTGGAAGGCTTGGGCATCTCCAAAGCCACTCAGGTCTTATACTCAGCTTGTTGGTGGGGGCGGTTTTCAGGGAGAGGGACTTCAAACTTCTCCTTGTAGGTACTTAGGAGGCAAATCAGGTCTGGTACAGTGCAAGCATTGTAAATACCTGACTTAAGAGCCAGAGATAGTTCCCAGTTGACCCGTACAGCATTGAGGAGTGCTGACTGCACATCAATAAACTGCACAGCGCTCATAGATGACATGGTTTGAGCTTCAAGGTAGAATCTAGAAGTGAAGTCTTCTAGAGTCTCCCCCATTTTTAGCTTGGTGTTGGTGAAGTCCATCTTGCAACCAAGAAGGGCCTCCTGACTACCAAATTCTTCTGTCAGGGCCCTGGAACTATTGGCAAAAGTCCAGCCATTCTTAGGGAGACACAGCAAGATGATGGTTTGAGTCTCAGCATCCATACAGTTGATGATTGTGGAGTCCCTCATGGCATTATCAGTGCCATATATGGAGTTCTGGTATAGGCGTAAGAACATGACCACATTACTCTTGCAGTCAAACTTGGATAAGTTGACAGGCTTGAAATTTTTGGAGCCATGTTAGAGGGGAGCAGGTGTGATCCTCACTGGGGAGCAGTGAGACGGGAATGGCTGGGAGTAGAGGCAGCAAACCTAGCCTCAGAGGCATGTCAACAATTTTTCTCTTGTTGCACCTCACGTTCACTTTCTCTGTCCTGAGCAGCTCCATAAGCTTTATGAGTGGCCAAGACGTCATCCTCAGACTCCAACACTGGCTCTAATACTTGTACAGCGTTGGGGGCCAACCAAGAGTGGTCATTATTGCTTCCATAGCTATGATAAAACTTGGGGCTGGAGGACCTTTGTGGACTGTGAAGACTCTTGGAGTTGAGGGACATAGCCTGTAAGTTGATGGCCATAATCTTACTGTCCATCCTATCCAATTGGCTCTGGAAGGCGTCTAGAAGCAGTTGCTGCTTGTCCAGTTCATCTTGATAGACCTTGTTCTCTTGGAGGGTGATATCCAAGTTGTCTTCCAGAGAAGTAATGCGCTTCTCATGGGTGGCAAGCTCATCTTGGAGTAAGGATATCACCTCCTTGTTCTTCCTGGCTTGATTCTGGCTATCAGCTCTATCATGTGATTGTCAAAGCTTGAGACAATCCTGGAGCTCTGACAAAGTGTGATAGCCATTGAACAGAAAGGCAAGATTGGCACTCTGCTGGACCAATTCTGTCTGCATCTTCTTGTAGTGATCAAAGAGTTCAAGGACGTCACAGCCAAGAAGGTGGCTAGAGGGGGAGTTGTCCATAGCGGCAGGTGTGGGGTTGAATGAGGGAATGGTGGCAAGGCAATGGCTCAAAACTTCCACCTCATGAGTCAGGCTTTGAACCATGGGGTCAGTCTCAAGCACGTGATTTGTAACCACACTAATCCAATTGGCATCTACACCCTGATAGGTGAGGGTTTGTACCACATGCGCAGGAACTAGCTTGACTATTCCTCTCTCAATGGCGTTCACCCAGTGCAGCATGGTATTCTGGGTGTTGGTAACTTCAGCAAGGTACTGGTTAACAGTGGTAAAAGTGTTTCCAAGCTCAGAGTAAAGGACCTAGAGGAATGTCTGTTGGTTAGATACCATTATTTCCTGGTCATGCACTAGGCTTTGAATGCAACCCAGGTGCATTTGGTTGTGGCATACAGCAGGATGAGTGAACTGTTTTAAATAGTCCTTGATATGTTTGACAGTGCGTAGGTCACAACAGAGTTGGTCAGGGTTGACCTGGGAGAGGTTCTGGAAACAAACCAAGGAGTTTTCAGCAGAAGGTTACTGAAGAGCAAGATGCTCAGAGCAAGCACCATTGCCAGCAGCACCAGAGTCCATGGCATGGATGGCACTACAGATGGAGTCCCTTGGAGAGGAAAGAGTTGGTGTCTATTTCCAAGGGGGCAGGGACTTGCAAGAGAAGTGGTTGACCAAAGACAATTGCTTGGGGATGTTGGTGTTATGGCATGAAATGACTGAGGGTGGGAAGGCTATAGGGAGTGCCTTCTCTTTCCCCAGCATGGGCATTGGCAGCAGTAAATGCTGGTGCCTGGTGATAGGGGGAAGCAGTGGCAGAAGGCTCAGCCAGAGGCATTCCTCCCTCCTCATAGACAGAACCGTGGGGGTGGGGGCTGGTGATGTGGTAAGACATGAGCGCCAATGTTGTATTTGAGCAGTATAGGGTACTATTTTAGACAAACAGTTAGTCAGGATCCTAACTATTAATACTATACCTGTAGATGTTATAGTGACAGTCTTTGGTAGGACAGAAGAATATAAGGATATAATAGCAAAACTGGTATTTATTATGATAGTCCTTCAGTTATATAGTAGGAGGCGGGGGATTTTCACCAGGGGAATGGTGGCACAGACAGAAAACTTCCCTAAAGGAGGAGAGTGGAGAGGTACATTAGAAAGAGCTGCGCAAGAGAACAACTGATTTCATATACCTTGCCTAATGAAGGCAATTGACAATATCTATGTTGTTCTGTTTATAACCTCAGAAGTAAAGTCCACACCTGATGCGCATTTTAAAGGTGCTTCAAATAACTGTTTTTAAGGTGTTCTTAACATAATTAACTCTGTTAAAACTAGGTTGAGATAAAGCAATTGTGCAATTGATTTGTTGCTCAATCCCTAAGTGGACAACTTAATATCTAATCCATTCAGGATCTGCAACAACCCTAGTTTAGATACCTTCTCCAAGACAGCACTGTTATTCTAAACCTCTGTCTAATACCTCTTGGGATATATGGGGCACCTTTGATAGACTAAACCATATTGTCAAGTTTTCTTTACTCATGATGATTGTATAGCAAGTTGCATTACAACTGACATTTTTTTCCCTCAGGCAGCTACCTAAACTCATATTGTCCAAATTCTCAGTATTGTATGGGTTTTACAATGTTAGAAAATCTAGGCCTAAAAAACCTAGCTTGAAGTCAAAACTTTTTATCTTAGTCTTTCATATAAAATGAAATATGGTGAATTTTATAAATCACCTCTGAAATTTGAGGAGGCTAAGGAGTACTCCAAAATAACTTATTGTGCAAAGTTCTGCATATGCTTCAGAAAAACCAAGAAAGCTGATACTACTAAACAATTATTAGTACTTGTTCATGAAGTTGGACACATTTAAAAGGATCATATTTTACATAGGGTAGAAGTTCTTTTAAAACAACATTTTTTTCTAAAATAACTAAGAAATCAATTATATATGCCAAAAAAATAGAGAATGAGCTATATAGCTTTGGGGCTGCTATTAATCTCTCAATTGATTTGTATATTTGATTATAAGCTTATTAAACAAGATAAAATGTTTCAAGCAAAAAAACAAGTAATTGGAGTAAAGATTATTTTTTATTTTTGTATATTTTGCACTTTAAAAAGAATTAGGATAAAAATAAGTTTATGGCTCAAATAATACCAAAACAGTTGAAAGACTTTAAAATTCTCAACCTGAAGCCTTGGCTTAACCAAAAAAACAAATTTCATTTATTAAGTTTCTATATTATTTTAGCTTATTATATTTTTAAAAAGAACACCCAGAAGGGGCTCAGGGAACTTTTTTTAACTTATTATAAGAATAAGTTCATAAGAATTAATTTATATACAAAAATGTATAGTGAGAATTTCCATCAAAAGCTCGCTTAACTCAGTTGGTTAGAATGTGGTGCTAATAACGCCAAAGTCACAGGTTCGACCCCTGTAGTGAGCATTTTTTGTTGTTTGATTTATTTTTTAGCTTAAGTGATAACACTAAATTATACTTTTTAAATATAGCCTCTAATATAACAGTTATTATTTATCATAATTCAATACAGTGCTATTTTAAGTGGCTTTATTAGAAGAGTAATTTATTTCTTAAACCTCAATGATTTAAATACTTATATAACTCTAAAATGAAAATAATAATTTTATTTAAAATTAGTCATGTATTATATAAAATTGTTGTTACTTCTGACTTATACCTTGCTCTTAATTAAAAACATTGTAGTCCCGGTTTAAAGAGCTGTTTATTGATATTTCAACCATTTATTTCATAATATAATTTATATGCTAGTTTTTATTACACGGGGATTAAAAACAATCATAATATTAGTAATCAAGCTAACATACCACCTGATAGGCACAAATCACAATCTAATACTATACTTTCAAATAGCCAAAATATTTTTCATTGGCACACAACTATACCATTTTGGGTATAGATAACTTCCTATACAGAAGCTATATAAATAAGCTTAATAAAAACATTTTTAACAAAATATTGAAGAACAATATCAACTGCACTTAACACGACAACACCATGTTGACAGTCGAAATATGGATACGATCTTAAAGTGTGAATTTTTTTAATAACATTGACTTCCAGATGTTGACACTTTACTGTAAATTCAGAACCTGAATGTAAAAATGCGGGATTGTCAAATCCTTGGTCCAAATTTCAAATCACTTTTGCAGGCAACTCAGCTGAGTGAAAATTAAAATATTTAATAAAAGCAACCATTTAATGTGACTTTTTTTTGGTTTATGTAAATTGGCAAATTTTGAATCTCTTGAGCAGATAACTCAACTAACAAAAGACAAAACACAACAAACAAATGTGGGATACATGAATCAGAAATGCGGGATTCTAATGTACAATTTAAGATTTCCTGTATTTCAAACGAATCATAGACATAATGTAAAAATTAACGAATCTGAAATTGCAGGATTGTCAAATCCAAGAACCAAGTTTCAAATCATAATTGCGAGGAATTTGAAATAAATATAATTTATGGGCATCTCAAAAAGGATGCTAAAGGATATAGAGTGGATTTGTGCTAATTCTTTTAGGAATCATAGGCATTCTCAAAAATCACCCTATTCCAATTTAGGATGGCTAAAATTTTGAGCGTAATATTCACCAACTTAACATACTTAACAATAAAATTGACTAAAATATGCACGTCTCTTTTTGAGTTTAAAATTTTTTTAATAAAAAATTATTATATATTCTTTCAACAACAACCAAGTCAACAAGCTGTTCCCTGGCCTTGACAAAATCATGCAGGGCTACACTGGGTCTTCTAATAGTGAAGCCTCCCTCTATGGCCACTCCCAACCTGCAGGCCCCTCCACAAGCACTACCCAGGAGTCTGTTCTTTCTCCTGAAACTTCCAGCATGGCTCTGTTTGCCCATCATTCACAGGCAGTTGCCAACCCAAATCCCAGATCAACAATGGCATCTGGAACCAGCCATTTGAGCCATGGGGTCACTCAGAGAGCTCAGAACCTCAAAACAGCCAATCAGATGGTATTGACCAGTTCTCGTGATGAACACATCCCTCCCCCAGCCAATCAGCCTGCAAGACGCAGAAGAAAACTAATCACTCCGGAGATTGTTCTTGAAATGGTTGAAAAGCAAGGGAAGCTTATGTCCCTTGGGGAAATTACGGCCACAATAGGGTTTGCAAAGTCTACTGTGGCTGCAACCCTGCGAGCCCACACCAACTGTGGCCCCCCTACCAAGAAGACCCTGACTGGTGCCTGTACTTCAACTGAAGGTGACACAGCCCATCCCCTTATGATGGCCATTAAGAAACATGACTTGTGGATGCCCCTGGTCCAGGTACATCTCCAATTGGGACTCCACAGCATCTTCACCAACAAAAGAGCAGTGAATTTGTGGATGCACAGAGTTGTGGTTGCTTCTAGAATCTTGTCCAATCAAGCTCTCAGTGGCCCTATTTTGGTAGATACCAATCCCTACAATTCAACTATTATTAATTTTATCAAAGGGAGAGCAATGAGAGCCTGTAATGACGTCATCTTCCTATCATATGCTAAGATTTCTGCAAGTATCTAAGACTATGGAGAGAAGCATATCCAGTCTGACGTGTACAAGTGCAGCCCAATCTTGTATTGTTTTGTTGGGGTTTTATTGGCAGTTTCCCCATTGGGTGTCAATTATTACTTGGCAATATTGAACACTGCAGATGTGTATGCCTACCAGATGGAGCTTAAGGCCATGCTGGAGGAGTGGGCCACACAAAACGCTGTGAACACAGTTGTACTTAGTGCTGAGATGGAGCAGCGGGAATGGGCAACCCAAGAAATCTGGGGTATGGGGCATAACTGTTGGTCCTACCCCATCAACTACGCCAACATGCATCTTGCAGATGTATGTCTCTACAATTTTGGTTCTGCCCTCAGGCGCTTAAAGCCTGCCACCTACAACAAACTATGCACCCAAATTGATAAGGGGTATGAGCTTTTTCCTTCCGCGTCTGTCCAGGACTTATTTGATCTCATCATCTTCCATGCAAGTGATAGTGATAAGTCCAGAAAGGACTCATGCCTCCCCTCACACCAGTCCATCTGTTTTGTCAAGCCAGTATATGTGACGGAAGAAGAATTCAAGCAATTGAAGCAATCAGCTCTTGCTGCCCCTTCCCAGTCAACAAACCCTGCCTCCCCAACCCCCCATCAAGCCACCTGCCTTCCAACCCTGACTCCCAAACCACCACCCATTCCCTCACCACTATCTCTGATGCCGTCCCTTTCATAGGCGCAGATGAAGGCAATGTTCATTCCGCCCATTCCCTCCCCTTCCCGTCCTTTGATTAGTAAAAGAATCTTTTCTTTGTGACAACTTATTAAAATTGATATCTCTCTTTCAATTCATAATTAATAATATTTTCTTTTTACATTATCAACATTTCCCATAATTAATACAATTTTGTATATTTTACAAATAGCTTAAAATTATGAGCATACATATTTTTCATCATCATTAATAAATTAAAGACAATAAATGTAAATATTGCATTAAATATTGCAATTAGACGTCAACTCTTGATATTTAGAAATTATGTGCATAACTCAAAGCATTTTGTTTAATAAATATCACTGTAAACTAGGCCTTTTTCATTGTAATTTATCTAAATGGACTGTGTTTATATTAGAGAGCCATTAGTGCTTAGTACAAATATTGATGCATAGTGCATTTTACAGCCTGTATATTTACCTATTGGCAATAGTTCTGTAAACTTTTCAGTCAGATTTTGTAAGGTAATAATAATGTAATGGATTAATAAACTTTAATTTATTAATCCATTACATTATTATTACCTTACAAAATCTGACTGAAAAGTTTACAGAACTATTGCCAATAGGTAAATATACAGGCTGTAAAATGCACTATGCATCAATATTTGTACTAAGCACTAATGGCTCTCTAATATAAACACAGTCCATTTAGATAAATTACAATGAAAAAGGCCTAGTTTACAGTGACATTTATTAAACAAAATGCTTTGAGTTATGCACATAATTTCTAAATATCAAGAGTTGACGTCTAATTGCAATATTTAATGCAATATTTACATTTATTGTCTTTAATTTATTAATGATGATGAAAAATATGTATGCATTGAAGATAGTACTATAAAAACCAGTTTTTTGATGGAATTCAAACAAAATGTCAACTATCTATGACTTAATTAACAAACAAGGAAGTACACCTGTAAAAGGTTGTTGAAATAGAAAAAAATATCAGGGAAATAGTGACAGGAAAGCTGGGTGATGCAGGCCAGCCACTAATCCAGTCAAAAGAAAATGCTATGAACAAACTAGGAAATATTATAGACAAAAAGGATAAAGAAGCATTACTAAATCTCCAGGGAACAATTCTATCAAGTCTGAAGTTCAACAATGCAGCCTATAATTTTTGAGAGTTCTGGCAGGGGGCCAAAGAAAATAATAAGTTCAAACTAATTGAAGGAAACAAAGTCCCAAAAGAAATCAACACAAATGAAGAGGAAACCAACCAAATGGAAACAGACAAAAACAAAACACAAGCAAGAAGCAGGAGCGCTTCACAAAATACAGAAACTTTATCAAATGAAAATCAAGAGGAAGCACAAGTTACAAGAAAAATAAGAAAAATTAAGCCCAGGAAAATTAATGAAGAGCAGCCAACACTCATGAAGTTTGCCAAAGTGGTGCCTATGGCTGAGGGGGCCACAGGGGAAACAATTAGTAAGTCTTTTTATAATTTATTTATATTTATTTCAGCTATCACTAGGAATGGGGACAAGGTTGCAGAAGTGGCAGCTTTTACGCCAAGTTGGTTCTACGGGGGTTACCAGTCACTGGTAGCCCCTGTAAAACAAATAAATAAAAACCAAATAAATAAAAATAATTCACCATGATATGTTTAATTTTTCAAGTAGTGAAGCTAAAAATAGGGAATATTTACCACCTTCAGGGTGCTTGCTGTGGTTGAGGGAAGCATATAAAATAAGATAAAGTATCAAACTTAAAGAAATGAATGAAATTTGTGGGGATATCAAATTAAACTTTGATGAATATATATACAAAAGAATTCAAAGATTCCCCTTCACAAACATCAACAAGTATGAAAATAATTTAATAAAAACTGACTTTCAAATTGGAACTGAATATTTGAAAACTGCAATTTTTAATGAAGTATTTAAGGCACTGTCAAATAAAGTTGAGGATGCAGTCCTTGTGAATAATTTTAAACCTTTTATTAATATTGTTTGCTGAGGCCTGGGGGGCTGATTCAAGTCAGGCGCCCCCCAGAACCCTCTTCAAGTTCAACCAAACATCCTATATCAATAGTTTAGTTCAAACATTCAAAAAATTATGCATGTTCTTGGAAAAGTATACCTTGCAAAGAATCCACATTGCGGTATAACTGGGAACCCTCCTCCACTGCATATTAAAAACCAACGTCAAAAAGTTGGAGGATGTACCTATTCAAATGGATATTTGCTGCGTAGCCCTCAACCGCCAGAAGACACCACTGGGATATAGGACAGTTGAGCACGTCCTGTTGACTCATTTGCATTGGTAACAATATACGGGTACTATATGCCCCCCAAAAAACCTACTAGTCAATTCACTCACCCACCTTCCTTTTATCAAACAATCAATAACCACCAGGGTACAGGGCACCACCCCTCTAGCAATCACATCCAGGGTTGTCCATCACATACAGAAGAGTACATGGATCTAATTAGACACATTAGCTGAAAATTTAATTTTGGAGTATAATTCACCGGAATAATCACATTCCCTTTGCAATCAACATCCCCCCAATAAATATTTCCCCTTGCAAATTAATTTTTTTTATTTTAACTTTTATATTTTAATACTAAAATTTTAACATTGAACTATGTAATATTAAAATTTCACTATAAGAATTTTAATATTACATATTTCAATATTAAAATTTTGGTATCTAAAAGTTAATATTAAAATTTTAATAATACATATCATAATACTTAAATTTTTAATATAAAATATTTCAATATTGAATAAATCACAATTTAATAAAAAATAGTTAAATTTTGAATATTTAAACTTTAATATTTAAATTTTAAGATTTATAATTATAATTTTACTTTTAATATTTTAATTTTAATTTTTAAATTATAATAGTAATATAATTAGGTTGATAAAAATAAAGGGACAGTTTAATAAAGTGAACATATGGGTCATTATTTGTTAGATTAAGCCAAGGCGCCAGCTTAAGCATTTCAAAGCCTTTTAACTTCTTTGGTATCATTTAAGTCATAAACTTATGTTTTTTGAACATTAGTATAATGCTTAGTTTACTGAAGAAAAGTTCAAGAGTGTAAAATATACAAATAATAGAAATAAATCTTATTTCTATTAGCTGTATTTTTTGCTAAAACCCTTTTTCTATTTTAATAAGCCAAGAATTAAATATATGAGTTGCATGGGAGAGTAATAGCAGCCCCAAAGCTATAATTGCTATTACCCTATCTTTGGCTCATATAATTAATTTCTTAGTTATTTTTAGAAAAAAAAGTTGTTGTATTTAAAAGACTATTTACCCTATGTGAAATATAAGTTTTTGTTATGCGTCCAACTTCATGAACATGTCCTACTAATCCTTTAGTAGTATCAGCTCTCTTTGTTTCTCTATCATCTGTGCAGAACTTTGCACAATATTTTATTTTGGAGTACTCCTTAACATCCTTAAATGTCAAAGGTGAAACATACAGCTCACCATCTTTCATTAAATATGAAAGATTAACATAAAATGCTTTGACTTCAAGCCAGTTTTTTTTAGGCCTAGATTTTCTATCATAGATGTGAAAAAAGATTTTTTGGGAAACATCTGAATTATTTACAAGTGTCTCATATAGACCCTTTCTTTCTTCCTCTCTCTCAAAAACCATTTTGAGATCATTTATATTTTTTATATACATCTCATTTTCCTTTTGTTTAAATATTTTAGATAATACACCAAAATGACCATCAACAATACTTTTGCCATGACACTCAACAAATCTATTAAACTTAATTGTTCCTTTTATAATTTTAGCTACCTCTTTAAAAAGATAATATAAGAATTCATAAGATCTGAAATGATTACCATTATCAGTCCAAACTTTAATATTTTTAATATTCTTAAATTTATTATTTTTAAGCAGACTTATCAAACACTGACCTGAAAACAAAGAGTCATGAGATAAAATTTCAGATAAAAAGTCATGATACTCATATTTTATTTTCTCATTTTCTTTAAAAGCAATTGCAAATCCTAATAAAGAAATAGGTATTTTCTCATAAAAACAATTATTTGTCTCTATAGGACCCCCACCTATTTTAAAGTTTTCTTTATAGTCTATTACTATAACACATGAATTATTATCAAGATTATTTATATCACTAATATATTCTTTATTTTGATGCTTATAAAACTTTTCATGTAGGTCAATAAATTCCAAATTTTCTTTAATAGATTTAGGCAATGGCAACTTCTTTATACTCAAATCCTTTTTCTTTATTTCTAATGACTTTTTTAAGTTGCAAATGTTACACATATCAGTTTGCTTTTTGCTTTTAATTATATTATTAGAAATAAGCTTATAAAAAGTGGAAAGTGAAATAGAAATATTGTTTTTTATTTTCATATATTCGTAAATTTCTTTTTTTGTTTTCAATAATGAGTATTTTATTTTAGTTGAGTATTCACTCAACTCTTTTTGTAATTCTTCATAAATCAATCCAGGGGATTTTTTAGTGAATTGGCTAGTTGGAAATGAATTTTTCAATATATGTTTTAAAATATTTTTTATGTTTTCTTTCTTTACTGAATCATTTTTTCCTTTTTTATTTTTTGAATTTAATGATGCTTTTTTAGCATTTTTTATTTTTTTAGAATATGAATACTCATTTTTTATCATTTTAAATCCACAATCCCAAAGCTCTTTCAGACTATAGCTTGATGTAACCAATGCTCTTAGGGAAGGAAGGTGCTTGGCAGGGGACTCTGACATCAATTCCTTTAGGTTATTAAGGAAATCATCTGTCTTAGAATTTTGTATGACAGGTAAGAAGGTACTTTTTCCAAACTCTGTTTTTAATAAGAAATGCTCAACAAAGCTGTTAAGATCACTGCCAGCAGTAAAAAGGGATGCTTGTTTAAGCATAGAGATTCTTTCTCTCTTAGTAGAAGCCCCCAGTGAGAAGAAGGGTGTCATCTGAGGTGCAAACTTGATAGGTTCCATAATGATAGTGGTTGGGTTCCTTGGCTTGGTTCAGGCAGTTCTTGCTTGGAAATAGATGTGCAGTTATCAGAGAGGAGTAAAGGTGTAGATTGTAAAGTAAATTTCTGTAAAGTTGAGCTGTTTAAATACCATGCTAGCTGAGCTTTTGCACTACAGGCATAAATCCCAAACTGACCCCCAACTGATCTCCTAAATTTATCAATATCACCCCTGAAGTCTGATATCATTGTTTATTTACCCCTTTTTATATTCTGGTTAACTGTTGATATTTTGGCAAATAGTACTTCAATCTTGCTCAAACTAGTATCATTAGAAAGCCCTTAATCTCAGCTTTTGGAATTAATGCTGCAACTTTATATTTCAATACCAATTTAGTATCTTGAAGTGGCTTTGAATGTAAGCTTATAAAATATTATTTGAAATAAAATATGCTAATTAACTCTTAAAGTATGATATTTTAATCAGTAAACTAAATTTAAAGTATAAATCATTATTTAGCTTGTTTTTAGTAACCAACTCAAAAACCTTTTTTTAAATAAACTTAAGTTTATTATAACCTTTAACAGTTCTTAAAAAATGAACTTTATATATTTTAAATCTATCTAAACAAAAATGTTTTTCTAATCACATATAAATATTTGCTTGTATAATTAAATTTGTATCTTATTTTTATAGATACAATGACTAAGATCATTTTCCATTTAGTTCAAATAAATTTTAACCTTTATAAAATTTAATTAAATAAAGCAAGATTTTGATACATTCTTTTTTATGGTTGAATTTTTTATACATATTATCTCTAGCATACAGTATAAAACTATAATTTTATTAAATAGTTGTATAAAGCTATTTTATTCATATTAAATACTTAAAATTTTGAAAAGAAAAACTTTTACTCTCTTATAAGTTCTTATTATATATTTTCTATAAAATCTAACTTAAGAATAAATTACTTATGCTAAATGAGATCACTGAAATTTCAATAAAAGTTCAGTTTTAATTTTAGTTTTAGTTTTCTTTTAACTTTTTACTAGATTTTTTTTAAAAAATCCAAAATTATTTAATATTTATTAAATATGCAAAAAAGCTATCTGCCCTCTTTTTAAAAAGAGGGATTCAAAAATTATTATATTTTAAATTAAATATTTTAAAAAAGCTAAGATTTTAGGCAACAATTTGATTTCCAACAAAAAGCATCATATCAGTTTTTATTGTATTTTTAGGTTGCTCTTTTTAGAATGATGTCATTTTGTACTAATCAGCTTTCAAGAAATAAGGGTATATGAAATAAGATTGTTACTAGCTTTTAATACAGTTTAATTTAGCTGTAAGTAGAAAATGATTAATTTAATATAGGTTTTTATATTGTAAGGATTAAATAAGATTTATTTTGATAAAATTGTTGTAATTATTTAAATTTATTGATAAGAAAATTAAAACAAAATTTTAAAGTTTTAAGTAGCACAGTTAATAGGAAACAGATTAATCTAACAAATAATGACCCATATGTAATAATAAAATATGATTTAAAAATTTGTTTATTTTCCAGCGCGTCAAGTACGGGTTCATTTATTACATAAACAAACAACAAGAATTGAATTTATACGCATCATGCAGCCCGCTCCACTTATATTCTAAACACATGATTGTTTAGGACTCAAATTACCTTTCCCTTGTAATATTATTTGATAAATATATTCAATATACTTTTTCCTGCATCCTAAGTACTAATTAGTAAGCAATATATGAAAATCATTGGTTTCCGTGTTGTGTGGCTATAGTGGCACTGAAATAACAAGGATCAGATGATGACCTGCAAGGTCCAATTTGTGGCTTAACAAAGCCAAAGTACCAACAAGGATTCACAATTATTTAAATAAAATTAATCTATTTCTATCTTTTTTTAATTTATTTATTTGTTGATGCAAAAGCCAATAATAATATTCAGTGCATTATAATAAAAATATATCCATCTTACCTAGTATAATTAATTTTACTTACCTTTTCTACGTATTCTTATATGTCTATAATACAATCAAACGTCACATTATTATATATAAATAATAATTTTTGAGTCCTAATAAAAACAAATAAAACCCAGAGCACCCATTTATCTGATTGGCTCAGAGGCCAGGGCTTTAGGGAGGAAGGATTCTGAGTGCTTGTAAAAAGCCACCACCACATTGGATGGCATTGCAAATTGACTGATCTCAAGAATATTGAATAGATCCTCAGTGTCCTGGGGGAGGCCTTGTTTCACCTTATTCTTGATCCAACCAAACACCTCCTCAATTGGATTCAGGAATGGAGAATATGGCAGGAGGAAGAGAAGTCTCATTGGAAAATCAGTAAGCTGGTGGCTGGAGGTGTGGCTGTTTTTGCCAATGGGGGGAACTTGGACACAACCAGATCCACTTTGTGGAGCCCGACATTATCAAGCACAACAATGTTAGTTGTGCCGCTGTAATTTATCTGAAGGTACTCCTTGACGGCTCATAGAAAATCAAGAAATGTTCCGCTGTTATGAGAGCCCTTAATCATTTGGTATTGTTCCAACCTGCAAGGACCAAGAAGTGCAACCATTGAATAGGTCTGGGAACGGACAGCTGCACAATGGACTATGCCGTCCTTGGGCCCCTTCTCAACCCACCCATGCCTAGACCTGAGCAAGGAGGAAAACAAAAATTTGTTGATATAGAAGAACTGGACATTCCCAGTCTCCTTTAGTGCCAGATATGTCTTGGCATAAATGCATTGATCCTTGATGGTCTTTTCACTGTTCCTATTATACGTCAAAACTCCCAGTACTTTCCAGGAGAAGCCCAAATCAACCATTGTTTTGTAGACAAGGGTTTTGGAAACAGAAAGCCCAAACTCTGTGGCAAGCATTGATTGGACAGCAAGTGGTCCAGGTGGCAATCCTTGGCTACCCACTGCTTGATTGCATCAATGCAAATAGGCCGAAGGAGTTTGGGCTGTTTTTTTGCCTTGGTGGATTCAGCAATTTGCCCAGTATTGCCATACTTGTTGTTGATGTTGGCAATGTATCTGGCTGTGACACCAAATCAGGACACAATATCCCAAACTGCCATTCCCCCGTTCAAGCAGTTGAGGAGAGCTTCATGCTCACTATCTGTCAACCAACGCTGGCCCTTGGCAAGTACCACAGCATCCTGGCTACCAGGCTCAACACAGGGGATGGGGACCTTTTTGTAGAAGGTGGGATCACACTTGCTCACAGTGGCGCCGTTAATGGTGGCATAAGACACAGGCACAGATGGCTCCTCAGTTGTGGCCAATGGCTGATAGGAGGTATCAAAAATGCGGGGCAGGAAGTAGCAACTCTTGGGTCAAGAGTGCGGGGCCGGGTGACAACTGGGTAAACGGTGGAGGTGTAAGTAACCTCAGTGTTCCTGGTGACCCTGGTGTAGGAGACTTTTGTGGAAGGCCTTGAGAGTGGCTTCTGTCTGGGATTCAGGCTGCTTAATTGGGATTGGGATGCGGGAGGTGGCTGGCTGGCGCTGACACCTTGGGAGGCCTGTGTATTGGCATGACTCCCCTTGAGTTGAGTTCTGGGTCTGTTCTTGGACCCTCTGGGACACCCTTGTGGTTGGGCTGCCCCACAGGCTGGTGCAGGAGCTGGTTGAGAATGTGATTGACGGTCCATAAAAATAAAATAAAAAATATATTTTAGATTAAATATGTATTTATTTGGATTTTTTTGGTTTAGTTGTGGGTAGTTATTTTCTCTTGAGTTAGCCTTGAATAGTAACAGAATTTCTATATCCATAATTTGAATTGTATAATATTGTATCCTTTCCAGTTTTGGATGATTTTAAAGTTTAATCACTTTTTTTGTCTAAACATGGTTATTGAGATTGAATTTTTAGTTTGATTTTAGTTGTGATGGAGCTTCTTGATTTGGGTTGGTGTTTCCTAGTGTGCTTACTGTACATTAAATTTAGATTCCAGTTCCCGCAATTAATATCTGAGTTTACTAGTGGCATTCAAAAGTGATTTGAAATTTGGTTCTTAGATTTGACAATCCCGCAATTTCAAAAAACATAGTAAACTTAATGAAAATGGTTGATGGATTTGAGCGCTTCAAATCTGATTCCAGTTAATTCATTTTGTCCATTGGAAATATGCAATTTGACTTGAACTTTGCAAAGTGTCTATGAGTTCCTGCATTTTCAAATATTCAAATAAAAATACAAATAACTCAATTCAATTAAAAAAGGCCATCCTGCAAAAGTGATTCTAAAATTTAGACCAAGGATTTGACAATCCTGCATTTTTACGTCCAGGTTCTGAATTTACAGTATTGACTAGCTGTACTTATTACCTTGAACATATTTAATATAAAGATAAGTGCCACACATATGTACCCTAAAATAACAAAAAATAGATCAAAAGTATAATTAAAAACATAGTATAATTATTAGAAATAAAATAAATAACCTGTCATTACCCATATTAGTATCTAAATTACATTTTTTATTATAACCCTTTTTTAAATCATTTAAAAAATTCAATGATAAAAAATGTAATTATTTTAATACATATAATATACAGAAATAAAATTTATGTTATTTATTAGAATCATACAATATAAACTGAGAGTGACCTATGTTTTACTGTTAAAACAGTGAATTACATGATATATCATACATTTCCACCTTAAAACCATAACTGTAACTTACCATGTATATCTAAAAAATTATACAATATAAAATTAATAAGCTAAGTATAATAAAGCAAATCAAAATCTATTGCTATTAGTTGATGCCACCACCAAGAACTTTAACAACATCTTCTAGATACTTCCTGACACTGACCACCTTATGCTTCTTCACCACCTTATGTGTCCTCCTGGGAGTACTTCTTCTTGGAATTCTTCTTCTTGAGAGCAATCCTATTGACAAGTTCATGTAACTTATAGAATGTCATTCCTTGCTCCTTCTGACACCTCTGATAGAACTTGTTAAAATTTGGGTTAGAGCTAAACTAAACCTTGAGGTGTTTATATCAAACCTCAAGGTTATAGGTGATCTTCATCTCGGTGTTGAGGCAGGTACTTTAGCAGTTTCTAGGGGAAGTGACTCCACTCCTTATCTCCTTGAAGTCACCTTATTACAAACCCATCACTTATTAAAGTGCTCAAGCTAGTGGCTGACAATAGCAGAGTGCTTCTTGACATAAGCATCCTCCTGGATAACCTCAAAGCCAACATTAATTTGCTCATTATTTACAGTAGTTTTAAAAGCTATGGCAACAAGCAAAATACTTCAGATTTAAAAAATGAACTCAGATTTAAGTGAAAATAACTCAGATGTAAACAAAATTAAAAGAAATAAAGTTATATTAGTTTACAAGAGATTTGGGTTAATTCCAATTTTGTTTACATCTGAATTATTTTTGCTTAAATATGAGTTAATTTTTTTAAATATGAAGGTTTTTTCTTGTTGTCATAGATTTTAAAACTACTTTACAAAAGCTAAGTCATAAGGCTGGCTAATGACAAAAGAGCATCTGTCATTGTCATTTCTGAGATACTTCTTGAAGAGCTTCTTATCATCCTTGAGACTATTAATGAGAGACTGCCTAAAAAGAAACAATCAGCCCTGGACTTTTTCATTGAAGGTGGTCTCAAAGGCTCTGAATCAAGATTATTCAAAGTGAGCAATTATCATATTTGGGCCCAGGGAGTCCATAAGAGCTAGCTGATAATTGGAAAGGGTGGCCTCATCCTTATAAGATCAATAAAGATATTCTCTTTTTGAGTTAATGAAAGGGACAATCTTGTTGATAGAAAATATCATAGCATCTCTGAAAGTTATGAAATCCCTGGAGTAGACCTATGTGTTTTCATCAGAAAGAAGAAAGTCCATCAAGGAAATCACCTGGATATTGAGCTACCCATATAAGACCTAAATATTCTTAAAAAGGAAGGTGCAGGTGGTAAAGGTGCTGTCACATAGCCAAGAGTTAGCTAAATTCAACTACTTCAAGTTTTTCTAGGTGTTTTAGACTACAGTTCTATCCTTAACGTTCTGGAAATAATGCAGGAGGAACATCTTCCTGTCCTTGCTCTCCTTGAGGGTGTCATTGATAACCAGGTCTTTAAACTCAGTGGCACTATTAGCCAGGGGTTTGAGGATTATCAACTGTCACTAATTTTTTTTAACAAACTTGTCACAGCCCATATCATATGACTTCTGGTTAATTGCAATATTCTTCAATTATTAGTCTAATATTTGTTGTAACTGTGCTATTTTAGCAAAATTACAAGGGGAAAAATATTTGAATACTAGATAATTATTTTTATTGGGATATCAGAGTTATATAGTATGAGTGACGCATGGGTAATTGGAACATGATTTTGATGATCAATTGGTTGGATGGTTATGGGGGTGGCTTGATCCTTGTAATGAATCAAGCACCAAAACAAGTTACCCACCAGGGAGGATCAGCTTCTGTTAATGTTATTGCTTTTGGAAATCTGAGTTGACTTCCTAACTTGGCTTTGGGTGACTGGATAATCAGATCACAGGTCACAAACCCGCTTACTTGAAACCTTGCTGGTGGGTTGAGCCTGCTGTTTTGACACCCCCCTTGCTGAAGGTTGGCCTCCTCTGGGGGCAGGTTGTCAGGGAGTTTGTTGGGAGCCCAGGCGCCATACTGAACTAACTGTTGTTTGGTGGCAGGTAGGACAGTCTTGTGTTGTTTTTGTCTTGCTTTACAGGGCCTGAGTCAATCATGGTGGAGGGCTTTGTCTTGTTTTTGTTTTCCAAGTCCTTGCACAAGGTAAGTGTTGTTTTTGTATACCTTTAAAATGATGGTAGGGCTCACTTTCTCTGGATGTAATTTACTTTTGTCAGTATTCATGACCCAAACCTTATCACCAACCTCATGTCTGTATTGGATGGGGACAAACATATTTTGTAGCCGTTTTTCTTCCTTCTCCACTTGATCACTGCTGGCTTGTAGTACCTGGGGTGCTAAACAAGAAGTAACCTTGTTGGGTATTTCCAACTTTGTTCCTGTAAGGTCTTGGATGATGTTTGGTTGTGTACCATATACAAGCTCAAAATGGCTCTTTCTGGTGGATCTCTTCACCTGGGTGCAACATACAAGGAGTGCAGTTGCTAGTTGTTTGTGCCAATTATCAGGTCTACTGGCTGTGAGTTTTGCAAGGGCTTGTACTAAGCTGCTGTTCAGTTGCTTGACTCTGCCATTTGCATGAGGGTGGTATGGCGTGGTTACTGTGTGTTTGACCCCATTTTTTGTGAGGTACACGTTGGTGCTTTCCAAGGTCAGTTCCTTGCCTCCATATGTGATCAATAGTTCTGGTTTACCAAGCTTGCTGATAATCTCCTTGTCAATAAAGCATCAGATGTCATTGTCAGTGTGTATCTTCACTGCTTGTGTCACTGGCCAGCAAGTGGCAAAGTCAATGGCGGTGATGATATAACTTTTGTTGTTATGTTTTCCTGGAATTGGACCAACAATGTTGAGGGCTCATACCTTGAAGGGTAATTGAGAACAGATTGGCAATACAGATTTTGGGGGTGTATTGCTTTTTGTATACTTCACATTGTTCAAGGACTTTTTGTACGTCCCTGTACAGATTTGATCACCAAGCCTTGTGTTTTAGAAACTTGTAGAGGTTGCAATCTTTTGTGTGGCCTAAATCTTGGTGGTAACACAATATTTTGTCAACCCTCTGATGTGTGGGGATGTACAGGATGGTGTTTCTGTTGGTCATTTTTTGATGTAATGTTCCATACATGTCTGTAAAGAGGTGTTCATTATTGATGTTGGTGGTGCCTGGGGGAAACCCTCATCCTTGGTTTGAATTACTAGGAGGGGCAAGTCTGGGTCCAGACCATTCTCACCTCTGGTGGTCCTGATGTATAATTAGAAAAGGGCATCAGACATGACTAGATTGGGTCAGACTTGTACTAGATATTCATGTTGAACCTCTCAAGGAATTCCATTCAGTGTGCTTGGTGTCTGGATAGGTTGGCTTAGGCTTCTAAAATAGATAAGGGACTTGTGATTATTCAGGACAGTAAATTCTTCCTGGCACTCTAGGTAACAGCGCCACTTTACTAGACAATGGCCAATAGTTCCGTATCATAGATAGGATAGCCACATTTACCATCTTTCAGCTTGTATGATTCATAAGCTACTGATAAGAATTTGCCATTTTCTGTTTTAATTTGCAACAATCCTCCAATGAAGACTTACAAAAGCATTGGTTTCCATTTGGTAGTCCCTGTCTCTCTTTAGATACTGAAGAATAGGAGCAGATGTCAGTTTTTCTTTTAGACAGCAAAAACAGAGGTTGCGCTGCAGGGTTCACACAAACTTGGACTTGAAACCTATTATTTCTCAAAAGGGTGCCTTCAGGACACTGCAGTCTGGTATGAATATTTGAACATATGCAATAATCCCAAGGAAAGTACAGAGTTTGGCTTTGTACTTGGGTGGTGGCATTTTGCATATTGCTTGAATCTTTTGGCTATCTGACCTGATACTGTCTTTTGACACTACATGGCCAAGAAATGAGAGCTATTCTTAGTAAAACTGGCACTTAGACAGCATAATTGTGTACAGCCCCTTAGTAGAACAACACCACAAAGACTTAGAGGCAGTCTTTGAGGCCTTAGCACAGCACAAGATCCTTGAAAAACTGTCCAAGTATACCAGCACAAGTTTGCTGATATGGGGCACAAAGACCTTGTTCATGAAGATAAAAAAGGTTGGCAGTGCATTTTTCATTCCAAAGTTGAGCACAACACAGTTGTACAAGCCATATTTAGTTAAGAATGCAGTCTTGGGAATGTCTTCCTCTTTGATGCAAATTTGGTTGTAGCCTGCAGTCAGGTAAATCTTGGAGAAGACAGTTGCTCCACCCAAGGTGTCAAAGAGGTTGTCAATAAGTAGAAGTGGGTAATAATTCTTGATGGTAACTTTGTTTAGGGCACAATAGTCAGTGACAAGCCTAAGGGTTCCATCCTTTTTTTGCCACAAAGAACACAGTAGAGCTAAAGGGGGATTGTGAGGGGCAGATAAGCCCCTTTCCCAATGCTTCCTTGAGGTACATGTGCAGTGCGTTGTCTTTGTTTGAGGTGAGGTAATGTATGGGATGAGCCTTAGGTGCTTCTCCTTTGAGTTAGATAGAGTTATGTATGTGTTTCTGGATGTCAGGATACAATTCCTGTTCCTGGGGAGTAGTAGTATCCTGGTGCTCCTTGAAGTGTATGACCTTGTACTAGCAGGAGTACCAATCAATTGCCTTGAGGTTATCTTTTTCTTCAAGAGTCTCTGTGATTTGTACAAAAACATGGTATTGTAAGAGGTAGTCCACAGAATCAGGGTATATCTGGTGTTTGACTCCTTCACGCTTGATGGTCAATACAGAGGTGACCCAGTCTACGTGGGGGTTATTCCTTCTTAGCTAGTCTAAGCTAAGTACAACGTCAAATCTGGGGAAATCAATGACAGATTTTTGTATGATGGAATGGAGATTCTCTAGCACAATGGAAAATGGGGCAGTCTCTTGTGTCACAGAAATGTGATGTTCATCAGCTAGGACCACATTCTTAATCTGAGAAGGAATAGTTGTTGTGCCCTGCCCATAAGGGCAGGTTCTTTAAAACTATAAGAATTTAAAGCTCAAACTTAGGTTTGATTTAGAATTTTATTAGTTATATTGAATCAGCCTATTACTTTGATTTTCTTTTGGTTTTGGTTTTACTCTTTTTGTGCGCATGCAATTTCCTTATTTTATTTTCTTTATAAATCCTACATTAAATAGTTTATTCTTCTCTTTACACTGCTTACGCAACCACTGCTCTTCTGCCACTGCAGTTGCAGATCTTTGGGTTGTTTGTAAGACCAGGCCCTGTTTTCCCCCAAATTTTAACACCTGGTATTCAACTCAGCCATCTCTTAAGTCCTCCATATTTCCTTGGTGATATACTCTCATCTTCTCTATAAATAAAGGCCTTAGAAGAGTAAGTTTCTAAGCTGAAATTCAAAGTGTGATTTCCTCAAATCACAATCTACAGGTTTTTTCTTTAATCTTTTAAATTTATGTTTCAATTTTTAAACATTTTAAAGTTTGAACATATATTTTTTATTCATAGCTTTTGAAATTAACTTTTAAGCTTATAGTAAATACATTTCTGATCAGATCTCCATTTCTTCTAAATTAGCTAGTGTTTTAATATCTAGGATAATTAGAATAGAGACAGCCTGGCAACAAGCAATTGGCTTGTTGTAACCATTCTTTTATATGAGGTATAACCTCTCTACTTTTATGTTAAGATACTTCCACAGGGAATATCCCAATGTAGACATTCCTTTAGTTACAAATAAATCTTTGTTCAACACATTACTTTATATAGTTTTGTTGTAACTGAACCAATGAGGATTCAGTATTTGGAATTGGGGAAGACAACAGTCTATTAGAAAGGACATAATAATAAGAATACAGTAGTGTTTATTGTTGAATATTGTGATTAATTTACCATATAAGAGAAATCCACAAGGCCACATGGGGGTGGCATGGTGGGAATTTCCATGTAAGGTTCAAAGCCAAGGAATAACTTATGCGGGGATCAGCAAGTCAAATTAGTAGCGCTCCTAATTAGGATGAAGTATCTGCCATTTGATATTGCCATCAGATTAGTTCATGTTGTTAGATATGTCAAGGGGCAACTCATTAAGCACCCCCTGTGTATTGTTAGATACGTTAGTAGGCAAGTCTAGAAACTTGGTTGCAACACCCCCCTTGCCCCCTGCCTGTTGTCAGACACCAAGACTAGAGTCTGCAGAAGGTCTGGGAAGGTCTGCACAAACAACTTTTGTGTGGGGATGGCGCGGCAGGGGCGCAAGCAATAATGGTGAAGCTTCTTGGTATTTCCTTGGGCATCTTCAAGTTGATAAGTGTGATTTTCATATACTGCAGCTATCTTGAAGGGCCCTAGGTGGTTGGGTTTCAACTTGGCAGAATTGGGATTGAGGGTGTAGACGGGGTCACCTACAGTGTATCTAGCTTTGAGGTGCTTTGTCCCTCCTGCAATCTGCTTGTGTTCAAAATCCCAGGCTTTGGCACACCATTGGTCTAGGGATGGGGTTGTTACTAGGGGGCTTGTTGGGAACCTTGGACCATAACTTTCCCCGTTCAACCCCTGTCAGACTGTCAGGCGTCCCAAACGCCAGGGTGCTGGGACTGAACCCTGTGCCCCTGTTGATTCTTGCTTGCAAGATAAGTAGAGCAGTGGGTAGGTGTTCAGTCCATGAGGTGTTAGGGTGCTCTTGTGAGAGCTTGGCAATCAATTGAACCAGTGAGCCATTTAACCGTTTCACGCGTCTGTTAGCTTGAGGATGATAGGGGGTTGTAACTATACATTGGAGTGCGTTCTTGGCACATTATGCCTTCATGACATGCCCAACAAGTTTGGGGCTGCCATCTGTGATGAGACGTTTGGGTCGCCCAAAGCAGGCCACAATTTCCTTGCCAATGAAGCAGGTGATGGTGGTGGCGGTGTGATTGGTTGTTGCCCAGGCCACTGGCCAGCAAGTGAAGTAATTGATGGCAGTGATAGTGTACTTCTTTCCCAGTCTGTCTTTGGGGAGTGGCCCCACAATGTCAAGGGCCCACTACTCAAAGGGTTCCATGGCCTTGATGGGCAGGACAGACTTGGGGGGTGTAGATTTGGACGTGTTCTTTTCTCACAACACGCACGTTTTGAGGAGGTCCAAGATGTCTTGACGCATGCGCAGCTACCAAACCTTCTGTTTCATGATCTTGAAGAGGCTACGCCCTCTGATGTGACCCAGAGTTTGGTGGTAGTGCAGTATTGTGTCCCCTTGCTGTGTGGTGGGAATGTAAGGCGTCTTTTCACCAGTCTCTTCCCAACAGCAGACGTTACCAGCATTGGTAGTGAACTGACTTTTGTTGTCCTTCAACTTGGAGATGGTTACTGAGTTAAGGCCCTTATAGCGAGTTTCCTCAGGGCAGAGGTAAAGCATGGGCCAATTGGGATCCAAACCATTGTCTCCAGTGATGGACGCTACATAGAGTTTCAAAAGAGCGTCAGATGTGACAAGTTCCTTTCCAGGCTTGTAATCAATGTACAACTGGTAAGGGGATAGACACTCAACCCATCCTGCTTGGCGGTGTGTCAAGTGGGATTGCGTGTTGAAGTACTGAAGTGGCTTGTGGTCTTTTAGAACACAGGGTGGGAAGGTAGCACCTTTCAGGTAACAGCGCCACTTCTTGACGCAATGTATAATGGCTGCCAATTCTTTATCATGGATGGGTTAGCATTGTTCTGAGTCAGTAAGTTTCCTGGACTCATATGCCACAGGGAGGAAGACACCATTGTCAGTTTCTACCCTTAGCACACTCCCTATGGCCCTGTCAGAGGCATCAGTCTTGAGTTTGTACTGACAGTTTTGATTGGGGAACTGCAGTACTGGTGTTTTTGTGAGCCTTTGTTTCAACGTCTTGAAGGCTCAATCTCTGACAGAGGTCCAATGGAAGCGCTGTTTGGTATTGAGGAGCTCAGTGAGAGGTGCAATTAGTTCCCTGCAATTGGGAATGAACTTGCGCACATAGGCAACCATGTCTAAGAATGTCTGTACCTGGCCCACATCAGTGTGGGGCGGCATGCTGGTGATTGTCTTGATTTTGGCAGGGTTGGGCTTTATCCCTTGTGCAGAGATGGTGTGCCCAAGGAATAGCAGCTCTGACTTGAGAAACTTGCATTTGGAGGGCTTAGCTTTTAGCTGGTTTTTTTGAAGGGTGTTGAGGACAGCACAGAGGTGTTGGAGTTGTGTGGCTTGATCTTGACTGAAGACAATAATGTTGTCAAGGTACACAACCACACACTTTCCAATCAGTTCCTCAAATGCTTTTTTCATCAACATGGCAAAGGTAGAAGGAGCGTTGGTCATTCCAAAGTTCATGGCACAATACTCAAACAACCTATAGCGCGTGCAGAAGGCAGTTTTTGCCTCATCCCCTGGTGCAATGCGGACCTGGTTGTACCCTGCAGTGAGATCAATATTGCTAAAGACCTTCACACCTGCAAGTGTATCAAACAGATTCTCAATCAGCGGCAGGGGGTACTTGTTCACAACTGTCACCTCATTTAGGGCATGGTAGTCTGTGACCAGGCAAAGGGACCCATCATTCTTAGCTACAAAGAAGACAGCTGCCCCATATGGAGAGAACAGGGGGCAAATGAAGCCCTTATCAAGCGCGTCCACAAGGTGCTGGCAGAAGATCTCATCTTCCTTTGGTGTAAGATGGTATAATGGTTGTGCCTTAGGTAACAATCCTTGAAGTTGTAAAGCGTTCTGGATGTCCCGGGGAGGCGGTAGTTGTTCAAGTTTCTCACTGAATACATCCTTGTACTCCTCAAGGAGTGCAGCAAGCACTGGTGGTGGTGAGGAGGTCAAGGGAGGGACCACAGATGGTTCAGCGTGGATAACTTTGACTGAGCATTGGTTAAAGTCTAGTTTCCTCCCCTTGAAATTGTACAAGCCTGTCTCTGTTATTCTGACAAACACAGTATCATTGAGTAACTTGATCATTTCCACAGGGTAAATCTGGAACCCCACCCCATTTCTGTTGAAGGTGATGACAGAGGTATCCTAATTGATGTAGGGACAGTTGTGCCAAAGCCAGTTGAGGCCAGCAATTACCTTGTGGCTGAGCCCTGCCATGATTGGCCCAGAGAGTTTAACCTGGACGTTCTCCATTCTCACAGAGAAGGGTACTGTCTCATGGGTGATTGCAACTCTGCGGGAGTCAGCTACTTGTACTGATTTGAACCTGCTGGGCACTTGGTTCAATTGTTGAGAGTTGGTGAACGCCTGGTCCACCATAGTGTGGTTGGCCCCGGTATCTACCAGTAATTTATGGGTGTTCCCACGGAAATGGAAGGGATAGGACAAGCGTGTTACTTTATTTGAGGAGTGGCTTGCTTGCAATACAGGGTTGTCACTGTGGACTTGAAAGACGTCCAGGGTTTTGACTTCATGAATGTTGTAGTTGCAGGGATTGAGAGGATGGGTCAGGTGGGGTTGCAAGGCCTCTTGTTGCTACAACCCCCAGGCTTTTCCCTGATCCTCATTCTGCGCTAGCTGAAGCTCCCCCTTGCGGGGGCGTTTAGTCCCATTATCCTGCTGACAGGGCTGGTGGCGGCCTACTTGATTGTGGCCTCTGCCAGGTGTGGTATGTGGTTGGGATGGAGCGTCACTGGTATGGCATAAGCTCATTGAGGCCTGGTTTTTAGCCTCCACAATAGCCTTGTAGCAGTCATCAATGGAGGTGCAGCAACCTACAGGGACTCACTTGCAGATATGGGGGCTTAACCCATTGACAATGAGAGTGAGTAGCATTGCATTTTGTTGGTCACGGCTTTGAGGGCGGCAGCAAGAGCTTGTTGCCAGGCAGCAAGGTACTCAGGAACAGAACCAGTTTGTTTGATTGCTAGAAGAGGGGTTCCCACAACAATGGAGGAGAAGGTTTTGCTGTAGCAGGACTTGGTGGCGTCTTAGAATGCCGCCCAGGTAAAGTTGAGTTCTTGACTGGCCCAGTTGGTGAACCACACAGCAGCGGGCCCCATGAGGCGTCCAGACACAGTGGCAACCCACATGGACTCAGGAACCTGACAGATGCAGAGGCTGGTTTCAGTGAATTGGAGCCAACTGATAATGTTGGCCCCTTTGACGCCACCAGCAAAGGATTCTAGCTGAAGGTTGAGCATACACTGAGACAGGTCTGACTGGGTCAGGGTGACACTGGCATCACGCTGCCCAAGGCAGAGCTGATTGTACATGCTGGTGAGAACTAACTGGTCTTGATAGATGACGTACCTGTTGGGGATGTCCCCTTTGGGGATTAGCAGGAAGGTCTCTTGTTGGGGAGTAGCCATACAGCCTGTAATTTGTCATTTCTTGGGGGGATTCTGTTTTAGGTAGGTTGTCAACCTACTGCTGCTACCACTGTTGCAACTGAACCAATGAGGATCCAGTATTTGGAATTAGGAAAGACAACAGTCCAATAGAAAGGACAGAATAATAAGAATAATGTATTGTTTATTGTAGAATATTGTGATTAATATAACATATGGGGAAAGCCACAAGGCCACATGGGGGTGGCATGGTGGGAAGTCTCATGTAAGGCTCAAAGCTGAGGAATAACTCATGCAGGGATCAGCAAGTCAAATTGGTAGTGCTCCTAATTAGGATGAAGTACCTGCCATTTGATATTGCCATCAGATTAGTTATGTCGTTAGATACATCAAGGGGCAACTCATCAAGCGCCCCCTGTGTATTGTAAGATACGTTAGCAGGCAAGTCTAGAAACTTGGTTGCAACAGTTTGTTTAGGTTTAGTGAATTCAATGTCACCTTTTGTGTCAAACTATAAGTTTTTAGCAGGTCTCATAAAGGTCCTTTTACAAACAGTACCTACTTTTTTTTACTTGTTAAATCTCAACCCAAACACTTTGCATGATATAGTTTATAATCTTGTACCCTATTGGGCAAGACCTTAAAATAGCGGCTGGCTTGAACTTGTCCACAAAGTTGCTATTAACAAGCGTGCAATTTGCGCCTGAGCCCAGAAGTGCTGAACCTGTGTAAATTTGAAAACAGAAAGAATAGGACATCGGTTTATTGGGATGTCTGGCAATGGTGTAGAGTAAGGGATCTACCAAGGGGACCTGTATCATTAGACATTGGTCCACGTTTTTGGGGTAGTACTCATTGTTAGACAAGGCATAAGTTTGGCAAGAAGAGCTTGGCTTGATTAATACTCTCCCTAAGCTTTTCCCTCATCTTGATTGCCCTGGATGCTGGTGATTCTAAATTGAGTGAAATAAGACTGGCTATTGTTCCTGTTGCCATGGCCATCAGAGCCCACAGTCTTGTTGTTTGCGTGGTTGCCATTATTAGGCAGAGGGCGGTTGGAGCGTTCTGAGGAGTGGAAGTCTTAAGGTATCTCCCTTTTTCTGTTTTGTGCCTTGTGTAGTGCATGGGATGGTTGCTCTGCTTTCTCTGCCTCACAGTAAAGACTCTGCAGGTAGGTCACCTAGTCCAGGTTGATGTGTCTCATCATATGCAACTTGAGTGTGTTATAGTACATGAGATGTTTAGCTGGGTTGTCAAATGTCATGTATGAAGATGCCCAAAGGCAAAGTTTCTTGTATGCATGTGTGAGTTCTTTTAATGTGCCAGTCTGGATCAGGTTCTTTAATTGACATATAATCACAAGGCCAGTATCCTTCATCACAAATCTTGCCAAGAAGTCCTGCTTGAAGGTGTCTCAATCCTTCTTGGTGTGGCCCTCATGCCAGTTGTTACACCAGGTGCCCGCGTCATGCGTAAGGCAAATAGATATCTCTGAAATCCAGAAAAATTGTGGGCATTCCATTTGTGCCAGCTTGTTCTGGGCGGATTGTATCTATGATGTGGTGTTGTTGTCATTGGCTCCATCAAATGATTCCAAGGCGGCACTACAAAGTTTTTGGGCTACATAGGCGGATATGATACTTTTGTCTGTCACTTGAGAAATGGCAGTAGGCGCTTGGAAGAACCCTTGTACTGATAGGGTGTTGAAGGCGGGAACCAGCATTAACATGTTCTGGTACAGCAAAAACCTGTCAGGTATTTTGGTACCAGGTGTGTACAGCGCCCAGTCCAATGAGAGACCAGAAACAAACCTATCATATATTTGTTGACCACAACAAGTACAGACAACAGATGGAATTTTGAGGGATAAGGTAGGATGTAAAGCATACCTGTGCTACCAATGTTGTAACTGTGCTGTTTTAGAAGAGTTACAAGGGAAAATATTTGGAAACTAGATAATATACTTTTATTTAGAGACAAGTATTTTATAGTCATTGTAAATCATTGATAACAGGAACATGATTGTGTTGATCACTTGGTTGGATAGTGAAGGGGGTGGCTTGATCCTGATTATGAGTCAAGGGCCAAATTGAGGTATCCACTATAGGGGATCAGCATTTGTTCATGTTTTTGGATTTGGAAATTTGAGTCAACTTCCTAGTTTGGCTCCAGGCCACTGGGAAGTTGGGTTGTAGGTCACAAACCCGCTTAATTGGAACCTTGCTGGCGGGTCAAGTCTGCTGTTTTGACACAGTGCCATCCAAAACCAAAAATCTTGAAAATTGCTTTTTGAGGCCCAGTATGGGTTCTGTGAGCTCAGGAATAGCAGTATTAGTTCCTGAACCTAGTTTTTTGCTATTTGAAGCAAAGCCAAGTGCAGGTGTGGCCCAACCTGGTGACAGGATGCAGGTTCAATTCCTACATGAGCATTGAATTGGTTACTTCTGTAACAGTGGGGGAGGTCCTCAAACATGTCTCATAAGAAGATCATCATTGACCATAAAAAACAAGAATAAAACAGGATATTTATCAAAGGGACTATATGTGCTCTAGCATCAACCAAGAGAATCCAGGGCAAGGTATTTTATGGCAAATCAAATTGATTTAAATCAATAGCTTGCATTGGATATTTCCTAGCATCTCTAGGATAAGGCATTTTTATGCATCATCCTTAAAGTATATTTTTCAGCAATAAATTTAGTGAAATTGAAATATGAGGTAGGGGCACATATGGGATCAATAAATTTTGTTCCCTTTCATCAAGCACCACTTAAAAATTAGTTTTTATTTCTTTTTTGATTTAAATCTTACCTGTACCTATTTCAATGTTATTTTTATCTCCAGATAGCTAATCTGTTATGATGCCTTCTATCTTGGGTGATGAATCCTCAACTGTGCAAATGAACTACCACAGAGCCCACAAAGCATTTTTCAAGAGAGCGTGAAATTCATCCCAAAGATCATGTTCAAGAAAAAATGCCATCTTCAAATCAAGATGTTCAAATAGCTCACTAGGTAGATTTATGATCTTATCAAATACATATAATTTTAGGTTGTTTAACCTGGGTATGAAGGAATCCGGTGTAACCAGTGTCCTCTTCTAATTGGATTATTGCTGTACCTACAATGCTTCACACTTCAGCTATCAGTGTTTTTAATCTTTTGATAGCAGTGTCAACATCTTTGTCATGTATATACTTCTGGGAAGTATAATAAATGAGATAATGGGGAAATTAAGAAGAGAAATGATACTTTATTGGATATTAATATATGATAATATGTAGCATCATGGAAAGTCACATACTGTCCATGTATGTCATGGAAGTCATGAGGATTATCTGAGTAATGTTCCTCTTAAGTCATGAGACTTATTCAAGTTGTGTTCCATTTAGGATCTGAATTATTTGATCCCTGTAATAGGTGGTTGACTGATAGTAGTGCCACTAATTCACTGGCTGGTTGGTGAGCCATTCAGTGACTCATTCAGTGATCTACTTGGGGCGTTAATTCCCCAAGAGGGAGTAATCAAAGATGTTGCAACATCTTAAAAATCTTTTGGCAAACTCTCTTGTGTTTCTCATAGCAATAAACAAAATAATGTAATGCCACTATAAAATTGTTTATTTTTTCATTCTTTCTCAAATAATATCCAGTATACCCCATCCAAACTCTTTTTCTTTAATACTTTGTCTACAGTGTTCATTGTAGTTTGAAACTTTGAGAATAAGCAAAATTGAGTCAGAAGTAAACAAAAATAAATTAAAACTTAAAAAAATCCAATTGCCAGTGTAAAATATATACTCTTTTAACAGGTATTTTAAACATCAATAGGCAATATGACTCAATAAAGTAACAAAAAATCTCAGTTGATATAAGAAATTAATTGAGTCAAGTTAAAAAATTCATTAAATAAGAAACAAAATATTTTTTAGTTGTATTTTGATATACATATGTTTAATATGTAAATCAGTGACAAAATACACTTAGTTGCAGTGGATCAAAACTCAAACCAAATACAAAGCACAGTGGAAACTAAATCTGCAAAAAACCATCAGCTATCAGGAAAAATGGGATGTACACAGGGATGGTACCCAGCTATCTAAAAAAAAGATACACAATATAAAACATAAAATGTATAAAAGTGTTCTGAGGGTCTAAATCTGAAATAATATGGGAAATCAATTGTAAAATAAGTTGTTGATTTTAAAAGGGGTTGTGTAAAACCAAGAATAGCTAATGTTGTGAATATACTTCTAAAAAGCATACTAAACAAGATAAAGGGGAAAATTAAGAAGAGAATGATACTTTATTAGATATGAAGTTAGAGTATTATATATTATCATAGGAGTCACATGTTGTCCATGTACGTCATGGCAGTCATGAGGTTTGTCCAAGTAGTGTTCCTCTTAGGACTCAAAATTTTTGATCCCTATAATAGATGAGCAAATGATAAGAGTGTCACTGGCTTAATTATTAGTTGGGGAATCATTCAGAGAGTCACTTGGGCAATTGCTTTCCCAAGAGGGAGTAATCAAAGATGCTGTGACACTAATTAAGATTAAAAACATATAAACAAGATATTGGGTGGTGTGAATCCTAATTTAATAACCATATGTAAATAGTGTGTAGCTTATAAAACCAGGGCTGTAACTTAATTTAGCTTTATTAACAATTTTATTTTATAGTAAAATGAAAGGAGCACCACACACAAGTATTAACATACCTAGTGCATACTGTTGCTGGGAAAGACCACATGGGTCAAAAACAGGCTGAGAAAAACTAAAGTACCAATCCAAGAGGGTGCCAGAGATACATCAAGCATCATTGATTGCACACAGAAAGCTCATTTTACTAAGACTGAGAGAAAACATAGTATAAAACCAAGAGTATCAAAGCTATTAAGGAAGGATACCAAAGTTATCACCTACAAAATAGTGGACAACAAGGGAGTCAAGATTTTTTTATTTGATGTACTCATTCATATATAGTGAGGAGTTGGTTCTTTCAAGACTGATACAGAAGGTTCATTTAGTAAAAGACACTATATATGAGCCTTATGTAAGTAAAGGTAACAACAACAATGAAGGGCCACAGTACTATATAACAGTACAAGGACAGAAGGTAATAAAGAAGGTTATTGTAACAACCCATCATACAGGGTTTTAATCCCACCAAGTATGAGGACTCAATATACTTGGTGGTATAGAGAACAATGGATGTGGTGGGCTTAGAGGGACCCAGTAGGGGCCAGGACTGAGTATAAGAAGAGACTAGTTGTGGCTGTTCCTCATAATACATATTGTTGGTGCTTCCTAGCATGTGCCCATACTGGTAGAAATGTAACTGGTGGCCCCCAAACCCAAGGTAAGCTGTGAGCACAGCAAAGAAGGTGAGTGTCAGGGATCCAGCCTGTGGGGGTTTCTTGGGAACTTGCAGGCAGACAACCTGCAGGCCTGGCAGGGAGGGCCCACCACAAGATTGGTGCTTACTTTACAATATAGGATAACAATTTTCCCAGGAGGGCCCAAGATCTGCTTGCAGGTACTATAGAATCAATCAAGCTAGTAAGAGTTATATACATCACTCCAAATATCTGAATGGAAGTGGATTCATTGGCCGCAACAGATTCTTGCGGGCAGTTGGGCTGCAGGGTGAGAGGGGGTGTTATTGGCACCAAATACACGGGCAGGTAGTTGTACTTATTGCAGAATAGCAGATGAGGTATGGTGATTTTGGTGCCTTCTCTGTAAATGGTCTCTGTCTCTCTAGTTCTAGCCTCAGGGTTGTAGATTAGGATTTCCTCTAGGGTGAACTCCAAATAAACAGGGTTGGGTGGGTACTTGGTGAAATGTACTGGGCCAAAGGGAGCTCCTGGTGGACAATAAAGTTTGGGAGGCTGGTCTTTGGTTTCTTGGGGTTGATGGGTGTGAGGTACAGAACTGCGGGAGGTAGACTGTAAACAAAATAGAACTAATATCAAATATGGAATAATCTGGTTGAACCAAAGGTTCATGTCACTTTATTGCAAGAATGGCAATGGGCAACTTTCTGGAGGTCCAGGGTATAAGTATGCCCATCTGTCATGGGTAAACTTTTACAAATTTTTTTTGGCCTGGGTGTTACCGTCTACCAGGGTTTTCCAGTCCTTGGTGGCATCCATTGCGGGAGTTATTTAATTGGCTGGTTTGAACTGAGAATACTCAAATTTCCTTGTCAGGTTGTGGGTTGGTCATCTCTGGGCAGCCCACGTTCTATAAGAAGTTTCTTTGTTTCCCCTTTTGTGGTGGCCTGAGCTATTTTGGGGTCTATGGCTAGGCATGCACTCTCATTGATTGATTTAACAGGAACCTTTAAAGTGGGGAGTGTCAATGTAGGTGATTTTGACTCATCAAGCTTTAGAGGATTCTCCAAAGTCAAATCCTGTTCTGGTTCAAGCCCAAAAATCTGCAGGCTGGTAGCCCGCAGGGTATCAGGGTTTAAATCCTGTAGTAGAGGTTTCCCAGTAAGCATGGTCAATAGGAGTTTGTCACTTGTAATAGCAAGGAGATTCATATTCTGATCCTGGGAAGAGGTAACTAAGCTTAGATTTATGTCCTAGTTTCTGTTGAGGGTAATGTCCAAAGTGATATTAAAGAGGGTCAATTCTCTCAATAATAGCACAGCCTATCACAAAGGAATGGTTCTTTATTATATACTAGTGCCCCTGCAAGGCAGGAATATTGGGAAGCATTAGATGGGGAACCTAATACATTTGGAGGCCTCTGAAATTCCCTTTCTTGGCTGGCATTGGGTGTTTGAAAAGTGGGAATGTTTGGCCAAAATTCAATTTGCATTGTCATAATGTTTTTGGCCCATCTTAATGCACCCAAATTCACTTACTGAATGTGGGAGCATGAATTTGTGTGTTGATTAGCTTGTCAGTTCCTTCTGCATTGGGGTGATTACCAATCTGGGCAGCAGCTCTCCCAAATTGGGATTTGAGGAAATTACTTTTTTCAGTTTTTTCATTTAGCTATTTCCCCAGGGAGTGGAGGGGGACTGGCTAGTTGGCGCGGGTGAGAAGGCAGCAGCTGACTGGGTGGCAGGTGCACAGGAAGGCAGGCTGGAAGAGTGGGTGGTAGCAGGCTTCTGTGCGGTGGTGACAGACTCCTGCACATGGCAGCAGGCGCCTTCTTGGTGGTTAAAATATTCTTGCTCATTTTAAGCTCTGTTTGGATACTTAATTTGTTTATTTCATACATCTTGCTTGTTTGAGGTATTTGTTGAATAAACTATGGCCTGGATAGTGGGCTATTATTCTGTTCTTGCCACATTGAAGTTAAATTGGTTACATAGATACTGGTGTCAGGAATATTCCTGACAGTTATAGCCTCCTATAACAAAGCGCCCATGCTTTGGGTGAAAAATGTGGAGCAGAATCCTAATACTGCCACAAAAAAAATCACATTGGTTGTTGTGCTCAACATAAAGCATCTTATCTCTATCAAGTTGATACATGTCACTGATGAATTCAAGAAAGCTATAGGTATTGTCAAAATTTTTCTAAAATTTACCAATAATATGTACAACTGATATCCAGACACCAGTCAATTCTCCTAATAGAGAAACACAAGCACCTCTCCACACTACTTAATAAAAATAAAAAATGTGCAAATTTTCAGAAGATAAACCAAGATCTCTATCTTGAACTGGCAAATATACAGGTCATAGTCAAATATGTTTTTGGCATCAAGGCCTCAGCTTCATTTTATTATC
This sequence comes from Entomophthora muscae, assembly GCA_014839935.2. Classification (NCBI taxonomy): domain Eukaryota; kingdom Fungi; phylum Entomophthoromycota; class Entomophthoromycetes; order Entomophthorales; family Entomophthoraceae; genus Entomophthora; species Entomophthora muscae. The sequence continues at coordinate 232,817 of QTSX02004315.1, read as the reverse complement.
ATATGATCAGAAATTAAGGGTTTATTAGAAAAAACTCCAGATATCTCTGTAAAATTGGAATTGCTCAATGGACATTGAGACAAATTGTAAATATGCTGAGACATATACTACACTTAAAGAAAAAGGCACATTAAACCTTTACTATATTGATGAATTTTTTTTGTCTTCCATACACAATGCTTACACCTATATGCCCAAAGGTGCCAAGGATGGCGTATCCTGGTGTGTTTTTTTTTGTGCTGTGGCCTACTTGATGGTAGCCCTTCTTGATTCCCTTATCATTGTAATGTATCAAATGATCAAGGGTTCTCACAATAGCATGTCATTCATTGTGTTGAAACAGAAGGCTTGACCCACCAGCAAGGTTCTGAGTAAGCAGGTTTGTGACCTGCAATCCAAATCTCTTTCACCCAAAGCCAAGTTAGGAAGACAACTCAGATTTCCAAATACAATAACATGAACAGAAGCTGATCCTTCCCGGTGGGTAACTTTTTTTGGGGCTTGACTCATTACAAGGATCAAGCCACCCCCTTCAACATCCCACAGTGTGATCAATGCTATCATGTTCCTGTTATCCATAATTCACAATAACTATATAATCATTATTTCTCAATAAAAAATATTATCTAGTTTCCAGATATTTTTCCCCTTGTAACTTTGCTGAAACAGCACAGTTACAATAATTGTGTTTCTCTAATTGGTTTGGGAGAATCTCAGGCTTACTAGCTTAGGGTTCATCAATATTATTGTGCTGGATAATGTTGGGCTCCACAAGGTGCAAGCTATTCTTGAGGAATTCCTAATATTCAAAACATGTGTGGCAACTGGGCCAACAGCAATTAGCTAAAGGGCCAGCTGCCTCTCATTTCTTTCTGCTTATTATCCCTTCCTGAAACTAATCAAAGAGGTTTTTGGGTAGCTCAAGAAAGTTATCAAGCCTTTACTACATCTAGTCTTAAGGCCCTATTAAATTTGCTACGGGCTTTGGCTCATACCTCTCTGGTAGTTAAAGTAGAGAAGCTCTATGCACACTCTGAACCATATATTTCTCTGTGCCTTGAAAGCCAGCCAATAAATTAAAATTAGTGGCTCTCTTTTAAGTATAGGTAACCATATACACATTCATTTTTTTAATTTAAATATTTTTATTATTTGTTATTTTACCTCTATTTAGCTAATATGGCATTCAGTTGATAAGATCAATTGATTTTAATTAATTAGTATGTTAATGAAATTTCATATTTTAATTTCTACTGTGTATATAAATAATCAGACAAAAGAAAATCTATACATATAAATAATTCAATATATAAGTTAAAATGCCTATATACTAAAAATTATATCATATTACTCTGTTAAAAATTTGTTGATATAGTTTAACTGTAACATCTGAACGCCTTTATACATAAATATAAAATTATTACTTAAAATTAGGATCATATATAAAAATGTAATCAAGTAAGATTAAGAACAATAATAATATAAAAATAAATCAAACTTAAATAATATATGATTAAGTAGAAGAAAAGATTTAAAGTCTAGAGTAGTAGTGAGTTTGTTGATATGTTATTAATTGGCACTGGAGGTGGTACACCACTTCTGCTGCCACACTGTGTACATGCTTAAATCTTTATTAAAGTATTTCTGCTTTATTGTGAAAGACAATATTGTCAAGTGAGACCCAATAAGCAGCTTTTTGAATGGAGTAACAAATCCATAGATGTCAGCCAGGGCCAGTGCATCCTGGATGGCATGGTCTAATGGGTCATAGCTGGGAGTGACCTTCTTCCTGTTGAGAATCAATATAGCTCCATCAACCCCCAGTGGTACCCCATCAAGTTTATAAGTGCCTGAAGCCATTTTAAGTTAGAAAAGTATCATCAGGTAAAAAAAAGATTAATTATTTGACCATTAAAGACCTCTAAAAACCTGTATAGTTTATTATAAATGTCACTATTTTGTGTTTTTATTGAACATCATATCATTTTTTAGAATACCTGTTTTATCTTTTCTCCAGGCCATCCCAGATTCCAAAAGTAGATTACTTGTCTTCTTGAAAGCTACTACATTGACAACAAGGAGCTGAAAAACAACAGCCACAAAATTTTCTAACAGGTAATAAATTATGTGTTTGATAGGAAAACAAAACCTAATATCTCCTTGCACATGCTTCATCTCCAGGACCTTATTTTATGAGAGTATCTAAAAAAATCCCATACAAGCTCATCAAAGTTTACACTATAAAATCTACCAAGGGAAACTGAATCTAAATGGATAAGAAGCACACCCCTTTATGCTACAACTGTTACCCAGTTGAATTTTTGTTGTACTTCAACTTCAAAAAAACCTATTGCAACATCAAGTAGATACTGTTGACCTTGTCTTCCAGTTTGAGGATGACAGGCAGAGTCAGAGCCAGCTGGTAATTCATTTTGATGATATGTTTGGCATATAATGTATTGGGGACATACAAGACAAGAGCAGAGCTGACAATAGCATTCACTATCTCTAAAAAGAAGGTTTGTTTTTATTTTATTTATTATTTTGTAATAACTTCCCATCATTCATTTTTTAGCTCATTTGGCTATTTGAGCCATCTTGAGAGCAGCAAGTTGTACAGGACCATCTTCTTTATCTTTGAAAGCCCTCTTGTTGGACTTGAGATGGGCAAATATCTCCAGGTTATCATCCCAGGCAGATGAGGTGGCAAGCCCTTGCAATTTGAACTGTAATACTTTGACTACCGTCTTCTGAATTCTGAGAAGACACTCCAAGGTTTTCTCTGATGTTTTAGGTATCTTGGCAGTAGGGTTTTGGTATTGACCTTGTTAAGTTTGCTTATAGTAAGGACCATTGTTTTGACCTTAGATTTAAATTTCCTATATAATTATTGTATCTTAGAAACTTTCACATTGAAGTTCTTTAGCAGCTTCCCAAATTCACCCTTTGCTTGAGCTGTCTTTACCCCAGTTTTTAAATGTTGATATAATCAAATAAGCTCAACGTTATATTAATTCTTGTTACTTTATTTCCCCCTTATTTTTTTTAATTTTCTGTAAAATTACTATAAAACATCCCATTTTGTGTTTTGCTCTTTGTATAAATGTTTTTTAGTCACTGCTAAATGCTTGTTGTTACTTTTTAATTTGAAATTTCTTCTAAAATTCTAAAAATAATAATGCAGTTCTAGACTAAGACATATGACCTGGTATATATAATTATATAAAAACCAAACCAAACAAAACAGATGCATATACACAAAAATAAAAATTCCAAAAGACAAAAAACTATTAAAACTCATTTGATAAAATATACAGGCATGAAGAATAAATGTTTGGTGACAGGAGTATTTTTGTTTGATTCAAAAAAGTGTACCTATGAGGCAGATTAGTGAAGAAAATGAGGGGAGAGGACAGTTGTGTATTGGGAGTTCTGGGTATGGGGTCAGGCATAAGCAGTCAACACAGGGAGGCTGGTGTTGATGACAGGGGGTGAACCAAGGAAGTTTCTGGAGGGACAACAATGTAACTCAGTGTATTTCTTGCTGAATATTGATTTATTTGGCTGGTAGAAAGCTGTGGCCTAGGATAGCAAGAAATTACCTTTTATATGATTTGATGTATATAATTGAATGAGAAAAAATCTGGAAAAAAGTCAGTAATGGCCTTTTAATTAAAGAGGGAAGCATGGTATTAGACACCATGGCAAAAAGTATTAGATCATTGTGGGCTCTGCTGCCAGACAAGTCTCCCTATATTTTAGAGAATCACATCCTCTATATGGATGTTCATGGGGCTGGATGAATAAAATGAGGCTTTGTGCCCCTGCTTTATGATATTCTATACTTCCATTAGATCATTTTTATTTGGTGGTTTAGGAAAATCTGACAAGCTGACTTTGAAGAATCTCTTATGATAATTAATCTACTTAAAATCTGATTCTTGTTGCATTCATTGATATAATTAGTGTTCATCTGATAATAAACATAGCCCTTTTAAAAGATGACCAGAAATCCACAAATAAACTTTCTATTTTTTGTCTTCTTTTTCTTGTCAGTTTATTATGTTTTCATTATTTGCCAAAATAATTAAACAAGGAGAAATTTATAATAAAAGATAAAAAAGACATCATTTGAGATACTTTTTAAGAAATAAGTGGTAGTAGTCACAAGGGTGGAATCATTGTGAGATTAGGAGGATTGACCACAAATAATCAGGCTAATCATTGCACCAGATCTTAATCAGTTACATGCTGTATTATCACTTGGTTATCATTATATTAAGTGTAGTAATTATACACTGTATAATCACCAATATATTATAATATATATGGCAGTTACATGTTGTGTAAATGTTGGTTTATTAGATTAGATGCAATAATTATTACTGTATTATCACTGATTATCATTCCAATGTGTAGTGATTATACACTGTATAATTACTAGTTTATTATAATTGATATTAGCATTATACGCCATATAAACGTTAGCCAGTATAATGATTATCACTAAATACACGGCGTGTAATCACTAAATCATCAATTGTATATCACCCATTCTACCCTACTGGATGTTGTATCAACTCAGCTCCACACAGCCTGATGGGCGTATATGTTCATATCAAACAAGTGATATACAAATGGCTAGGAAATACCAAGTTTGGATCAGCATTACACGGCGTATAGTTGGGTTCCTTATTGGTTTGGGTCAGCATTACACAGCAGATTATTCACAAGTCACTATTGGATTAAGTCTGCTATTATACAGTGTATAATTCCTAATTCAACCCGTTGGATTAATAAGCAGAAGGTTTGCCATCCAGAAAAGGATCACTGATTAAGCCCTACAAATAGAATACCAGAATTCTACCTTCTAATGTAGGAGGGCTGAACAGGGACAATTTCTAAGCATCAAATAAATACGGCGTAGTCTCCCAGAGCAATAATAGGCATGTAAGACACAGCCAATCAATAAATTACAGTAGGCTAGCTCAAGAAGAGCGTAGGCTATAGCTGAAGTGTCATGGACGCCTGCTAAGGCCAGTAGCATATCACGTGCCAAGGACAGCCAATTGGGATAAGCGTAACTAGCAAAGGTGGACCTATTGCAAAGGTAGCCACTGAGAACTGTCTGAAAGGACAAGAACAAGGGTTGTTGCAGTATATATTGATATAGACACTTGAAAGGATGAGGACAAGTTCTTAGTTACACCTGGATAGATTGCAGCCACTGGCTAGATTGTACTCCAGCTTCAATAAACGTAATTATCTCAAGGTTCTATTCTATTGTAGTCTGTAGTGCTCTTGCATAGGATTAGGTAGAGTACATTGGCAAGGCTAACATTTATCTGTAGCTTTGAACATATCAGCAATAACACAAGTTGCTTAACAATCATAAATAGGATTTTTCACTATTATCCCATTGGTTATCCTGGTAAGTGGATAGGGCAGAGACAGAAGCCACTGTCTCATGCATCCAGAGCTGCACCATGTAGTACAATAACCAGATACCATGATAGGGGAGAAAATTCCTGACTTGGGTCAAGGGAAGCTTGGGGTCCCACTTCAGGAGATCAAGCATACTGGGTTATTATTTGATAATATTAAGCTTGGGTGAAATCTTCTGCTTCTTTACCCCAATACTATTCTCCTTATTTATTAAGTTGTTAAATTCCTGCATCACAGTGGATCAGGCAAGCTTCCACTGACTTTCAATCTTTTTACATGTTAAACCACATTAGTATAGTACCACAATTTACTGAAGAATTTGGATGTGATAATTTGCTGCTTGGACCTTGGGGTTATCAAAGTTATAGCCTGATTAGCTCTTTCAAAGCCAGTTGGCAGTTAGACATCAATTATTATATAAAAGCCCACCAACTCAATTTTATAGATGGATGATGCCCTGTGAGAGGTCAAGAAAAGGAGCACTGTCAGCTTCTTGGGTTAGGAACAAGATATTTAACTCAAAAAGATAAAAGACTTGCTGTGTTTAACTTTTGGGGACAGCATCTAAGAGGACAAGGCAGAAAATCTTTAATACAAAAGGATTGAGGTTCAAAGCTAGCCTTGGGTTAGCTCTTCAGAGAAAAATTAAGGACACATACCTTAATTTCTAGGAACAAAAGAAGAGATATTTATTTTGGCAAAAAGGAAAAGAAAAAACTTGAATGTTATAAAAGCCAATATAAATTTGGATAAAATTGTCTTTATTTGAGGAAGTGATTCTACTTAAATAATAGACAGTGAATGTAGATCATTCACTAGGTAGAAAGTGTGGCTGATGAGGTCATTCCAAGCTGACTTTGTATCAGGATCAGAAGTTTGAAGGTAGCATAATCCAGAATAGGTGAACATTGATGTGAACTAATTTAAGGAAGGAGAACAACTGTTGAATTCAAACACAGATCCAACCAAGGCATTGGAAGTGTCAATATTTGAAGGCCACATTAAAATGGAATTAACAGCACAATTTACAACAAGCCATCTCTTCAAAAGAAATATATTTTTGTAATTGGAGAAGGAAACACTACTAATTCAAGGTTAAATAGTAATTGTAACCTAATAGCATAATCTTTAGGCATATTCATCTATGGTGAGAGCAGCTGCTGCTATTTCAAAGGTTAAATAGTGGTTGCAATCTAAGAGCATAATCCTAAGTAATATCTGGCAACAATGAAATAGGAGTATAAGTTGAAGTCTAAGACACTTATAACTTATAAGGACCACACTCAAATAATAACACCAGAGCAAGAGCTGTTAGGTTTATTGAAGGTTAAAAGAAGGGTATTAATAGAATTCATAGGCTATAAGAATATAATAGAATATGCTGTATCATTCATATTATTCTGCACAGCAGTAGAAGTAAAGAGTTGATAGGATGTATTGTACTTGTAGCAGCTTAGAGGGCTAATTTTTACAACAGTTAGTCAAGTGTTATTCAATCTTAACACTATACCTGTTGTGGGTATAGTTGCAGCCTAATTTAGAATAGAAGAATATATTATTATAAAGAAAAAACTAGTTACTTTATTGGATAGTGAGGTACTATATAGTATGAGGCAGGGAAATTGTCACTAGAGGGAAAGAGGCACCAGAAAAAGGTCTTGCCAAAAGGAGGATAGAGAAGTAGCATATTAAAAATGCCTGTGTGAAAAAACAACTGGTTTCACACGCCTTCCCTAATGGAGGTAAGTGGCACTAGTTGCATTGTTCTATTAATACTCTCAGAAGTGAAGCCCATACTTCATGTGCAATATTAACCCAAATTGACTGCCAGGTTTATAGGCATTTTAAGCAGATTTTATGTGCATAAAATACTAATGCAACATGACAATTGAACAATTATGCAAGCATTCTATTATCAGCAGTATAGATGGACAAAAAATTATTCTTAATCAATTGGATATATGGACAGGCTGTGTGAGCTTCTCTTTTGATGAAACATTGCTGCTTTTTTTGAATGAGTTATTCTTCTGATAACACCTTTAATAGATAAGGAATAACCTTTAACCTTGAAGAAAATAGAATGAGATAAATGAGAGTAAGATAGTTTGAGATTCATATATGACAACAAATTTGTATCTGAAATTTGGACAGAAAGTTCTTGTAGGATTGTCATTAATTAATAAGGTGTTGTTTAAAAGATGAGTCTAATATGAATTTGTCAATGAAAAGGAAGTAAAACCAACATATTCTGAGAAAAGAAGTTTAACAAAATTATCAGAGGAAGTCAGTTCTCTGACAAGCACAACCAGAGCTGGCCACCTGATGATGTTCAAACATGATACTCTAAGTTGAACCAAGAGACATGGATTACTTGGCTTCATCATTACCCACATAAAGGATTAGAGTGTAAATGGGGGTTTATCATAAAAGGTCCCTTGTCTACTGACACTGATTTGACTGTTATTTTTCTTGTCAAGCCCATCAAAATCAAAGCTGCTATAAAAAATGTTATAAAACTAAATAAATTAAAAATAACTGAAATTTGAAGCTTTAATTTTATGTCTTAAATTTATTATAATTAAAAGTCTTAATTTAGATATCTCATGAATTCAATATACACAAATAAAGAGCCATGGAAATCAATAAATTTCCTCTGTTCCCAAATTAAATAGACTTTGATTGACTGCTAAAATGTTCTTTTTCTATTTTAGGAGTAAAAATTATACATATTTTATAACTTAATTTCATTTTGTGTTTATGGAATTTTTTATATGTCACCCTAATTTTGTTTTTGTTCAGTCCTTCTGTTAGTGCCTCATTAGTATCCTAATTGAATTATTTTATATCCTGGAACAACTCAAACCCATTTTTCTTGCTTTTTCAAGTTGTTTATTTGTAGCTTGTGATGTGACAACTCATATATGTCTTAAATTTCTATTTTATTTGAGTTTTATTGTTTATCTTTTTTCCTTTTTCCAGTTAACCAAATACTTTAAATTAATTGAAGTATGGAACTCACTTGAGTTGAGCTTTGTTTAATTTTATGTTTATTTTCTTTACAGATGACTCAGGTTTGCTTATCTTCTTAGCTTTGAAACTGTTGCACCTTCTTGGGTGTTAATTTTTTTATGTGAATTGAACTTCAACTAGAACTATTTCACTTTTTTTCTGGATTGAACTTATTTTTTTTAGGCTAGAATATTTTTGTTTGTCTCCACAGGCTATAGAACTACTGTAATATCTTAAACAACAGAAATAATACAGCCAATTTAACCAGAATTAAGGTTTCAGGCTTGTGATACTGTACCTAATGCTTTCATCTTTAGATTTTAAGCCTTTATTTCAGATTGATCTTTTAGTAAATGCTCACCAAATCAGTTGATAGTGAGATAATTATACTTTATAGCAAGTGAAAAATTTAAGATAAGAATGAAAATAGATTGTATAGCTGATTTATTTAAGTTTTTATAGATGAGGGTAGTAGATAATAGTAATTTAAAAATATTGATATCTAAATGCAGAATTTTTTAAAGGACTAGAGGGTAAGACATGTGTTGAGTATATACTTCTTAGAAGTATAATAAACAAGATAAATGGGAAAATTAAGAAAAAAATGATACTTTGTTAGATATAGATCAGTAGTTTTAAACTATATGGCAACAACCAAAAATACCTCAGATTTAAAAAAATGGTTTCAGATTTGAACAAAATCCAAGTTGCGCAAGATTCAGGATTCAATTAATTTATAAAATTTCAGTTAATAAATGGACTGTCAAACAAAAAAAATTTCACTAGCCCATTATACAAAATTATATCAAACATCAAGCAGTGTAGTTCAAACCACAAACAAAAGGAACTGACACAACAAGTGAAATGGATGGATGCTGTTCCGGAGTATATTATAATCCAATCAGGATTCATATGAGGCACCAACAGAAGAACTAAAATGAAACAAAACTTGAGCAATCTAGAAGCAAGATTACACAAGCATGGAACAAAATGAACTCACACAAGATGTGTAGTATGGGCAGCCTAAAATAGAAAAATAACAGTTTAACAGCCAATCAACAGCTATCCAATTTAAGAACAGAGGCATTTTATCCATTTTCATGGCTCCAGATTTGTATGAAAAGGTTTTGAGAACCTTCCAAATATGGACTCAAGATTACAATAAAAATAAATCATTAAATTTTAAAATTTCTACTTTTAGTGATTTTATCCTAAGTTTTTTACAATGGTTTTTACAAAAAATATCTTTGACAGCGCCAGCAGCCAAGCCAGCTTCAATGGAGGCAAGGCTCAGAACGTGGAGGCACCTGTTTACACCCAAGCCTTTGAGGCGGGTAACAAGGAAGCTGGCCTGTACCTGACCACTGACCCCTATGGCTTTGACTTGTTTGAGAGTCACTTAGTGTCTATCTCTGCCCCTGCTCCTGTACCCACCCCCGCACAAGCTGCCCACCAACCAACCAATCAGGATGGCAACCTTGATTTGGAACAACTTTCTGCCACCAGCCAACCTGCCCCCTACAGCCAATCAGGCTTCAGCTCCCCTGGCCCAGCGCCCCAAGCAACAAATCATCACTGACCAAATTCTTCAGGAAATTGTGGCACTAAATCTACAGGGTCTGTCCTGGGAACAGATTGCTGCCCAGTTGCAATTTACCTGAGCTACTGTCATGCAGGAATTCAACAACCTGATGAATAAGGGGAATCTTATTGGGACAGCCAAGAAGCCCAAGAAGGCCCCTGACTCACAAATATCTGAGGCATACTTAATCATGCTTGACCTCCTCCAGCAGGATCCCAAGCTTCCATTGACCCAGGTCCGGAAGTAACTTGTGCACCATGGCATTTGGGTGTCTGAGCGCATGGTGCAGCTCTGGATGTATGGGAAGGTGGCATCAGTCAGTATGCTGACCAATGTTGCCAGCAATCAATGGGATGGCGCTGAGGATTTCTCATATGACACCGCCATTGAATCAACCCTGGTCCAAAGCCTGACTAATCTAACTGATGATGTCATGTTCATCTCCTATGACAAGCTATCAATAGCTTTTGATGATTTTGGTAAGCAAGGAAAAGCCACCACCAAGAATAGAGGGAAGAAGGTCAAGAAGGGGACATTCATTGGTGCATTTCTGGCTGTTTCAGCCAAGGGGTTTGTCTACTATTAGACAAACCCAGATTTCATCAATGGCTACTCATACAGCCACATCCTCAGTGGATTACTCAACTCCTGGGATGGCTTAAATTCCAAGTACCAGGTTTTCTTGAGCCACCAGATGGAGGGTAGCTCAACCGCCCTTGAGGCCATCCAGGGACACAGGTACCAGGCCTCAGTCTATCCTGCCAGCCATGCAGACATAAATCTGGCTGATGTTGTCTTCTTCAACATGGAATCCACATTACGGGAGCACCGCCCTCAGGCTTTCAACAACCTCTATCTTGGGGTTCTTGACCACAATTTTCTCTTTGGCCGCCAGATAGTAGCTGACTTGTTTGCGCAAATGGTTTTCCATGTGAACATGGGGAACCAATAACACAAGGATAAGTGCCTCCCACCCCGTGCCACACCCACCCACCAGCCTATCCAGCCAATGACTGATGAGGAATACAACAAGCGTTATATGGCAGCCATCATGAAAAATCCTCCTGCCTTCACCCCCGCCACCAACACCCCTAACCCGCAAGCTCAACCCACCCAATCCCAGACCCCCCAGGCCAGCACCGCCTCTACGTCTTCCTTCCTGTATTATTCTGCCTCTTAGGCATCACTCTCCCCCGCCCCTATAAGCCCCTGTCACCAAACATTTTCTATTTATATTATCTTTTTTTTGAATTTCAATTGTTCATGTTCTCTTTGTTTATAGTTGGTTTTATTCTTTATGTTCAGATTATTTCTATAAAATCATATATTTACTATGTTGTGTATCTAGATACAGAACACAGTTTTTTTAGCACTTAAACATAGCCTCTTGTGAAAATATTAACAACAATTTGGTGATCAGCTAAATTTAAATTAGAAAATTATAGTGTTAACTGTTTTTAGATAAAGTTGTTACTAACCCTTTATGTCACAACAATCACTTTATCACTTGGCTCCTGATTGGCTTAAAGTTTATCATTAAGGTTTTGAATTTGGATCAGTAATAACTTTATCTAAAAACAGTTAACTCTATAATTTTCTAATTCAAATTTAGCTGATCATCAAATTGTTGTTAAGATTTCTACAAGGGGCTATATCAAGCGCCAAAAATACTATGGTAATCAAGGAAACAATGCAAACACAAAGCAAACAACACATATTGAGATGAGAGTAAAACATATAAAAATGGGTAAAAAGATGAGATAATGTAGTAGATGGGAAAAAAAAGAAACAAACAAAGAGGCAACAGTATCAAAATAACACAGAATTTATTTGGGCAAAAGCTATAAAAACATATGGAAAGGTTAGTAAAAAATCAATGAGAGAATTGGAGAGGCTTCTGAAGGATCTTGACTTGGCAATTGCCAAAATCAAAGACATTGACGCAAGGTCAAAGCCAAAGTTAAGTCTGCCGTCCTCACTGGGGACAAAATCAACAAGGTGTCTGCAAAGGCACTAATGACAAAAATGCCAGACACCCCAGAGAAGACCATCAAGCATATTCTCAACATCCAGAAGAAAGTGGTTGAGGGCCTCCAGTTCAAGGCGTATAATCTTTCTGCGCTGTCTGTTTGGGTTGACAACCTGGAGATGTATGAACATCTCAAACCCGCCAAGTGTGCCAGGGCAGAGGATACTGAATTGCCAGCACAATTGATTGCGCCATGAATGGCCAAGCCAGCCAAGGCTGCAGGAAAGGAAGAAACACAAGAAGTTAGCCTAAAAACAAAATTAGTAAATTTTCAGAATACTTACCTTTTTTCTTAGAAAACTTAGACAGCAAACTCCGCCAAGTACTGGTCCCCTTTGTCTTGGCCACCTTTTATGTACATTATGCCACTCATGTGGCCAAGCAATTGTATCTGTCCCCCCCCTGTTGTACAGGAGCTGGAGGACCACATCCATGGGCTTTTTTCTATGTCTAGGGAGGCATTGGCTGGGCTGACACATGAAGAGGGGGCTTCCAAGTGGGCAGTTACTGCCTACAAGGATGTCCAACTGGTTTTCCTGGACCTGGTTAAACTCAGTGGAGTTTACTGTGTAAACTCTATTGAGCTAGTTTGAGACGTCCTGGCAACGCTCCCATTCAAGAATGTACCAGAGATGGGCTGGGTTCATGCGGCTGCTTGCTTCTGCTTCCCGTTGGAGCATACCCTATCTTACCTTCTGGACAACTTTGGGCGCGTGGTGGGCAAATTGGCTGTTGCAGATGCAACAGCCGTCAAGAAAACTAATATCCTCTTTGCAAACTTTGGGCTAGCCTGGAGTGCAGATGAGACAGAGCTCCCCTTGGCAATGGATCTTACCTTTGCAAAAACCAGGCACAATAAGAAGATCAGTGTGGTCTATAATAAATTATGTGAGTTCATAAAGCCTTTGCTGGGCAAAGGCTTCTCCTTTGGTGGTTTACCTTGGCTATCTTTTCTTCTTTGGGATGAGCGCCAGCGTAGAGGATCTAGACGGGGTCCTTCTGGGAATTGACGAGGCCCAGCTTGCACTTGACAGGAAGAAGGTCCCCCCTGGATATGACTCAGTGGACCATGTAATCCAAGACACCCTGGTCCTGGAAGGGATTTACGGGTTTGCAGCCCTGCCAGAAAAGCTTCTCCTCAGTTTGCACCTTACCCTACTCCCCTTCACCAGCAGGAGGGAGTTTTTTTAATAAGGGTGTATCCACTGTCCACGGTGTGGCGGTGGAGGTTGTGCACCACCTCCATTGCGGGGGGGGTACATACCAAAGAACCCACTACAGGTGTTTGCAATAAATTCTCTCTTCTAATAAAAATCATTACAATTCATGTTATTTTTATTATAATAAAATTTTATAATTCTTACTTAAGCAAACCAGTTTTGCAAAATATATTGCGGAAACAGGTTTCATAAAAGCATAAAATAATACAGTAATAAAATAAATTCCAATCTGTACATTTTACATTTAATTTTTATAAAACTACTTTATATTTATTTGAAAAAACGGTATAAATATATTTGCGTAATCCAGTATCAAGCGTTTGGGGTTACATAAGATGGCATAGTAAAATAATATATAATAAAATAAATAAATTAATCACATCTATTGATGGATCTTCTGAATGTGATTGCGGGCTTGGAAAAATCTAAATCTAAAATGATAATTAATAAATCTTGAATAGTAAATTAGAGAATATAAAAAAATTGGACACACTAAGCCTTTAATTGATTTGCTGTTTGGCTAGGCACACGGGGATGAATGAATCAGCGTGGCCATAGAATTTGGCCACGGTCTCAGCTGGGAGGGTGTGGATCCTGGCATGCAGCAAATCAAACAGGTCCTTGGTCCCTGTTGGGGTTCCTTGCTTGACAACTTGCTTGAGCCAACCAAAGACTTCCTTGATGGGATTTAGGAAGGGCAAATAGGCTGGGAGGAAGAGAAGGCACAAATTTGCTGTGGCCAATTGCTGGGGCCCACAGCAACGCTGGTGTCAATTGATGGAAATTCTTCAAGAATGTCAGCCACTTTGTGGAGACCAACATTGTCCAACACAATGACATTGGTGAAGCCAGGGCTTGTGCGCCTCAGGTGCTCCTGGACTAATTGGAGAAATGATAGAAAGGTCTTGCTGTTACGCAAACCCAATATAATTTGGTAGAGCTCAACCCCCTTTGGACTGAGGAGAGCCACCATTGAGTAGGCTGTGTTGTGGACTGCAGCACGCTGAGCCATCCTGTCATTGGAGCCTTTGGGGACATACCCATACTCATTGCGCATTGACGAGGCAAATGCCAATTTGTCAATATAGTAAAATTTTACCATCCCCTTGGCTTTGAGGGCAGTGTACGCCTCTGCAATTTTTTTCTGGGTCTTGACATTAGCTGGGCTGTTTCTTTTGTAGGGGGATACCCAGAGCTTTTTCCAAGAAAATCTCATTCCCTTTACCAGATGGTAGTAAAAGGAAATTGAGGACTCAATCCCAAAAGCAGACTTGACCATGGCCTGTATATTTGCCAGTTCAAGATGGCAGTCCCAGGTGATCCACTGGCGGATTTCCCATTTGTGCTCCTTGGTGAGCATGGTAGAAACACACAAGGATTTCTCCGCAGCAAGGACACAACCAGTATTGATGAATTTTTTGAAGGTCTTGCTGGTGTACTTGGGATCCACTCCAACAAGGGCCACAACCGCCTTGTAATCACCTGATTCCTGAATTAGCTTAAGCAAAATGATGCATTTGATGTCAGGGATGCGCTTCTGGGCGGGCTTTTTAGCAGTGGAGATTGACTTGTTGGCATTGGGCACAACACAGGGCATAGGTACCTTGGTATAGAAGGATGCAACCTTTTTTAACACCAGCTGTCCCTCATCAGTTTGATAGAACTCAGGCTCCTTATCATCCTCCTGATTGCCATCACTGACACAGGGCTTGTAGCTGTATCAAGTACAGGCTTCACCTTCGCCAGCATGGCTGATGGGACTGACTCTTGCCGGTACACAACGTCAAACACATACAAAGTAATTTCTACCTCCTTGTCTCTAACTTTCTTGGTAGTGGTAACCTTAGTGGGCTTCTGGGTCAGCTTTGGGACCCAAGGGTTTATGCTCTGCACCCTAGCAGCTTGTGCTCCTTGAACCAGCTGTGTCAGTGCAGCGTCACTATGGAACTCTCCTCTCCTGTCTCCTCCTTGAGTAGACACTTGGGTTGCACTAACTCTATTCTTTGACCTGTGGGGGCAACCGCAACTGCGGTGCACAACAGGTGTATTGGTACTCTGTTGTTGTGTTCCTTCCATTTCAAAATCTAATAAAGTATTAAGTAAATTTCAATTAAGTTGCTCCCTAATTTTAATTTTTGCTTTTATCTGAATATAGATATTTAATAAAAGTTTTCCCACCCAATATCCCAATTATAGATTTTTTATTTCTTAATTAGGTGTTTTTGGTTTTACAACACCCATTTTAGAATACCCAAAATAATATCCACTCATTTCCCCATATTTTACGCCAAATTAAGCACCCAACACAATAAATTTTAAAATTTATGTTTCAGATCTTGTGTTTTATTTTAGATACCTTGGTATCATTCATGATTACAATCCATTGTACACATTGCATGAGTGATTTTGTTTACATAGTAAGTATCTATTATGTTTTGTTTTTGGTTTGAGTTTTGACACACCTTGCTTGGGTGTATTTTGTCACCAATTCACATAGTAAACATATGGGCCATTATTTTTCTTGTTATGCCTAGGCTCCAGATTTATTTTTTATAACTTAATTGCATTATTCATATTTAAATTTCTCAGAAAGCTCAAAATACAATCAACAAATTCCAAAACTTTAATTGATCTTGGGCCTAGATGATTTTTTTTAAAAATAAATCATCAATTTTAGAGTTGAAAATTGCAACATATAGTATTACTGAAAATATCTTAATTGCTACTACAAACTACAAACCAAAAATATTTATGATGAGTTGCATGGGAGAGTAATAGCAGCCCCAAAGCTATAAATGCTATTACCCTATCTTTGGCTCATCATAAATATTCTTAGTTTGTTTCAGAAAAAAATGTTGTTGTTTTTGAAAGACTGATAACTCTATTTAAAATACACCCTCTAGTAAGCTGCCCTACTTCATGAACTTGCCCTAGTGCACCACTAGCATCTTCTGATATTTTTGTTTCTCTGGTATCATCACGTGATTTCAAATGATAAGTTATCTCAGAATATTCTGAGAAACTTTCAAATGTTAAAGGTGAAGTATACAACTTCCCATTTTTCATCAAATATGAAAGATTAATGCGCAGATTTTTAACTTTGAGCTCTTTCCTTATAGGCCTAACTTTTCTCTCATAAATATAAAGAATGACTTTTGAGAAATATTTGAGCCTGATAGCGCTGATTTATATAACTCTTTTCTTTTTTCTTCTTGCTCAAAAATATTTTTAATATCATTTATATTCTTAATATAATAATGATTTTGTTTCTCTTTTAATGTTTTTGATATTACACCAAAGTGACCATCAACAATGCTTTTTCCATGACATTCCACAAAACAATTATATTTTATAGAACCCTTAATATATTTAGGTGCCTCTTTAAATAAGTAATATAAAAATTCATATGATCTAAAATGATTTCCATTATCAGTCTATACTTTTATATTTTTTATTTTTTTAAATCCATCTAATTTAAGAATTTTTATAAAACACTCACCTGAAAATAAAGAATCATGTGATAATATTTGAGACAAAAAATCATGATATTCATATTTAATTTTATTGTTTTTCTTAAAAACTAATGCAAACCCTAATAATGAGATTGGTTTTTTTTGAATAAAAACAATTATTGGTCTCAATTGGACCACCTCCAACCTTTAAGTTTTCTTTATAATCTATAACTACAACACAAGACTCATCATCTAATTCATTAATATCTTTTTTATATTCACAATTTTGATGAACATAAAAGTCTTGGTGCTGATTAATAGTCTTTAAGTCATTGTCTATAGATTCTGGTAATGGCAAGTTTTTACTTTCACATTCTTCCTTCTTTTTTTCTAGCAAATTTTTTAAATTACAAATATTGCACATATCAGTTTGTTTTTTACTTTTTATTGTATTTTTAGGGATTAATTTATAGTAAGTAGAAATTGAAACCAAAATTTCATTTTTTATTTTCATATTTTCATATATTTATTTTTTTGTTTTAAGTAGAGAATATTTTATTTCAGTTGAATATTCATTAATTTCTTTTTCAATGTCTTTATAAATTTTTTCAGGCACTTTTTTTGTAAACTGGCTTGTTTCAAAAGAATTTTCCAGCAATTTTTTAATTATTTTTTTTAGTTATTTCTTTTTTTAACGAATAGTTATTATTTTTTTGGCTTTTTTTGTTTAAACTTACATTTTCATTTTTATTTATTTTTCTTGAGTATTCAAACTCACTTTTGGTTATATTAAAACCCATATCATTAAGCTCTTTTAAAGAGTAACTGGAAGTAACCAGAGATTGCAAGGCTGGGAGATGTTTTTGGGGAGAAGATTTCATGAGATCCTTTAAGTTTTCAATGAACTCATTGTCTTTTTGAATTCAAATAGTTGGCAGAAACTGAACTTTCCCAAATTCAGTTTGAGTAAGGAAGTGCTTGATGAAATTATCAAGATCATCACCAGCCATAAAGAGGAATGCCTTTTTTAACATTGCAATTCTCTCTCTTTTGTTGAAGCTCCCAAGGAAAAAAAGGGTAGCATGACAGAAGTAAATTTAACTGAGGACATGGTAGTATTTTGAATCTGTAATTAGGTCAGATCTCTGAAGTGCGCCTTAATGTTGGAGTAGTTATGATCAAAATGTGGCCTTTGAATGGGGTCTTTTGGATTAGAAGCTTTGTGGTGCTTTAGCTCTTATATATCAAGCTAAATGACACCATTCTGAAAGAAATGGTATGATAGCTTTTATTATAGTTTGAACTTGAATTTATGTTTGCAGAATTGATTAAATACCCAGTTTTCATGCACAAGTGATGCATGTGAAGCAGCTAAACATTATTATTACATCATATCCTCTTTATAATCAATGCAAATCAATTAAAATGATGTATTCAGTTAATTGTAACTCTTCTGCATATTTTTAAAATGATAAAATATTAAAGAATTCCATTTAAAGAATGCTTAATTTGAGGTTTGAGGCTCACTTGAACCTTAAAATCAATCTTAACAGTGATAAAAACACCCTAACTTCAAACTATCATAAAATCCTAAATAATTGAGCTTTATAAATAAAATAAAATGCAAAAATAAAGCTCTCAATCTTATCTTTAATTTCATCAAATAAAAAAAGCTGTTGTATATTGAAAAAAGAGTATTTATTAGCTTTGAAGTGATCTACTTTATATCATTAGATATAATCATATAATAAAATCTGGATTATACTCTTTTAAATTACTTTTGCTTTAATATTGAGCATATTATACATATTAAAAGCTTTCCACCAATAGAAAGATAAGACTTTTAGCATCATTTTGATAGTTTACAGTGTGAAAAAATATTAATTTTTCATTGAGTTATTAATGTTTTAAATATAAATTATGTAATTAGTTACTTTTTCAAAATTGAACTGTGTTATGCTGCAACTTGAGCAGCATGTGCATTAGAAAATGGCCTAATCCCTAAAATAATGACCCATATGTACACCAAAAGTCAACTCACACCATTTCATTTGTGAATCAATGTATTTTGGATTGTATTTTGAATGGTTTCACTTTGTGTGTGAGCCCTTTATTGCTGTGTTGACTCATTTTGACCATTAACGCCAATAAACCCTGTTAACAGAGTGTATATTTTAACCTGAGAGTTAGATTTTGTTTAAATCTGAAATCATTTTGTTTAAATCTGAGGTATTTTTGGTTGTCACCATAGCTTTTAAAACTACTGTATAGGATAATATTTAGTATCATGAGAAGCCACATGTTTACATGTACGTCATGGCAGTCATGAGGCTTGTCCAAGTTGTGTTCTGCTTAGGATTCAAAATGTTTGATCCCTGTAATAGATGATCAAATTATTGCGGGCCACCAACTTAATGATTAGTTGGTGAGCTATTTGGCAACTCATTTGGTGAACTACTTGGGGCATTAATTCCCCAAGAGGGAGTAATTAAAGATATTGCATCATCTCCCCCTGGGGTGCTGGAAGGTGAAACCTTAGGAACTTTCTTGAGAGTGTCAAGGATAAAGGCTTGGATTGATCCAGTTTGGTGTTGGGTACAGGGAGCCAGAAGTTACATTGGGCTGTTCTTGCTTTGCATAGGCAGAGGCGTTTGTGGTGCATGCGCTTTAGTTATGTTTGAGTGCCAATAATTTTGATGAGGTAGGTATTGTTGGGCTTGACTTCCATGACAATGCCTGGTCTTTGTAACCCTGGGTTCAACTTGCGCATTTGTGGTTGACAACTCAGATCTTGTCCCCAACTTGGAAGTGTTCTTGTTGTAGCAGGACTGCTTCTCTCTCAACTCTTTTATTTTCCATGTATTATTGGTCCTTTCTAGCACACTTTACATCAGGTTCATTGTTGTCTAGCACCTTCTTAGGTAGAGGTTAATGTGGTCCTGCAGTAGTTCTAACAATAGGGGGCTAATGTCCATAGACAAGTACATACAGGCTTTTGACTGTATTGTGGTTGTCTTGTGTTCTGCACACCATGAGTGCTGTTGGTAGCATGTCAACCCAAGCTTTTGGATTTTTAGAGATAACTCACTGAGGGCCTCTACTAGCAAGCCGTTTAGTTGTTCTACTCTTCTATTTGCTTTTGGGTGATAAGGACTGGCTGTGGTGTGTTTTATTCCATTATTGGCAAGGTAGATATTGGTGTCAATGGATTTAAGTTGGGTTCCTCCATCTGTAATCAGGAGGTCAGGTTTCACAAACTTAGCTATGATTTCTTTACCAATAAATCACCTCACATCATTGCCTTTGTGTTCTTTTGTAGCTTGTGCCACAGGACATCTGGTTGCATAGTATATAGCTGCTATGATGTAATTTTTGCCTTTGTTTTTTCCAGGCATTGGTCCCACAATATCCAGTGACCACACCTTTCAGGGTTGGGTGATTGATACTGGTATTACTGATTTAGGCAGTGCTAAGGAGTGGGCATACTTTTCACAGACCTTGCATTGTTCTAGTACTTCCTTGATATTGTATAACATGTTGGGCCACCATTAGCGCGTCTTGAGGTATTAATGCAAGTCAATACTACAGGTGTGTACCAGATCTCTGTGGTATCATAGGATTGTGTCATTCTTTTGTGTTGATGGGACGTAAGGTACAGTATCACCACTTGGAAGTATTTGGTGTAGCGTGCCACATACATTTTTGAACAGATGTTTGTTCTTGAGGACTTTCTCTTGGATGTCCATTGGTGTGCCAGGTGGGAACACTTCCTGGAGATTCCCCATAATTAACATGGGTCAAACAGGGTCCCCATCAGCGCATAGGTCATGTTTACTGTATAGCCTTGATAGGGTGTCTGCGGTAAGAATTTCTTTGCCTGGCTTGTATCCTGATTTTCATAGGGTATCTCTGTATGAGATTCATCCATTTGGCTTGTCTTCTTGACAGGTGTTGTTGTGTTTTAAAGATTATCAGCAACTTGTGGTCAGTGAGTACCTTAAACGTTTGGGCTCCTTCAAGATAGCATTGCCACTTCATGAGACAGTTCATTATGGCTACCAGCTCTTTGTCATGTATTGGATATCTTTATTCACCATCAGGCAGTTTTCTTGACTCATATACTATAGGGATGAAGCCTTTTTCTGCAGTTTAAATTTAGAGTACTCCTCCTATGACGTAATTGAATGCACCAGTTTATAGCTTGTATATTCCTTCTTGGTTTGGGTATTGTAGGATGGGGGTAATGACCATGCACTCTTTTAAATATCAGAAATGTTGATCTCTTAGTGGTGTCCATATAAATTTGGTGGTCTTGCCTGTGATTGTAAATAGGGGCAGTTAAGGCACCCCAGTCAGGGGTGAATCTTCTAACATAGCCTACCATGCCCAGGAAAGTACAAATCTCACTCTTATTCCTTGGTTCTGGAATGTCAGTTATGACATTATCTTTTTTGGGTCTATTTTTATTCTGTCTTTGCTGATAATGTGTCCAAGGAATGGGATTCAAATTGAAAAAAATCACATTTTGAAGGTTTATTATGAGTTGATTAGCATTGAGGGTGCTGAGGTCTAGGTGGATGTCTTTCCAGTGTTGTTCTACGGTTGAACTGTATATGTTTATATTGTCTAGGTAGATGATTGCTCTTTTTTTAATGTATTCCTTGAAAACCTTGTTCATGAAAGTTACAAAAGTGCTTGTAGTGTTTGTCATTCCTGTTGCGCCTTTTGCATTACAGCACCATAATTATTTGATATTATAGGGCACATGACATTTACCAAAATATAGTCATATGTGAAGATATGAGTAGTATTGTATAAGAAGAGCCAGGATTGAATGGAACCATGATTATTGCCCGCGCAATGGCTTCTGATTGTGCAGAAGCACTTAAGGATTGGGATAAAGGTCAACCAGATTAATGATAAAATAAAGATGGTTCAAAGATGATTTTATTGTAAATGGTTAATTCTTCCTATAACTTCTGCAAGGGTAATCTCTGTGCTGCTAGCAATGTCTTCTAGGACATTCTAACACACCCCAAATTTGGGTAATTATTAATCTAGGTTTGGCGCTTATTGCACGTCAACCAATAGAATATTTTCATCTTCACCCAGCACAGGTGGTCCTTGCTGGTGTGAAATAGTTTAGTTACTTCAGGATCACTTCCTGCTTCCTTGGCATACTACAAGCTTAATGCTTATTAATGTGATAAATATGGGAATTTGGTATTATGGGGAATCAAACCCAGTGCCTTGGTGCTCAATGTAAAATTAAGGTGGCTCTGTGACGCCTGCAATAATTTTCAGTTGGCGCTTGACGTAAAAGTAGTTTGGCACTTTGGCGCCCAATCCAGTTGCTAAGCAGCGCTGCAGCGTTTTGTGTATTTTTAAAGTGCCGCAGCAGCAAATCAAGTATCATTTAATTGCCACAGCAGCACTTATCATTGGCTAGTTTAAGGCTCAGATCAGAAGACTACTGCTGATCTAATATTCATATAATTTATACTACCAATTTATGTTATTTGGTAGCTGCAATTAATATCTGTGGGCTCCACCATAATTAGTATCATTGTATTTTGTACTACTAATTTATGGATTTGGTTGTAGCAATCCCAATCCGTGGGCTCTGTCATAATTGACATCATTGCTCGGTTAAAATTCCCAACAATCCCAAAATTAAGAACCACACACTCAAAGGACCCATATTTTTTCTGAAGCCTGTTTTTGGTATATCTTCTGGTTTTATGCAAATTTGGTGATAGCCTGCTGTCAAGTTAATTTTTGTGAAGATTTGGGACCCCCAGGGCTTCAGAAAGGTAATTGATCTGGGGCAGGGGATACATGTTCTTAATTGTGACCTTGTTGAGCGCCCTGTAGTCTCTGACCAGTCAAAGTCCTCCATCTTTCTTTGCTACAAAGAAGACAGCGGCACCAAAAGGAAATTTAGAAGGTCTTTTAAGTCCCTTTTAAAGTGCTTTGTCATGATAGGCTTTTAGGGTGTTTTCTTCTTGTGGTGTTAATTAGTGAATGGGGCGTGCTTTGGGGACACTTTTCCTTGAGGTCAATTTTGTGTTGTATGCCCCAATTGGGTGTCAGTCCTGGTAAAGTTTCTTGGAAGACAGAAGGGAATTCAATGACTAGCTGTGATTGGATTGGGTCTCTCTCACGTGTGGTTTCTATACTTTTAAAGTGGATAAGTTCATACATGCAGGTGTTCTAATTGATTTTGTAAGGATCAGTTTCCTCTTCTGTTTCCATAATTTTCACAAATACATGGTCCTTAATGAGTGTATCAAGATGAGTTAGGTAGAAATGGTGGTGAACCTTGCCTTGTTGTATGATGAGGGTAGCGCTATCACAGTTGATATGAGGTTTGGTCTTTCTCATCCTGTCCAAGCCAAGTATAACATCATATTTGGGGATTGATATGATAGGCCCACTAAGCATAGTCTGCACGTCTCCAATTTGGGTGAGAAAGGGTTTTGCTTCCTTGGTGACTGGTGTGCTCCTATTATCTGCCATGATAACTCTCTTGATATTTCTTTAGAGTGGGTAGTTTCATGAGGTTGGAAAATTTCTTGTCAAAAAGGGATTCATCTGCTCCAGTGTCAAATAGTGCTATGCCCTGATATCTGCAAAAGTAGAAAGGATAAGTGAGATTTTTATTTCCAGTTTGGGCAGCAAACAGTAGAGGATTTCTGGAGGGTACTTGAATCATAGTAATTGAGTTCACATCTTGGTCCCTGTACAAGTCTTGTAGAGTGGGGGAGGGTGGCTTACCTAAGCACTCCCCTGAGCTTTTCCCTCCTTTTTGGTGTTGTCAGTGCTTGTTTGGTTAGCTTGAGCAGTGTGATTCCCATTTTGAGGATGGGTGTTATTGGCTCAGCTGTTCTGCTTGCTAGGTTGAGGGTTTTTCTTGCTGCAGGACTCTCCTTTTGTTTGTTTGTTACATTAGGTTGTCAGATTTCTGTGCAGCACATTTTCATTCCAAGAATACATCTTGAAGGTTCTTACAGCGTGTCATATCAAACTGACGTCTAATGTGTATGGGGAGGCCATTGTAGAAGTCCAGTTGTGGTCCTGCTTTGTCAAAGTTAATAGTGTTGGGAGCTCAGTCACATAGGTCTTTGTAAGCTGCAATGTACTACTCAATTGTTCATGTCATTTTGAAGGTTCTGAGTTCTGTCATGATAACCATGTCAGAGTCTTTCATGGCAAACTTTTTTGAGGATGGTGGCTTTGAACATATCCCAGTCTTTGCTGTGATTGGGATGTTGTTTGAACCATTTACTTACAAAACATGAGGCAGCCCCAGTGACACAAAGAGAAATTTCACTGGCCCAGAGTCTGCGGGGGTAGCCCACTTGTGTAAACTTGATCTGGGTGCTTTGAAGCCAGCGGTTGGTGTTCTCACAATGTAGATCCACAAAAGTCCCAATCTCTGCTGAGTGTAGACATTGAAATACAATGTTGGGTATCTCAGTTGTCTGCAAGCCTGGAGTTGGAGGCGGGTCCAGGAGTTTACAAATGTTGAGGAGATTGTACTAATCAGTAGGGACAAGGACGTTGTTGAATACAACAAAGACTGTAGGGACGTCATGTCCCTCTTTGTAGTCTCTCCAGCCTGTGGGGAGTGCCATCTGCTGGATCTTTTTCTTGGGAGGAATTTTTCCTTTAAGTTGCGTAGGTGTAGATGACCTATCTGTGCTACCACTATTGTGTATATACTTCTGGAAAGTATAATAAACAAGATAAAGGGGAAAGTTAAAAGGAGAATGATACTTTATTAGATGTGAATATAGGATAATATATAGTATCATGGAAAGCCAAATACTGTACATGTACATCATAGTAGTCATGGGGCTTATCCAAGTGATTGTTCCTCTTAAGTCATGAGGCTTTTCCAAGCTATGTTCTGCTTAGGATTTAAAATTTTTGATCACTGTAATAGATGGTTGAATGATATTAGTGCCACCAACTTATTGATCAGTTGGGGAATCATCTGGAAAGTCACTCAGGGAATTAATTTCCTGAGAGGGAGCAATCAAAGATGTTGCAACAATTGATAAAGTAAAAAGGTATAAAATATCTTTACATAGACTTTTAGAAAAGTAAATTGAAACTATATAATATCTAAAAATCCTTTTATAATTTAGAACAATTTTTTACTATAACACACTTATTCAAACCTTTGAGTTTTGAGTATAAACATGTAGTCAAAATTGTGTATTTTAGATGTTATAATTATGATGCTATAGGGCATAAACATAAATTTTTTGTTATATTTTATTCTAAATCTAGAAATTTACAGAGGAGCCATCAAAAACAGGCCAAAGTGTAAATCTTAAATATCCTCAAAAACTAGCTTGTACAACTGGGGTTAAAATTTAACCAGCTGGTTAGAGGAGATCAAAAATACATCATTCAAATTTTCAAAAGTTTTCTTAAATTTTTTGAATAAGTGATTTTATGTGTGAAATTAAAGTAATGAAAATAGTAAGCCAATGATTGAGATTGATTAATTGATACAGTAGTTTTTAAACCTGTTGAGATAAACATATATTATTCAATTTATAATGCATGCACTCAGTCTAAAAACAAAATCAAAGTGGATCCAAATCTATTGTAATTTAATAAAAATTCCTTGATTTTTGATTTTGTTTTTAGACTGAGTTCATGCGATCTAAACTGAATAATATACATTTATCTCAACAGTTTTGAAAACTACTGTATAGCATATTGTAGTATCATGGGTAATTTTCCCTTACTTTCTCCTATTCATTGTGCACATCAAATCAAATTGGTGTTAAGAAACCTAGTTGAATTAGAAATAATGTGAAATAGAAAATATAATTATCAATTTACATATTAAAGCCACCAATAAAAATTTATTTTGAAGATATCTTTTAATGTATCCCTGTATAGATAATGTTAAATGCATATACTAAAGGTGTTTTTTAATTCCAGTAGTAATCATTAGTGATACTAACTTAATTGCATTGTTTTAGGTTGATCTTTTTATAAGTGTCTTGGATTACTACTATGGGAACATCTTATTATATATACAAAAAAACTTTGATTTAGTTCTAAAATGAGGTTATATGAGTAGGTGATAAATGGCATAAATCAGAGATAGCATAAACACACCCCACACTAAGGGCTTTCATATGTAAATAAAGTTAGCAAAATGAAGTTAAATTAATTTGACTTGCAATGACAAAATTGAGATGCAATATTTCAAGATGCTGTACAGTAGTTTTAAAAGCTATGGTGACAAGCAAAAATACTTCAGATTTAAACAAAATGATTTCAGATTTAAGCAAAATCTAAGTTGCACAAGATTCAGGATTCAATTAATTTAAATATTTTTGGTTAATAAATGAACTGTCAAACCAAAAACAAATTTCACTAACCCATTATACAAAATCAAAGCAAAAATCAAGCGGTGTAGTTCAAACCACAAACAAGATGAACTGACACAACAAGTGAAATGGATGGATGCTGTTCCGGATTATATTATAATCCAATCAGGATTCATATGAGGCACTGACAGAAGAACTAAAACAAAACTAAACTTGAGCAGTCTAGAAGCAAGATTACACAAGCACAAAACAAAATGAACTCACAAAATATGTGTAGTATGGGCAGCCTAAAATAGAAAAATAACAGTTTAACAGCCAATCAACAGCTATCTAATTTAAGAACAGAGGCATTTTATCCATTTTCATGGCTCCAGATTTGTATGAAAAGGTTTTGAGAACCTTCCAAATATGGACTTGAGATTATAAATAAATAAATAAATTATTAATTTTTAAAATTTCTACTTTTAGTGATTTTATCCTAGGTTTTTTACAATGGTTTTTACAAGCAACATCTTCATTTGCGCCAGCAGCCAAGCCAGCAGCAGCCAGACCAGCTTCAATGGAGGCAAGGCTCAGAACGTGGAGGCACCTGTTTACACCCAAGCCTTTGAGGCAGATAACAAGGAAGCTGACCTGTTACTGTCCCCAACCCATATGGCTTTGACTTGATTGAGAATCACTTAGCGTCTAGCTCTGCCATTGCTCCCACACCCACCCCTGCACAAGCTGCCTGTCAACCAACCAATCAGGATGGCAACTTTGATTTGGAACAACTTCCTGCCACCAGCCAACCTGCCCCCCCTCAGCCAATCAGGCTTCAGCTCCCCCCGCCCAGCGCCCCAAGCATCAAATCATCACTGCCCAAATTCTTCAGGAAATTGTGGCACTCAACCTGCAGGAACTGTCCTGGGATCAGATAGCCAGCCAATTACAATTCACCTGGGCTACTGTCATGCGGGAATTCAACAACCTGAAGAATAAGAGAAATCTGATTGGGACGGCCAAGAAGCCAAAGAAGGCCACAGAGTCCCAGATCAATGAGGCATACCCAATAAAGCTTGACCTCCTCCAGCGGGACCCCAAGCTTCCCTTGACCCAGGTCCAGAAGCAACTTGCACACCTTGGCATTTGGGTGTCTGAGCGCATGGTGCAGCTCTAGATGCACAGAAATGTGGCTTCAATAGGGTTCTTACAAATTTTGCCGGCAACCAATGGGATGGCGCTGAGGATTCCCCATATTACACCACAAATGAATCAACTCTGGCCAGATGTTTGACAAGTCTAACAGTTGACATTATGTTTGTCTTGTACTACAAGTTATCAGATGCATTTGATAATTTTGGCAAGCAAGAAAAAGCCACCGCCAAGAATAGAAGGAAGAAGGTCAAGAAGGGGACATTCATTGGTGCATTTCTGGCTGTTTCAGCCAAGGGTTTTATCTACTATCAGACAAACCCTTATTTCATCAATGGGTACTATACAGCCATATCCTCAGTGGATTGCTCAGCTCCTGGGATGGCTCAAATTCCAAATACCAGGGTTTCTTGAGCCACCAGATGGAGGGTAGCTCCACCACCCTCATGGCCATCCAGAAACGGGGGCACCAGGCCTCAGTGTACCCAGCTGGTCACACCAACGTCCATCTGGCAGATGTTGTGTTCTTTAATATTGGAGATACACTCTGGGAGCGCTGCCCTCAGGCTTTCAACAACCTCTATCTTGGGGTCCTTGATCACAATTTTCTCTTTGGTCACCAAATGGTGGCTGACTTGTTTGCAAAAATGATTTTCCATGTGAACATGGGGAACTAATAACACAAGGATAAGCGCCTCCCACCCATGCCACAGCCACCTACCAGCCCATCCAGCCAATGACTGATGAGTAGTACAATGAGCGGTATATGGCGGTCATCACACACAATCCTCCTGCCTCCACCCCCGCCACCAACACCCTCCACCCACAAACCCAACCCATCCAATCCCAGACCCCCCAGGCCAGTACCGCCTCTACGTCTTCCTTCCCGCGTCATTCTGCCTACTAGGTATCACTCTTTCCCACCTCAATAAACCCCCTGGCCCCAAAAAATTTCTATTTATATTATCTTTATTTTGAATTTCAATTGTTTGTGTTCTCTTTGTTTATAGTTGGCTATATTCTTTATGTTCAGCTTATTTCTATAAAATCATATATTTATTATGTTGTGTATCTAGATCCTGAACACAATTATTTTTAGCACCCAAACACATCCCCTTGTGAAAATATTGACAACAATTTGGTGATCAACTGGATTTAAATTAGAAAATTATAGGTTAATTGTATTTAGATAAAGTTGTTACTGATCCAAATTCAAAACCTTAATGATAAACTTTAAGCCAATCAGGAGCTGAGTGATAAAGTGATTGTTGTGACATAAAGGGTCATTCAATAATTCTTTGATGCATGTGTGCTAATTAATATGATTGGCTGGATGTTTTGCCATTGTACGCCTTTGCTGCTGTGGCAAGTTGTTGATGGACTAGTGCCCAATCAGCTGCTGGTTAGCACTAGTCCATCAACAACTTTTCACAGCGGCAATGGCATACAATGTCAAAACATCCAGCCAATCATATTAATTAGCGCACATGCATCAAAGGTTTATTGAATGTCCCTTTATGTCACAACAATCACTTTATCACTTGGCTCCTGATTGGCTTAAAGTTTATCATTAAGGTTTTGAATTTGGATCAGTAATAACTTTATCTAAAAACAGTTAACTCTATAATTTTCTAATTCAAATTTAGCTGATCATCAAATTGTTGTTAAGATTTCTACAAGGGGCTATGTCAAGCACCAAAAAAATTGTAATCAAGGAAACAATGCCAACACAAAGAAAACAACACATATCAAGATGAGCTAAAACATATAAACAATGGGTAAAAAGATGGGATAATGTAGTAAATGGGAAAACAAAAAGGAATAAACAAAGAGGCAACAGTATCAAAATAATACAGAATTTATTGGGGCAAAAGCTATAAAAACATATGAAAAGGTTAGTAAAAAATCAATGAGAGAATTGGAAAAGCTTTTGAAGGACCTCAACTTGGTAATTGCCAAAATAAAGGACATTGACCGCAAGGTCAAAGCCAAAGTGAAGTCTGCAGTCCTCACTGGGGACAAAATTGACAAGGTGTCTGCAAAGGCACTAATGTCAAAAATTCCAGACACCCCAGAGAAGACAATTGAGCGCTTACTAAATATTCAAAAAACTATGGTTGAGGGCCTCCAGTTCAAGGCATACAATCTTTCTGCACCGTCTGTCTGGGTTGACGGCCCAGAGATGTATGCCCACCTCAAACCCGCCAAGCGTGCCAGGGCAGAGGATACCAAATTGCCGGCGCAATTGCTTGCGCCAAGAATGGCAAAGCCGGCTGCAGCTGCTGGCAAGGAAGAAACCCAAGAAGGTAACCTAAAAAATTTTAATTAATAAAAATTCTTAAATACTTACCTTTTTTTAGAAGATGTTGATGGTGAACTCCGCCAGGTCCTGGTTCCTTTTATCCCCCCACCTTCTACTCCAACTACGCCACTCATGTGGCCAAACAGCTTTTCCTGTCCCCCCTTGTCTTGCAGGAGCTTGAAGACAGGATCCATGGTACATTTGAGATGTCCAGGAAGGCATTGGCTTGCTTTTGCATGGTGAGGGGGCATCTGAGTGGGAATTTACTGCCTACAAGGATGCCCAACTGGTCCACCTGGACCTGGTTAACCTCAGTGGAGTTTACTGTGTAAACTCCATTGAGCTTGTTTGGGACATCCTGGCGGCGCTCTCATTCAAGAATATACCAGAGATGGGCAGGGCTCATGTGGCTGCTTGCTTCTGCTTCCCAGTGGAGCATACCATCTCTTACCTGTTGGAGAACTTTGGGCGTGCGGTGTCAAAATTGGCTGTTGCAGACGCCACAGCCGTAAAGAAGACAAAAATCCTCCTGGCGGACTTTGGGCTGGCCTGGAGTGCCAACAAGACAGGGGTCCCTGCAGCTATGGAGCTGATCTTTGCCTAAACCAAGCACAAGAAGAAGATTAGCGCTGTATCAACAAATTGTGTGAGTTTACAGAAGCCTTTGCTGGACAAAGGCTTCATCTGGTTGTTTACCTGGGATTCCTATTCTATTTTGGGATGGGCGCGTCTTTAGAGGACCTGGACAGGGTCTTTCTTGGGGTCAACAAGGCCAGGCTCTCACTAGACAGGAAGAAGGTCCCCCTTGGGTATGACTTGGTGGAGCACGTCATCCAGGATGCCTGGTCCTGGATGGCATATTTGGGTTTGCAGCCCCGCCAGAAAAGCTGCTCCTCTATTCCCACCTCACCATCCTTCCTTTTAGCAGCAGGCGCAGATACTTTAATAAGGGTGTATCCACTGTCCACGGTGTGGCAGTGGAGGTTGTGCTCCCCCTACATTGCAGTGTGAGTACATACTGCCAAACCCATTATAGGCGCACTTAATTTTATCTCTATATCAATAAATATATTTATACTTTACTATATTTTTATATTATAAATAATTTTTCAATTAATATTTTAGCAAACAAGATTTGCAAAATATATTGCAGAAATGGGTTTTATAAAAGTATCAAATAATACAGTAATAAAATAAATTTCAACCTTAAAATTTATATTTAATTTTTATAAGACTAATTTATATTTATTTGAAAAAAGTGATATAAATAAATTTGCGTAATCCAGTATCAAGCATTTGGGATAACCTCAGATGACATATTAAATAATATATAATAAAAAAATAAATTACTTACATCTATTGGTGAATCTTCTGAATGTTATTGCGGGTGTGGAACCATATAAATATAAAATGATAATCAATAAATCTTGAATAGTAAATTAGAGAATATAAAAAAATTGGACACACTAAGCCTTTAATGATTGGCTGTTTGGCTAGGCACGCGGGGATAAACAAATCAGCGTGGCCATAAAATTTGGCCACAGTCTCAGCTTGGAGGGTATGGATCCCAGCCTGCAGCAAATCAAACAGGTCCTTGGTCCCTGTTGGAGTTCCTTGCTTAACAACTTGTTTGAGCCACCCAAAGACTTCCTCATTGGGATTTAGGAAGGGCAAATAGGCAGGGAGGAAGAGAAGGAGAAAATTTGCCATGGCCAATTGCTGGGGGCCCACTGCAATGCTTGTGTTGATCATTAGGAATTCCTCAAGAATGTCAGTCACCTTGTGGAGACCAACATTGTCCAACACAATCACATTAGTGAAGCCCAGGCTTGTGCGCCTCAGGTGCTCCTGGACCAATCAGAGGAATGACAAGAAGATACTGCTGTTGTGATAACCCAATATCATTTGATAAAGCTCAATCCCTTTTGGACTGAGGAGAGCCACCATTGAGTATGCTGTAGCGGACTGCAGCACGCCAAGCCATCCTGTCATTGGAGCCTTTGGGGACATACCCATACCCATTGTGCATTGACAAGGCAAATGCTGGTTTGTTGATATAATAGAATTTCACGGTCCCCTTGGCTTTGAGGGCAGTGTGTGCCTCAGTGTAATTTTTGCGGGTCTTGATATTGGCTGGGCTGTTTCTGTTGTAGAGAGATACCCTGAGGTTTTTCCAGGAAAAGCACATTCCCCTGACCAAATGATAATAGAAGGAATTGAGGCCTCAACCCCAAAAGCAGACTTGACCATGTCCTGTATATTTGCCAGTTCAAGATGACAGTCTTGGGTAATCCATTGGAAGATTGCTCATTTGTGCTCCTTGGTGAGCATGGTAGAAACACACAAGGATTTCTCTGCGGCAAGGACACAACCAGTATTGATGAATTTTCAGAAGGTCTTGCTGGCGTACTTGGGATCCACTCCAACAAGGGCTGCAACTGCCTTGTAATCACCTGATTCCAGCATTAGCTTAAGCAGAATGGTGCGTTTGATGTTGGGGATGCGCTTCTGGGCGGGCTTTTTAGCGGTGGAGATTGACTTGTTGGCATTGGGCACAACACAGGGCATAGGTACCTTGGTATAGAAGGATGCAACCTTTTTTAACACCAGCTGTCCCTCATCAGTTTGATAGAACTCAGGCTCCTTATCATTCTCCTGATTGCCATCACTGACGTAGGGCTTGTAGCTGTATCAAGTACAGGCTTCACCTTCTCCAGCATGGCTGATGGGACTGACTCTTGCTGGTACACAACGTCAAACACATACAAAGTAAGTTCTACCTCCTTGTCTCTAACTTTCTTGGTAGTGGTAACCTTAGTGGGCTTCTGGGTCAGCTTTGGGACCCAAGGGTTTATGCTCTGCACCCTAGCAGCTTGTGCTCCTTGAACCAGCTGTGTCAGTGCAGTGTCACTATGGAACTCTCCTCTCCTGTCTCCTCCTTGAGTAGACACTTGGGTTGCACTAACTCTATTCTTTGACCCGCAGGGGCAACTGCAACTGCAGTGCACAACAGGTGTATTGGTACTCTGTTGTTGTGTTCCTTCCATTTCAAAATCTAATAAAGTATTAAGTAAATTTCAATTAAGTTGCTCCCTAATTTTAATTTTTGCTTTTATCTGAATATGGATATTTAATAAAAGTTTTCCCACCCAATATCCCAATTATAGATTTTTTATTTCTTAATTAGGTGTTTTTGGTTTTACAACACTCATTTTAGAATACCCAAAATAATATCCACTCATTTCCCCATATTTTACGCCAAATTAAGCACCCAGCACAATAAATTTTAAAATTTATGTTTCAGATCTTGTGTTTTATTTTAGATACCTTGGTATCATTCATGATTACAATCCATTGCAAACATTGCGTGAGTGATTTTGTTTACATAGTGAGTTGCTACTGTGTTTTGTTTTTGGATTGAGTTTTGACACACCACGCTTCGGTGTATTTTGTCACCAATTCACATAGTAAACATATTTACACCAAAAGTCAACTCACACCATTTTGTTTGTGAATCAATGTATTTTGGATTTTATTTTGAATGATTTTGCTATGCATGTGAGCCCTTTGTTGCTGTGTTGACCCATTTTGCCCATTAACGTCAATAAACCCTGTTAACAGAGTGTATATTTTTACCTGCGAGTTGGATTTTGTTTAAATCTGAAGTATTTTTGCTTGTTGCCATAGCTTTTAAAACTACTGTACTTCAAATTTATATATGGACTTAAAGTACTTTTTATCTTTTATGACTCAAAAATACTAACACAAAAAACATCATCCCAAAATAACTCTGGGATGCTGTTTTCAAGATTGTGTGTCCTATCAAAAATAGTTGAAGGAATCATAATATATGATTATGGCTTGTTTTTTAGGATCTCCAGCTGATAAGAAGTACATTTCCTGTTTTTAGAGGTATTGTTACTAAATTTAGTTAGTTTTAGATACCATATATGTTCTATCATTGAGGACTATAAAATCCTGGTAACTATATAATAACAAATAAAAGGAATAGTAAAAATAATTAATATCTTTTGTCAAGGAGCTGGATGTACTGATATTCTGGTTGTTGCCAACATGTTTAACATCCAGTCATTTCCCAGTTTGGTGCCAATCCAATATAAAGTTCAACATACCGGAAATGACAAAAAACTAATATCACATGACTCGTCCAAGTTTCCAGCAACTTGAACCCATCCTGCACATGACCAACCCCTATGTTTGATCCAACTAAATCCCTGCCACAGAAAAAGCTATATAATTCTAAAGTATTATCCAATAAAATATAATTATCTTCTTCTTAATTTCATAATTGAGCTTCCCCAAAAGTTTCTCCTCATCAATGGTAGCAGCTACAATTTTTGGCCACATCCATGAAAGAGAAATAACTGAACAGAACCCGCCCACCTTCACTCACATACTAAACCAACCTACATCCTAGGATACCTGGAAGACGTAATTCTGTGCCCACAGCATCAATAAAGATATACCTAGTGGATGCACTGTATTCAAAGAACTAGCCATGCCCAAAGCATGTTCCAAGATAATTCAATACAGTCACTCTCTCCAACCACAAACAAACATACAACCACTTATCACAGATGAAGTTACCAACACCAAATACATTGGTATCAACAAGTTCTTTGGTAAAAACAAAGAAAATGTCATTAACTGGCTAGATCACTCAGCTGCTAAACTCTGCGTCAACCACATGCCCACAAAAAATGGATCCAGGAAGCCAACAAGCACTTGTATGAGGCCGCAGATAACTGGTTTGTCACTTGGCTCAGCTCACAAACTGATAACCAGCATGGCAACTGGGAAGATTTCAAAGCAGACATCACCTGAAACTTCCGTGTAACCAAATTCCTCCAAGACATTGCAATAAAGCTCAGCAATCTTCCTCAAAAGACCACTATTGCAGCTTATGCCAATGAATTTGAAGAAATACATTGCAAAATCCAAAACCCAGCACAAGATGAAAAAATACACACTAGAGCATCATTCATAAATAGAATGAAACCTTCAGTTGCTGCCCTCATTTATCCAGAGGCCAACACCTCCATGCCTGCACTCATTGCAGAAGCCAAGCATGCAGAAAAATGCGCAAATATGGAATATTCTCTACAACAGCAACCATTCCTCCAACAGAAATGACAGAGATCATTTTTTATGACAACAAACGCCAAAACACTAATCATAGCAATATCAACTCCAATCAAAACAATGGTAATTGCAGCCAGAGCGCAAAAAGCTCCTGTCCCAAGAAAGAGGACACCACCAAAGTAAATAATACTGGAACAGCAACCTGCTATAATCTGACCCCATATTCTCTGACATCAAAGGTCTTGAAACAGAGGAGCAGGGAAAAGAGGAAGGGGAACAAGCTTAAGTGCCTCTGTCCCCCCCCAAACCAACAAGAAATTGTACCAAGGCACAAAATTTGCTGCTTGTATCTCATATGTCCCACAATCTTCTATCTTTATGAATGTAAAAATTAAAGATTTCTCACAACTTCTTTTCTACCAATGCACTTATAAATCACATAATGCTAAAATTTTAGTTAACTCTGGAGTACAACACATCATGGTAAGAAAACCATTTGTAACCAAGTATAAAATACCAGTTGTTAAATCCAACTTCAAATATGACAGAATGACAGGCAAATCAAAGGTTCTACTTGAAGGCAAAACAACTCTCTTCATAATTGACCTCCAAGACATACAAAAGTACATCAAAGGACTTATCATGAACAACATAAACTATGAAATTGTAGCAGGCATGGACTGGTTCACCCGAGTGAATCCCAGTGTATGTTGGAAAACAAAGAACATGTGTCAGGAATGCCTTTTCTATCCTTCCTAACAACAATAAGGGAATTTTAACACTCCCAGGTTCTGGGAACTCTTCTCCTAATTTGGAGTTTTTCCCAGGAACTAGAAATGGTTTATTAGCTTGCAATACCAGTTCTATATTACCTTTAAAGGGTCTTGATTCAAGTCTGGAGCCCTTTTCTGGGCCCAATATGGGGATCAAACTCAGGTCCTCTCACTCACTGGGGGAATACCTAAACAAAGTTAGTGGTTTGAAGTCAAAGTTACCTTTGGCATCTTGCAAAATTGATTCCTGCAGCCCATCAGATCTTACAACCAATGCAGGATTTCTTGATTTTTCTCCAACTTCAAAAGCTGGTTTTGTTAAGCAAAAACGAGGCTCTGTAGTTGTTTTGGTTAATCCAAACAACAGAGCCTCTCCTTCTGGTGGGTTGTTCAACCACCAGAAGGTTCCCCAAGCTGTGACCTCTCAAAAAGCTGGAGAAAATGACACCTAGCTGTTTGGGGAGGTCTAGCAGGGGTTATGGTTTCTTAAAATTCAATTATAATTGTAATTTAATTGTAAAGCCAGTTCAAGCTTCTCCTGCAAATTTTTCCCCCAACATTATCCCCAACTCCCCTTTGAAACTGAGAATTGGACATACATTGACAGCCTATATAAGGCTCCATCTTTTAGAATTATTACTTGTTCAGTTAATAAATTCAATTTCCTTACCTAGTTGATTTTTTTGCCTGCTCTCCAGTCCTGAAATCAAACACCATAATGCTACCCAAGTCTTCCCAATGGGGACCATTTGGGTATAAATGGTTGGTTTGGTTGCTACTTGTCCAGTCCTTTACTGCAAGCATATCTTTTGGAACCAGAGCCAATTATGGTTCATCTCCTCCTAATTACCTAGACAAGTCATGGCGCTGAGTGGTACCAGGCGTATGGTACACCGCCACTCCATTGTCACAGAATCCCCCCATCACAGAGAAATCACAGGTCATGGGGGCCAGTCCGCCTGCTCCTTCCTTATTTCATCCCTTGGCTTCTGTTTTCCTTCTCAGTTATCTTGGAGCTTACTTCATGTTGGGAAGGTTCAATCCCCTTTTGGGTTTATACTGTCTGATTAGAGAATTGTTCCATATGGGGATGATCTCCGTTCCAATTGGTTCTCTAATCACAGGTTTGAATCTATCTGCAACCATACACCTTTTGGATGGTATGTTTCTGAGTGGATGGGTTCCTGACAACATGACCATCAAACACAATGGAGTCATTTTCAGCATCCTCAAAGAACCTAACAATCTCATCCTAAGAAACACAGTATTTGTCCAAATCATAAACCAGGACAACTCAGAACGTCTAACCAAAGACAGTACCCTCCACATAATGAGTTACAACAAATTCAATAACTTGAAAACAACTAAAATTCAACCCCCAGAGCTTGCACTACTTCTAAATTAATACACTCATGTATTTAAGGAAGAGCTCACAGAACTACCCCCAAGCAGGAGGTCAAACATGGCATTGACTTATGCAAGGCCATGCCTATACCTGCACCCCTCTACAGACTCTCCCCCATGGAGACCCAAACACTCAAAAGTCATATTGATGATAACCTAACTAAAGGCTTCATTAACCCATCAGAATCCCTGTGGGGGGCAGCAGTGATTTTTGTAAAGAAAAGGGAAGGCACTCTGCGTCTAGTTACTGACTATAGAGCTCTCAATGCAAGCACAGTAAAGAATAAATATCCCCCCTACTTATAGAGGACCTGTTTGCAAGACTTTCCAGAGCCAAATTTTCCTCCAAAATTGACCTCATCTCAGGTTACAACCAAGTTGAAGTAAAAGAAAAAGACATACCAAAAACTGTGTTCTGTACACAATTTGAATTGTTTGAATTTAAGGTAATGAACTTTGGGATGGCAAAGCACTTTTCCCCTTCACACCTTCCTCCTCTGCCCAAGGGTTTTCTCCTGCCCTGAAGGTTTCCTTGCCCCATCTTCTTTTTCTTTTTTTATTATTGTACACAAGACTTTTGATCATTCTTCTATGGCCCTATTGGCCCATTGTACCAGTCAGAAATGTCTGGACAACTTGAATAAATGAACTTTGGGATGGCCAACTCTCCTGCAATGTTTGTCACCATAATGAACCAAGCACTAAACAGTCTCTAAAATACCTTATGCTTACATGACAACATCATAATATTCTCAAAAACCAAAGAGGAACACCTTGTGCATGTCTGTAAGACAATCAATTAACTTTCAAAGCACAAACTCTATGAAAAGCCTAGCAAGTGCCAATTTGTGGAAAATAAGCTGTTGTGCTTGGGCCACATTGTCTCTAACAGTGGCATCAAAGCAGATTTAGATAAAATAAAAGCCATAAACAACATGCAGTGCCCCACCTCTGTTAAACAAGTTAGATGCTTTCTTGGAATGGTAGCTTAACTAAGGAAATACATCAAATACTGCAGAAAACTAATTGCACCAATCAATGACCTAACCAAGTTTAATGCCAAAAAGAAATTCATCTGGACACTGGAATGCAACAAGAGTTTCCAACTATTAAAACAAGCTCTGATTGAAGTGCCAATCTTGTAATAACCTAATAGCAACAGGTGCTACAAGCTCAAATTAGATGCCAGCAACACTGCCATTGGCGCAGTACTATGCATCTGCCAGCCAGAGAAGCAAGACTTCCTGCCAGTATGTTACAAAAGTAGAAAACTAACTAACACTGAGCAGAGGTACCCTATACACAATAAGAAGTTGCTAGCAATATACCACACATGCAAGAAATGGAGATGTTATCTAGAAGGACATTTAAATGTTTGAGTACTAACTAACCATAAATATTTAATATAATTCAAAACTCATAACACACTCACATATTGACAAGCCAAATAGATGCCCTTTCTTGAACAGCTTAATCTGGACATCCAATAAAAAAGGGGAAGAGCTGGTCACATCTGATGCTATCTATAGGCTATGCCAGTCTAGAGAAGATCACCCCAATTACCTGGATCCAGATTGGCCAAAACTATACAACACTGAATATAAAACCAAAGGCAAAGACCCCTCAACCCATCAGTTAAATCATGAAATACTAGTAAGAAATGAGAAACACTTTCATGTGTCAAATGGCTCAGTATATTGCATCACCAAAGACAAATACACCCCCTACATTTCCCTTGCACAAAGGATTGATACCATCCTCAGTCATCACTGCCTACTGAGGCACACAAAGGCCAATAGCTTATACATCACCCTAAAGGAAATAGTATGGTGGCCTAACCTAAAACAAGACATTATTGGCGTCCAGAAGAAGTGCAAATTGTGTAAGAAATATGTCAGAACTAAGGCTCCCCAGCCAACAGTTAACCCAGTACCAGACCCAGAATTGTTTCAGTTTTGGGGACTGGACATAGTGGGACCCTTCCCAGAAGCTAAAGAAAAACAAAACTTCCTAATTTTAGCCATCAACTTTGCTACACACTGGTCTATTGGCTGGGCAACCAAAGACCACAAAGCAGAAATAATAAACTTCTTCATAAATAAGGCAATTATAGCTGACTACAGAACTCCAGACTACATCATAACCAATGGAGCCAAAGAACTATCAGGAAAAATGATGAACAATAATTTAAATTAAAGAATATCAAGCATTCCACAACCTTGCCCCACAGGCCACAGGCCAACAGCAGAGTTGAACGCCTAATTGGCAGTCTCATAAGAACCTTTGAGAAAATAATTGATCAAAAAGTCAGAGACACATGGCCACTATATGTGAAATATGCATTATTAGTATCTCAGGTACACACCAACCAAAAGACAGGCTACTCATCATTTGAACTAACATACAGATAAAAACCAGAGATAGTCATCCGCAATAACCAACCATATGTGAAAATCCCCCTGGGAAAACCCTCCACAGTAGAACAGGCGCCAGCACTACAATGCAGACGCCTCAAAGCTAAGATATCAGAAACCAAGAGACCCAAAGTACAAAAGATATCCTCTGAAGAGACACCACTCCCAATTAACTCCCCCATCTGGATCCTGGCTGTCAGAATTGACAATTCTTTTACCCTTGAAACCCGGGCCCAAGGACAGGATTTGAACCCTGAATCCCTGTGGGATGCTGGGCTGGGGACCAAGAGGCTTTCTGCCCATGTTTTCCTGGGTCAAGCCCCCACAAGCTGAGGCCAAGAATGATGGCCCAAATGGTGAAGCAAGCTAAACCAAAAGAATCTGTTGTGAATGCCGCCATTCACCATGCTTTTGATTTTGCCTTTGATGGGTTATTTCAAGGACAAATCTCTCTCTTTTGCTTTTACCTCTCAAAATGAGCTTATGTCTAAACTGAGAAATACAATGGTTTGGTTTCCTGACTCTGCGCAACTCAATTGCCCCACTCATGCTTGTGGCAAGTGATCCTACTGCCCTGGTATTGTTTTTTGGTATTGTAAACCACTATATATTACATTTCTTATTCACCAATAAAAAAAGGTTCTATTTACATTTTTATCTTTGTGTCTTCCAGTACTTTGGCGCCTCTCTCTAGCCACAACTAGTATAGATTATTCATCCAGAGGCATAAGGTAATTGTATAGTCTTCCCTGCCATCTAAATGAGTCTTAGTACAAATCCAATCCTAAGGTTAGGATTCCCCGTTGTGTGTCTGTGCTGCGCCTCAGAACACAACAAAAACGGTGCTTGTTACAGGGGCTGTAAGCCCCTTGGTTATCCCTTTTGCATCCACATTTTCAGGTCCTTTGCCTCTTACTATACAAGAGCCAACTTCACCTGAAA
Organism: Entomophthora muscae; assembly: GCA_014839935.2. Lineage (NCBI taxonomy): Eukaryota > Fungi > Entomophthoromycota > Entomophthoromycetes > Entomophthorales > Entomophthoraceae > Entomophthora > Entomophthora muscae. The sequence goes on along the minus strand of QTSX02004315.1, from coordinate 192,649 downwards.
TTACCAGTCCTCCTATTGAAGAAGACATCACAGACCCACCTATTGTCCCTACTGTGCTGAACCTTGGGAATAGTCCCCACCTAGTTGCTCACCCCATGAACACCCCTGACTTAGAGTAAGTCATGGTAGTAGCCCTTGAGATAGCCAGTGAAGGAGCCATTCCTTGCCTTCAGTTACAGTTCAGTCAAACAGAATACTGCAAGTTGATTATGTCTCTGCAATTTCCACAAGATCTCCTCTCAGCGGCTGGTTCTGCTGAGTACCTACTGTCATCCTTTGTAAAGCCTGCCTTAGCCCACCATCAAATGATGCCAAGGCTCCATATTCAGGAGATTTCTTCTCTACAAGCAGCTGTTACTCATCACTGGGACCAGTTTGCAGCCTACCAAGAGTAGATCCACTCCCTGTTTTCCTTGGTATCAGACAATCAGCACAACTCTGTCACCTCCCAGACCTGTTTGGTTAATTACATTGAATAAATGCGCAGTTGTCATTCCTGAATATGTCAGGGAGTGTCTATATGAGTTTTACCAGTTAGAACAGCACTGGAAAACACAAGTAGACTCCACCCTAAACGGCTATCTCATTAATTTCAAACAACTGGTACAGAAGCTCAATGCGTTCAGTGCTTACTCCTTTGATTAATTACAACAAGTAGCAGACCTTGCTACCAAAGGCCTTTGCAAGATCAATGAAGAATTTGAGCAAGAAAGGGTTGCTACCGCTGCTATTTCCAAGCTCCAGAATCAAGTAAATAATTATCTACACCCAAGCCAGATGTTCTTCCCTCTCTCTCTTCTGATGACTTGGTGGATAGAGAGCAGAGGCTATGTGATGCCATTGAAGAGCTACCAGCATCTACCCACAGTCAAGGACGCCCTACTGAAGCTCTTCAGCCTGATCTGCAGGTGCTTGCTTTGACAACTCAAGTTACTGAGCTACAGCAGGAACTTGCTGCCCTACGCAAAATGGTGGCAACTGCTGCTAGTCTAGTTGGAGTTTTTGATGAAGATGGCTGCTGCCCTAGCTTGTCAGGAGCCCCTCAAATCCAATGTGCTAGGGAGTTGATTGCCCTAGCTAACAAGGTGGACCATTTGAAACGAGACCATGCTGAACTTGACAGAGACATACAAGAGATGAGTGAGTTGATTGACTTGGTAAACAACAGGTTTGCCCCTTGCCTCCCAGTAGGCCCATCCCTCACTTCTTGACTGGCTGAGCTCTCCACAGTGGTAATATCCAAAGGCCATTTTCTATATGTTACTGAGCAACAGACCACTCTAGCTAATGATGCAGGTGCCTGCAATGTTGAGACCCTGACTACCCTTGAGGAAAGTGTTTGACAGCTGTGGGCTAGACAACCCCCCTCTGAATCTGAAGCAGAATTCTCCCCACACATAAATATACTTGATAGCAACAATGGTGGTCCAAATCCAGAAGCGCATTTCAAGACTATCTTTAAGCAAGTCCTAGACCCCAAAACATTGATCATTGCAGATTTACTAACTATCTATGAAACTGCCATGAGAAGAGCATTGGATGAGGTTAAGAAGGAACATATTTTAATCTTTCTACACCTGACCTGCCAAGAGGTGGTGGTGCCTGAGCTGCCCACCATTGAGACTTGGGAAGATATGAAGCAGCTTCTGATTGACAAATTTGGTGGTGATATTAGCTTGGAAGTGAAGAAGGACGCCTCATGCACATTGCTTTCAAACCTAAGGAGAATAGCTGAATTTGCAGACAGATTCTACATGGAAGGACAGTAACTGATAACAAGCAGACAATTGACGGGCCATGAAGCCTACATGGCTTTTGCTCAATCCCTCAAGGTTAACCAGCTTCTGTGCCTCCATTTCAAAGCCCATAAGGCTACGCTTTTCTCCATGAAGAACATAAAAATTTGTTACAAGATATGCATCTTACCCATTCTGGAGTGTTGTTCAGGAGAACCATGCTGCCTCTAATTCTGGTTTTTCTTCCCATGGCCCCTGCATCCTTACAATGAACTTACAAAATCCTCATAGACGTCAAAGTTGCCATAACTGTGGCTAGATAGATCACCATTCTTGACTCTGTACCAATCCTTGGGTTAAAGGAGCTGATCCTAAGGAGCAGGCAGGAAAGGAACAGTCAACCTAGAGGCAGAGACGCTCTTGGTTAACAATTCTTCCCAGCCTCCTTCAATCCCCCCTCCATAACCAATTCCAAGCCTGCTGATAACAGGGCTCCTGCTATCCTTTTGTTGTTTCACAATATCTCTGACAACTCTGACTTGGACAATTCTGATATTGATGACCCCAACGCTTACAGGTTTTCAGTTCTTGCTGTCCCCAAAACCATTGCAGTTCCCTATAAATTACTCTCAAGAAAGACTACAACAACTGCTAAACCCTTGCCTGAGGCCAAAGAAGTTGTCTATTGCCCATACCTCACTCAAGAAAAGAGGTCACTTATGCTAGTAGAGTCATCTAAAGAAGCCGCTGAAGTTGCTGACACTGTATTCAAGAATGTGTCAGTTTCACTTCCTCTCCAAACTGTCTATAAGGAGTTTCCAGGCTTGAAGTGCATGATTTAGAAGTGGGACAAAGAGCTGGCAGAAGCTCAAGACATCCTAATTGTCCTTCCACCCTTTGGTTGTACTACTGCTTGTGTAGAAATATCCATCCAGAAGGTGAAAATCAAGGCCGTCTTAGATACTGGCTCTCCTGTCAATGTTGTCTCCTTGAAGCTTGTCAAGAAGCTCAAGCTTGTCCCTAACCTTAATTATCATCAATTATATGGCACAGCTGGGCTATCTATGACTTGCACCATAGGAGCATATTCTGCTCTTCCCATGCGGTTTGACAAGCTTCTCTTAGCAGCGCCTGCAGTTGTCTTGGAGAATGAGAGCTACAATCTCTTAGTTGGTACCTAGTTCCTTAGGAAATACAATAGTATCATCAACTTAAAGGATGTTTACCTCTCTATTCTGAGGTACAAAGTACCTCTTATCTTTGAGGAGCCAGTCAAAGTTCCCAGGAAGCGCCTCAAGACATGTGCTTTAGAATATCCCACTGGTGTTTCACTCTAAAATACTGTACCCACTCCTCCAACATGAAGTGTCTGCCTATGGCTTGCCCTGCGTCTGAGAGAATCCCTCTCCTGGCTACGTCTGCTGTAACCATCCCCCTGGCTCTCAAGCCATCTTGGACTCCCAAATATTGTATGAGCTACCTGAGCAAACTTTCCTGGAGTTGTACTCTCCTCCCTCACTAGGTTGCAATGAACCTTACCTTTTTCCTGGAATCCTAGATGTCTCCCATAAAGACCCTGTTCAATTTCTAGTAGTTAACCTGACTGCTCTCCCAATACATGTATCTAGAGGGTAGGTTGTTGATTATGGCAAATTACTTAATGCTCCCAATGTCTTATCACTTCACCCCTTTGGTACATTCCAGGATTTTAATCTACCTGAAGACAAGCCCCAAGCCCTATCTTTGTTTACTGCGCAAGACTTCCTGCAGTTATCCCTGGTCCAACAGAAAAGAGGTGCTCAATTTGCTAGATTGGTTTTCAGACATCTTTGACAAATAAAGCGCTGACTATGGCCTAGTCAAAGACATCACCCACCAGATTGACACTGGAGATGCACCCCCTTCTGCGCTAAACCATATTGCCGCAGTTGTGTGGAGGACGCTCAGGTGTCTAAAGAGCTCAAAAACATGAAAGATTCTGGGCTACTAGCTCCTTCCCAAAGTCCTGGGCTTCACCCTTATTCATCCTACAGAAGAAGGATTGGGGTCATTGTATTGTGATGGACTATCAACAATTGAACTCTTTAACCAAGAAGGACTCTTATCCCTTGCCACGTATTGATGATGCTCTCTGCCATCTTGGAGGCTCTAAGTTCTTCTCTGCTATGGATCTGGCAGCTGGGTACTGGAAAGTTGACCTTTTGCCCAAGGATTGACAAAATGCCGCACTCATTACTTCTGAAGGGTTGTTTGAGCCTACATGTATGCTGCAGGGACTCTGCAATGCCCTGGCCACCTTCCAACAAGCCATGGACTCCATCTTCCGCAATTTGAAACTGTCATGTGTCCTAGTATACTTATATGATGTAAAAGTTTTCAGCACTACCTTTACCAATCACCTGGATCATCTCAAAGAAGTGTTCATCAAGATTTGAGAGGCTGGCCTTAAACTGAAACCATCTAAGTGTGCTTTCTTCAAAGAGTGTCTTCAATTCTTGGGCCATGAAGTAACCCAGACAGGGATTTGCCCAATGACCAAGAAGGTTGAAGCCATTGACAAAATGCTTCCACCTACCAACCTGCAAGAAGTACAAGTCTTTCTGGGTATGATGGGCTACTACAGACAGTTCATCCCTGACTTTGCCAATACTAGCAAACCTTTGGTCCAACTGTTATGTAATGTCCCTTTCAAATGGGCTGCTAGCCAGCAGCAAGCCTTTGAGACCCTTAAACAGAAACTCAAAGAAGCGCCCATCCTAGTGTATCCTGATTACAATAAGGAGTTCATCCTATATACTGATGCTAGCAACCTTGCTATTGGGGCCATCTTGGCTCAACTAGACAATGAAGGTGTGGATCATCCTGTGGCTTATAATTCTTGTGTCCTAACCAAACATGAGAAGAACTACAGCGTTACAGAGGAAGAACACCTTTCTGTGTTGCATGCAGTCAATCAGTTCTGCCATTATGTATATGGTACCCATTTTACGGTGGTCACTGATCACGCCTCCCTCAAGTGGTTATAGCAGCTTAAGGAGCCAGAGGGACAACTAGCTAGATGGGCTCTCCACCTACAGGATTATGACTTCACTGTGCTCCATCACCCTGGGATTCAACATCAGAACGCTGATGGCTTATCCAGAATGCCCATCCTCACTCTACATCCTGCTGAGGTTGATCAACTGTATTAGATTATTGGATATCCTTCCTCTTGGGAAAGTGAGACAGAAGAAGTCTGATTAGCCTTGTCCAAACTATCTGAAGATACACTCATTTGCAACAAACAGCTCTTCAAGAAAGTAAGAGACCAGTACCTGCCTTATGTACAACCTAGTCTTTGCCTTTTGTTGGTGCTCTAAGCTCATAAAGAGACTGGGCATGGGGAAATTGCAAAAGACTTTTGACTGGCTCCAAAAGAATATCTTCTGAGAAAACATTTGCCTGCTGATTCCAGACGTCATAGCTAGTTGCCACAACTGCCAGCTTCAGAGACCTTGATCTGCCTCTTACAAATTCAAACTGGTTCCCCCTCAACATGCCTTTCACACTGTCAGCATTGAAGTTGTAGGACCTCTCCCCTGCTCCCTCTCTGTTTGCTGCTTTATCCTAATTGCTCTTGACCACTTCAGCAAGTGATTAGAGGCTTGCCCTACTAACAACATCACTGCTAAGACAACTGCTGTATTCCTTAAAGGTGTTTTCTACCACCATGGCTGCCCTCAAGTGTTGCAATCTGAAAATGGGACTAATTTCAACGCTTTGTTGGTAGCCTCTGTTGTTGAGGCCTTGGTGTCTCACCAGTCCTCTCTCCCCCCTACAAACCTTCTACCAATGAGGCAGTTGAGCGTGCAAATTCAACACTGGCTTCTATCATGAGCAAACTCACTTACTCTGACACTGTAAACTGGGATCTATACTTACCTGCTGCTCTTTTTGTGTATTGTCTTATCAAACATTATGTCACTGGGTATTCCTCCTTTGCTATGCTGTATGGGCTTAAGGCTACCACTCCATTGCTCTTAGGGCCCCCCTACTCTCCTTTGATAAGGCCATGAATCCTGACAACTATATCAAAGATCTAGTCTACCGCTTAATTGACATACAGGCCACTGCTCTACCTCTGCGTATAAGACCAAGATGCTTGAACTCTCTCCCAACAATGCTGGACGCTCTCCCTTGCCTGAGTTCAACATTGGAGACCATGGTCTCTACTAGAGGCATAGAGTAGGAGAACATACTCACAAGCTAGATACATTGTGGGTTGGCCCTCTAGAAGTGACCTTCAAGTGAGGGTCAGAGTACACTGTGAAACTCCTTTCTAGTGGTCAATTGTTTCCCTAAGTGTATGCCAAGTTCCTCTGCAAGTACCACCCCCTAAGGCCAATCTAGAGGGGGGCAATGTTGTGAATGCCACCATTCACCATGTTTCAATTTCATCTTCAATGGGTTATTTTGAGGACAAATCTCTCTCTTTTGCTTTTGCCTCTCAAAATGAGCTTATGTCTAAACTGGTAATACAATTGTTTGGTTTCCTTACTCTGCACAACTCACTTGCCCCACTCATGCTTGTGGCAAGTGATCCTACCGTCCTGGTATTGTTTTGTGGTATTGTAAACCACTATATATTAAATTTCCTAATCATCAATAAAAATTAAGTTCTATTCACATTTTTATCTTTGTGTCTACCATTGCTTTGGCGCCTCTCTTTAGCCACAACCAGTAGAGATTAAACATTAGGGCCACAAGGTAATCACATAATCTTCCCTTCCATCTAACTAAGTTTATTAAAAATACAATCCTAGGGTTAGGATTTCCCGTTGCGTGCCTGTGCTGCGCCCCAGAACATGACAGAATCATTGCACCAAATGAAGGAGTATTCAAGGCACCTAATAGAGGCAACAAAATTCTGACCATTAGCTTCATGAGATTGAAGTCTACACTGGTGGCCAATCAAGAGCTATCCCTGGAAGAAGGAACAGGCCTGTGGCCTGTTCCCATGACCACAATCCTAGAGCAAGATAATCAAATAGCCAATTTGAAATCTTTGACCAATGAAATAACTCCTGGCACAGGTGCCATTTTGCTGCCTTGGAACCCAAGCACTCAGATCCCCTGGGCCCGCTTTTCCTAATGTCCTGATGAGCCCCTCATGGAAAGTATTAAGTTTGGAAGTGAGGTGCTATATAGACCAAAGGATCCTATACTCCAAACTTATTGCTATTTTTGAATAAAGGTTATGTTATTTTGGCTTACACAGCTACTGCCTTATTTTGCCTGTGCCATCTATCAAATCAGTACAAAATTATCTGGCCCTCCTGCCCCTCTACCTGCAGATTTCTGTCCTCCAGATGTCCCCTTTGGTCCCATCCACTTCACAGACTACCCTCTGAAACATGAATATATGGATTACACCTCAGAAAAGATCCTCAAACTAGATCTCTTGGCCCGCATACAATCTGCAGTTAGATACAACTGTCAAGGCCCCTGGATATTCTCAACACCCAAGTTGTTTAGAGGCAAATTCAACTACCTGCCTGCCTACAAACTCTGCATGGAACCACCTGTGACCCCCAAGCTAATGTCTGCCTTCTCACCTAACCTCCCAACCAATCACACTAGCAAGCTGTTTGGGATGGTGTACATCACCCTCACAGGGGTGATTGACACTATAATCCTGGCTGCTGGCCCGTGGTCCTGGGTGGGAAAGTCCTTTTCCTACCTATTTAAGTTAGCTCCTCTCTTGTGGTGGGCTTTACCTGCAAAAAAACCCGGCCCAAGTGATCCCTGAAACCGACGGGCCAGCCACCCAAGACTGGATCCCTGACACTGGCTGAAAACAGATAGAAGCTGGATCCAGTACACAGGGAACCTGGAAGAGTCATCAAATACAGACCAGACAGGAGCATCTACCTGGTCAAGTTCCAAGGCACCAACAACCTCATCATCAAAAAGTACCACAGATCCTGCCTTTGCCTCAGCAAAAGAAAACACTCAACTCAACTATTATCTACTAGCAAACAACTCCAGAAACATCAGGCAGCAGCCATCAAGACAAAGCCCCCTCCTGATGTACCAGAGTAACCCCTTAAGGGGGGGTGTCGAGAAGCTGGATGTACTGATATTCTGGTTGTTGCCAACACAGTTAACATCTAGTCGTTGCCTAGTTTGGTGCCAATTCAATATACAGTTCAACATACCAGAAATGGCAACAAACCAATATCACATGACTTGTTCAGGTATCCAGCAACTTGAACCCATTCTGCACATGACCATCCTTATCTTTGATCCGACTCAAATCCCTGCCACAGCTCAAGCTATATAAGTCTAAAGTATTATCCAATAAAATATACTTCTCTTTTTCTTACTTCCATATTTGAAGCCTCCCCAAAAGTTGCTCCTCATCACTTTAGTGAGATACAGTAGTTTTTAAAGCTATGGCACAAAGCAAAAAAACCTCATATGTAAGCAAAACCAACTCATCTGTAAACAAAATCAACCTATATGTAAGAAAAATCAACTCAGAAGCAAAAAATAAAAAATGAACTTATATTGATTAACATAGATTTGGGTTCACCTCGGTTTTTTCAGAAATGCATTGATTTTTTACAGATGAGTTGATTTTGCTTACAAATGATATTTTTGCTTAGTGCTATAGCTTTTAAAACTAATTTAGAAGAGCTTTATATAGCTTGTTGATATATCACATACTGTTCATTTAGATCATGCATGTCATATGGGTTAGAATATTTGAATTCCTATGTAAAATTAAAGTGTTAATCCTAGTGTAATATCTGAATTAAGTCTTAGGACTACCTTCTACTTGACTGTCAAATAATTTCTTGGGAAAATGATTTCTAAGAGAGAGTAATACTGTAGATTCAGAACCTAAAGGTAGAAATGTGGGATTGTCAAATTCTTTTTTGTGAACTCACCAACTTACTGGAATATATTTCATCCCTTTATATAAATAAGTAAGTTGTCCTGGGATGAAAATTACTCCATTAAGTTAGTGAGTTCACGCAAAAGAATTTGACAATCCCACATTTCTACCTTTAGGTTCTGAATTTACAGTAAACCATGTTACTTTATTTATAAAAGATATTTTCTTTTGAGAGGTATCATAAAAATGACATGTGTCAGTATAAACTAAATCAATTAGTCTGCCTTGAAGCGTTCCTACACATTCTTTGGATTTTCTTCATGAAATTGATTTCATCAGAAACTGGCCTTGTAGAAACTTTTAAAAACTTCAGAAACTCAGAAGTTTTTGTGATATTTCAAATTAGGTTAGTTTTATTTAATTTAAATGCATAGGAGCTACATTATTTTTTCATTGTACCAAGTGAACATTCAATGGTGGCACTATATAGGTTTAAGCTTAAAGTCCAGCATCTAATTCAGGTTGACGTTGTAAGGTTGATGGAAGGAAATTGTGTACTTTCAAAAAATAGAATCAATAGAGAATTGAAGCTGTTCAGGGGTGCTATTATTTCTTGGTATACTGGATACACCAAGAAATGGCTGGCCCTGGAATATAAGGGATTCCTGCTATGATAATCACATGTATTTATATATTTCATTGCATGCACAGAGATCTGGGAATCTTTTTAAAACAAAAAGATGGGATGATAAATCTAACTTTGCTACCCTTTCATGCTATTTTTGAAGCATAATGATAAAAGGAAAAGTGTAAAACTATATATTGGACTTATTTAGAATAAATAAATAGTGTATTTGATATATAGCTTTAGGGGTGTATATCCTTAAAGTTGAGGCACTGTTCCTGAAGGTAAATTTATTTAGACTTTTGTCTGAAAACCAAATGCTTAGAGGTCTCATATGGTGGACTTGGCTTTAGAGACCCTGATTTGTGGTTCTTGCAGGTTTGAGTTGAGTCATAGGGGTATTTCATTTAGTTCAGATACTTGCCACAGGGATGACCCTAATTTTTTGATAATAGCATGGTTATCTTTGCTTTTTTCCTAAATCCAATTTGAATTAAAATATTCAATTGGAGACCAGAAAATAATTTGCCTAATTTGCATGGTTTGAAAATTTCAAACTTGGATGTAAAAATTTCCGTTTTACTAGCTATCTGAATCAGAGTTGAAATCCAAATGTTGGAATAATGTTGTTAAAAGGTTTACTGGCAGGGCTTGGGTCCTGATAATAAGCATGATGTGATTACCAACCTTCACAACTAAAAAACTACCGTATTAAAATTTATTAAACATGATATTTTTGATATTTCTTAAAAAATAAGTATTCTGCAATATTTGAACATTTTTCACATTTTAATTGCTTGCGATTTATTGCATCTATAAAATAAAGTTGTATAGTTTTTAAGTTTGGCTTATGGTATAAATAATAATTTAATCGCAATAGGATCAGACTTGCCATTTTATAAATGTTGTTATCAAAATTCTTATTTACACAAAAAATCAAAGATAAAACATTCAGAGATAATATTTAGTATACATTGTAAATTATAAGAATTTTCATTAAACCAACTGTTTAACTGTTGATCTGGAATGAATTTTTGATTAGACAGATAAAGAAGCAATTAATAATGACAAAATGTATGGTTTTATTTAGCCGTGCAAAGTGATAATTTGATAAATTATCATTCGAATCTTATTTTCCTTGGGCCTTATAAAATAATCATCCCCATTTACAATATATCTAATTTAGCAAAAGTATATTTAAAAACTCAAAACTTTTGAATAAAGTTTTTAAAAACAGTAAAAACAATATAATTATGTTTATTCGAACTTATAATCTGATAACTTCACTTTTGTGCTTTGTTTTTTACGCTTAAGGATTTTGTTTTTCTAGTAAACGTTAAATCCTTCACGATTTTCTTCCGATAAATGAGTTCTACTAAATACATGGTGTTTTAAAGAAAATCTAGGCTAATTGAAGAGTACAATCCTTGTTATAATAGAAAAAGCTTCTGAATTTCCCTTTCATCTTGATAGAAAAATACAGCTTTGGTTAAGCGCTTATATGTTATTTAGCAAAATTTAAGCCCTATGCGAGAACAGTTACTTGTATAGCCTTTAGGCGTAAATGTGAACTTAAATTGGTACTTTGGAAGCTTGTTGGTTTCAATGTTTAAGTTTAAAAAAGTAACGGTTGAAGATTTTCAATAAAAGAAATATGAGAAATTGAAGGGTCGGAAAGTAAACATAATCAAAATAGGTTTCACAAGGCCTACCCTTTGAGACCAATATGATCTTTTCGAAAACTTATAAGTTCTAAGGAAAATAAATGTCAGAACAATTTGATTCTGCATTCAGCTAATGAAATACATGTTTTTACTCCAGGATCAGTTTCTTAAAGAATCATGTTATGCAAAATTAGAAGCCCCAAAAGAAAATGATGCGGAAAAGTAAGCTATTTAAAAACTTGCGATTCTGGTTTTTTATCAAACAGATGTTTCTATTCTTTAAGGGAACATAGATTTATCGAGGTTCAGAGGTGGCGTCTAATCAGATGCTTCTAGCAGGGCCATAAATTTAAACACATCAATTCAAAAAAGTCAGAACTAGTTTAACACCCATAGTCGATAACATGATAGTTGTAAAGCTCTAATTTCTAGACTTTAATAAAGCATGAATCCTTTTTATGAAAAAATAAATTTTAATATAATATATGATAGTAAAAAACTTGGTGATGGATTATCGGAAACAGCTATCATAAGTCATATCTAGCAGCTTGAAAATTTGCTGCTGTAGAGCTTTAATTCTCACTTGAATTTTATTTGATAATTCAATTAATAGTTTTTGTGTAAAACTATATTAACTAAGCATAGGTTAAATAATTTAGGATCTAAATTGATAAATTAGGATAAACAAATATAATTCCATACTGTTGTAATGAAGCGATTGTGCTATGTATTTATTCCACAATTAAAAATAGCAGTCTATTTTTGACTTAAAATAATAATATATGACCGAAGGGAATTAAAAAGGTCTGTATGCTAAGCTAATCCACTTTTTTAAACCAAAATTTGCTTTATTGGAAGGGGTGAGGGGTATCCATAGGGGAGTGCCCATTGTGCTAAGCTAATCCACTTTAACTTAAATGTCAAGCCAAAGAGAAGTAAAACTGTACAAATAAGCAAACATCTTAAGGGCAGTGGATCAACTGATATTATTCACAGAGAAAGGGGATCTGAAATATATGAGTGGAGGGGATTGAAAATGTCTTTGTGCTAAGCTAATCCAGTTTAACTTAACTGCCAAGCCAAAGAGGAGTAAAACTGTACAAATAAACAAATATCTCAAGGGCAGTGGATCAACTCATATATTCACAGAGTAAAAGGGATTTGAAATATATTAACTCAGGCTGGGATAATCAAACTGCCTCAAAGCAGTGGATCTCCTAATATTATCCATGGTTCAAAGAGGCTCAAACATCTCAGTCACAGCTTGAGATATTTTAAAAATAAAAACTATTAACTTAAATGGGTTGGGATAAAATAGGTTTAATTAAAATTATAGTAGTATAAAGCCTTCTGCTCAGGCTAACTTCTCTCTATCAATCAGAGGATGAGGTTGGCACAGCCAAAGATCCTCAAGGCAGCCTCTAGAAGATGCTGCATGGAGCCCAGCCCCTCCTTCAGCCGGGCCTTGCCAAGCCAGGTAGCTTTAAGCACCTTGGGCTGCCCACTGCAGCTGATTTGCACTTAGTCCCTGACTTGTCAGATGTGCAGGCCCCCTGCTGGAGAACCCAGCAATTGGAGAAAATGCCCGCCACTGCAGGCATATGGGCTCTCTTGCTAGGGCGAGACTCCTAAGGCAGGGGGCACCCTCCTTGAGCCCCACTTGCTGCTGGGTGGCATGCTCATAAGGTGGGCGGCACTGAGTACCCACCAGCAACAACCCATTATATTAGGGGGAAGTCAAGGGGGTGAAGTTGGACTTATCAGGTAAACTTATTATAGTTTTACTAATTCGAAGTCAAATAGTGGATTTAACAGACAGCACTAATGGTAATATATTTTAAAAGTTAATCTAACATTTTTTATTGAGGAAGAGGAGATTGGCTAGAGCAGTAACAAGGTTAAGGCTTATTTTTTTCTCTTTTAACATCAAGCTATATAGAGATCAAGTCATGGGCTGTCTCTTATGGCAGGTAATAACTTTGAATAATTTTATCTAACTCCCTATAAATTTAGGCAAAAGTGCCTGCCTAGTGTAGGCTCTGGCTGATTTGCAATATGCATCAGTCTTCTTATCTCTAACAAATAATATAATAAAATATAAACTTCTTGTATTTAAACCCAATTTTTTACTTTATTGGAAATCAAGATTATGTTTTTAGCCTTTTCATTATTAAAAAAGCAAACATCCAAGCAACTCTAGTAGACTTGAAATATTTTTATGTTATTAATTCCACTACTAATCATAGTGGACAATTGATTGTTTTGAATATCAATTATATATCTTAATATTTCTAATCAATCAAAAAACTAAAAATGTAACTAATGTGATATTCTGCAGTTATAAAGTATGGATTTGTAAAAAGTTTATATTGCTTAATGGAAACAAATATCAGTTCATACTGCACTGAGGAGTCCAGCAGTTTCCAGAGTGGGATAAACCATCTAGAAATTTCAACTAGAAAGCACCATCTAGAAAATGTGATCCAAAACACCATCTAGAAATACCATCTTAAATTTCTGGCTCAACTGCGCTTGATAACTGTAAACAAAATTCTAGCCAAAAAATACTTTAAAAAATAAGGATAAACACATGGCTAGACTTGAAATTACCTAATAGTTCCAAATCTTCAACAAAAAGAGGGTTTCAGATAGTAATATCTATATTTTAAAAAGCTCTAAAAACACCACATTAAAAGAATATAAAATTTTAAATATGTTTTTGAACTATATTGAACAGCTATATATACATCATAAAACAAAAATAAAAAATAAATCAACAGAAAAAACCCAAGTATTTTAAATATGTAATAAAAAGGGAATCAGTCAGTGATCATTTGTGCAAAGTCCAAAATTACCACACATAAATATTAAGACTTTTTTATTCTGTATCTTTGGACTTTAAAATTATTAATATTCACATAATAAAACCAACGTAAAAATTAAACATTTGCAAAAGAAGTATTATTTATTATTTGAGAAAAATCATTAGGCTTTCACTCTAAGAGCCTTGAAAATGTTCTTAAGATGAACAAGGTGGGCCTCTTTGGGATATTAAGCCAAAAAATTCTTTGGTGATGTTTGAAAACTTGAATTGCTGATCATAATGCTTAGAGACAGCAACTTTATTTTTGATGGTTTGGGGTAAAGATGGTCCCCATATGCATGATGAATCTTCAACTTATTGATGTTAATGTTGAATGTGGGCCTTTTTATCTTAAACAGTCAAGAAAATTAGTTGTTACAGCCTTCAAGTAAAGATGTGGTCTTGATGACAACTCCCTTAATTTTATTGAAGCAGTTGCAAATGATGAAGTCACATTTTTTTCAAATACTGTGCTGCCCCTGAAAAACACCTGCCATTTGGAGTTCAAAAAATAAATAAAAGGAGAATAAGCTTCTTAGTTGTTGTAAATATACATGTTCTTGAGGAGCATATTGAAAAAAGGTGTAAATCTCTCTTTTCTAACTATTGCAAGGCAGAAAATCAATTTAAGGATCTATTGGCTCTCTTGGTGTCATTTTTAAGACATTTTGTTGAGGGCTGGATTTTTCATCAGTTTTTTTGCATATCCCAGTAATAATGGGAGAAGAGCCCCTGAGGGCTGCTTAAGAAGACTTTGATAAAGGGGTTGGCTTGTGCAGCTTTAAAGTTAACCATCAGAGTTTAACAACAATAAATTAATTATAACGCTTTTTGGATGTAGTCAATTGCTTCTGAGATGCCTCTTGGGTAATTTTTTTCTTACTGTCACTTTTTTCTGTTAACTTTTAATCAAGTGTGAGCAAGATGGCATTGAGTTTTTCTTGAGAAAATTCAAGGCATGGATATAAGTAACCTTCTTTTTATTTGGGAGAGAGAAGAAAAAATATGGAACCATATGAGAATTTAGTTGACCATAAATGGTTAAAAATTGGTAGAATAGCTTTAGACAGGATGAGAAAGTGTTGCAACTGAACTAAGGAGAGTTCAGTATTTGAATTGGGAAAGACAATAGTCTAATAGAAAAGACAAGAATAAATAGAATAAGGTATTGTTTATTGCAGAATATTGTGATTAATATACTATATGGGGAAAGCCACAAGGCCACAAGGGATAGGCATGGTGGCATGTTCCATGTAGGGGTTGAATCCAAGGAATAAATTGTGCAGGGATCAGCAGGTTGAATTGGTAGTGCTCCTAATTAGGAAAAAGTGCCCACAGTTTGATCTTGCCATCAGATTGATTCATGTTGTTAGATACGTCAAAGAGCAACTCATTGAGCGCCCCCTGTGTATTGTAAGATACATTGGCAGGAAAGTCTGAAACTTGGTTGCAAAACCTCCCTTGCCCCCTGCTTGTTGTCAGACACCAGGATCAGAGTCTGCAGAAGATCTGAGAAGGTCCGCACAAACAACCTTTGTGTGAGAATGACACAGCAGGGGTGCAAGCAATTGTGGTGAAGCTTCTTGGTGTTCTCTTGGACATTTTCAAGTTGATAGGTGTGATTGTCATAGACCGCAGCTATCTTGAGGGGCCCCAGGTGGTTGGGTTCCAGTTTGGCTAAATTGGGGTTGAGGGTATAGACAGGATCACCTACGGCGTATCTGGCTTCAAGGTGCTTTGTCCCTCCTTCAATTTGTTTGTGTTCAATTTCTTGGGCTTTGGCACGCCATTAGCTCAGGGATGGAGTCATCAACAGGGGAGGTTTCCCAGGAACTGTGGACTGTAACTCCCCTTGTTCAACTCCTGTCAGACTGTCAAGCATTCCAAAGGCCAGGGTGCTAGGGCTTAACCTGGTGCCTCTGTTGATTCTTGATCATAAGATAAGTAGGGCAATGAGTAGGTGTTCAGTCCACACGGTATTGGGATGCTCCTGTGAGAGCTTGGAAATCAGTTGGACCAGTGAGCCATTCAATTGCTCTACACAACTATTAGCTTGCAGATGATAGGGGGTTGTGACTATCTGTTGGAGGGCTTTTTTGGCGCAGTACGCCTTCATGATATGCCCTACAAGTTCAGGCCCACCATCTGTGATGAGACGTTTGGGTCACCCAAAGTGGGCCACAGTTTTCTTGCCAATTAAGCGGGTGATAGTGGTGGCAGTGTGGTTAGTTGTTGCCCACGCTACTGGCCAGAGGGTGAAGTAGCCAATGACAGTTATGATGTATTTCTTCCCCAGTCTGTCTTTGAGAAGGGGCCCAACAATGTTGAGGGCCCACTTCTTGAAGGGTTCCATGGCTTTAATGGGCAGGACAGACTTGGGGAGTGCAGGTTTGGACATATTTTTTTCACACAACACACATGTTTTGAAGAGGTCCAAGATGTCTTGGCCATACATGGCCACCAAACCTTTTGTTTCATGATCTCAAAGAGGTTACATCCTCTGATGTGACCCAAGGTGCGGTGGTAATGCAATATTGTGTTGCCTCGTTGTTTGGTGGCAATGTAGGGTGTCTCTTCACCTGTCTCTTCCCGGCGGCAGACATTGCCAGCATTGGTGGTGAGCTGACTTTTGTTGTCCTTTAGCTTGGAGATGGTTACCAAGTTAAGGCCTTTGTAACAAGTTGCTTCAGGGCAGAGATAAAGCATTGGCTAATCTGGATCCAAGCCATTGTCCCCAGTGATGGACGCTACGTAGAGCCGTGAGAGGGCGTCAGCTGTGATGAGTTCCTTCCCAGGCTTGTACTTGATGTGAAACTGGTAGGGGTGTTGGGAATTTTGACCAAGCAATGATGCCAATTATGACGGAGCCCACAGATTGGGATTGTCATAACCAAATCCATAAATTAGTAGTACAAAATACAATGATGCTAATTATGACAAAGCTCGCAGATATGAATTGCAGCTACCAATTAACATAAATTGATAGTATAAACCAAATGTATTTTGGATCAGCAGTAGCCTTCTGACCTAAACATTAAATTAGCCAATGATAAGCACTGCTGTAGCACTTAGGTGATACATGATTTGCTGCCGCGCCACTTGGGAAAGACACAGGCGCCGCCTAGCAACTGGATTAGGCGCCAAAGCGCCAAGCTACTTTTACGTCAAGCGCCGCGGCGCCAACTAAAAATTATTGCAAGCACCGCCTGGCAAATATTGCAGGTACTAAGGCACCGCCTCACTTTTACATTGGGTGCCAAGGCGCTGGGTTTGATTCCCCATAATCTCAAATTCCCATATTTATCACATTAATAAACATTAAGCTTGCAGAATGATAGAGAAGTAAGATTTGATCCTGAAGTACTAAATTATTCCACACAAGCAATGATCACCTGTTCTGGGTAAAGATGAAGATATTATATTGGTTGACGTGCAATAAGCGCCAAACCTAGATTAATAATTACCCAAATTAGGGGCGTGTTAGAATGTCCTAGAAGACATTGCTAGCAGCCCAGAGATTACCCTTGCAGAAGGTATAAGAAGAATGAATCATTTACAATAAAATCATATTTAAACCATCTTTAATTTATCCTTAATCTGGTTGACTTTTATCTTAATCCTTAAGTGCTTCTGCGCAATCAGAAGCCATTACTGGGCAATAATCATGGTTCTGTTCAATCCTGGCTCTTCTGATACAGTACTACTCATATCCTCACAAATGACTGTATTCTGGCAAATGTCATGTGCCCTATAATCTCAATAATTGTGGCGCTGTAAAGCAAAAAGCACAACAAGGGGGATAGTTGCTTAGACCAGCCTTCTTGGTGGCGTGTCAAGTGGGATTGTGTGTTAAAGTATTGGAGTGACTTGTAATCTGTCAGGACACATGGTGGAAAGGTAGCCCCTTTAAGGTAACAACACCATTTCTCAACGCAGTGTACAATTGATGCTAATTCTTTATCATGTATGGGATATCATTATTCCAAGTTGGTGAGCTTCCTGGACTCATATGCCACAGAGAGGAAGATGCCCATGTCAGTTTCTACCCATAGCATGCCCCCTATGGCTCTGTAAGAGGCATCAGTCTCAAGTTTGTACTGGCAGTTCCAATTGGGGAATTGCAATACAGGCACAGTTGTAAGTCTTTGTTTCAATGTCTCAAAGGCTTGATCCCTGACAGGGGTCCAATGAAAGCGCTGTTTATTATTTAAGAGCTCAGTGAGGGGTTCAATTAGTTCCCCACATTTGGGAATAAACTTGTGCACGTAGGCAACCATGCCTAAGAATGTACGCACCTGACCCACATTGGTGGGGGCAGCATGCTGGTGATTGCCTTGATTTTGGCAGGGTTGGGCTTTATCCCTTGGGCAGAGATGGTGTACCCAATTAACAATGGCTCTTACTTGAGGAATTCACATTTGGAAGGTTTAGCCTTCAAATGATTTTTCCAAAGGGTGTCAAGGACAGAACAAAGGTGTTGGAGATGCGTGGTTTGATCTTGACTGAAGACAATACTGCTGTCAAGGTACACAATAGCATATTTCCCAATAAATTCCTCAAATGCTTTGTTCATCAACATGGCAAAGGTGGAAGTAGAGTTGGTCATTCCAAAGCTCATGACCTGACACTCAAACAACCTATAGCATGTGCAGAAGGCAGTTTTTGCCTCATCCCCTGGTGCAATGCGGACCTGATTGTAACCTGCGGTGAGATTGATCTTGCTAAAGACCTTTGCACCCGCAAGTGTGTCAAACAGGTTGTCAATCAACAGCAGGGGGTACTTATTCTTAACAGCCACCTTGTTTAAGGAGCAGTAGTCTATGGCCAGGCAAAGGGACCTGTCCTTCTTGGCTACAAAGAAGACAGCAGCTCAGTATGGAGAGAGCGAGGGGTGGATAAAGCCCTTGTCAAGTGCATCCCCAAGGTGCTGGTGGAGGGTCTCATCTTCTTTTGGTGTAAGAGAATAGAGGGGACATGCTTTGGGAAGTGATCCTTGTAGTTGTACCGCATGCTGGATCTCCCAGGGAGATGGTAGTTGATCCAGTGTTTCACTGAAAACGTTCTTATATTCCTTGAGGAGTGCAACAAGTGCTGGTGGAGGTGAAGTGGTCAAGGGAGGGACTGCAAATGGTTCAGCACAGATAACTTTGACTGAGCATTGGTTAAAGTCTAGTTTCCCCCCTTGAAATCATATGAGCCTGTCTCTGTTATTCTGAAAAACACAGTATCATTGAGTAACTTGCTCATTTTGACAGGATATATCTGAAAGCCCACCCCATTTTTATTGAGGGTGATAACAGACATATCCCAATCAATGTAGGGACAATTGTGACAAAGCCAGTCAAGGCCAGCAATTATATTGTGGCTGAGCCCTGCCATTATTGGCCCATAGAGTTTAACCTGGACTTCCCCATTCTCACAGAGAAGGGTATCATCTCATGGGTAATTACCACTCTACGGAAATCAGCTACTTGTACTGGCTTGAATCTGCTTAGCACTCAGTCTAATTGTTAGAGTCAGCAAACGCCTGGTCAACCATAGTGTGGTTGGCCCTGGTATCTATCAATAGTTTGTGAGTGTTCCCACAAAAACAGAAGGGATATACCAATCAGGTTACTTTATTTGAAGAGAGGCTTGCTTGGAGAACAGGGTTGTTGCTGTGAACCTGGAAGATGTCAAGGGTTTTGATTTCATGCACACTGTAGTTGCAGGGATTCTTTGCAAGGAGGGATTGAGAGTGAGGGTCAAGTGGGGTTGTAGGACCTCTTGTAGCTACAACCCCCAGGCTTTTCCCTGGTCCTCAACTTGTGCTAGCTGGAGTTCCCCCTCACAGGGACGTTTAACCCCATTTTCCTGCTGGCAGGGCTGGCGGCAGCCTACTTGGTTGTGGGCGCTGCCAGGTGTGGCACAAGGTTGGGGTGGAGCATCACTTGTGCGGCAGAAGCCCATTGAAGCCTGATTGTTGGCATCCACAATGGCCTTGTAACAGTCATTGATGGAGGTGCAACAACCTACAGGGACCTACTTACAGATATGGGGCTTGATGTCACAAGTGACAAACTCCTATTAACTATGCTTATTGAAAAGCCTCAACTACGGGATTCAAACCCCAACACCCCGCGGGACGCCAGTCTG
This sequence comes from Entomophthora muscae, assembly GCA_014839935.2. Classification (NCBI taxonomy): domain Eukaryota; kingdom Fungi; phylum Entomophthoromycota; class Entomophthoromycetes; order Entomophthorales; family Entomophthoraceae; genus Entomophthora; species Entomophthora muscae. Next base: position 172,746 of record QTSX02004315.1, on the reverse strand, counting down.
CAGGGCCAGCAGCCTGACCACCCGCAGTTTTTTGGGCTCAAACCAGAGCAGGATTTGACTTCAGAAAATCCTTTGAAGCTTGATGAATTGAATTCACCTACATTGACACTTCCCACGCTAAAGGTTCCTGTTAACTTGACTGATCAGAGGGCGGTTCCAGCCATAGATCGCAAAATAATTTAGGCCCACGCAGATGGGGAAACAGAGAACCTTCTCATAGAACGCAGGCCACCCAGAGACAACCAATCCCATAACCTGACTAGGAAATTTGAGCATTCTCAGTTCAAGCCAGCCAATGGAATAATCCCCGCAATGAATGCAACCAAGGACTGGGAAGACCTAGTAAATGGGAAAACCCGGGCCAAGGGAATTTGTGAAAGTTTTACCATGACAGATGGGCATACTTATACCCTGGACCGCCAGGAAGATGCTCATTGCCATTCTTGCAATAAAGTGACATGAGCCTTTGGTTCAACCAGATCATAACTTATTTGTTATTATTCTACTTCATTTACAGCCTATGTCTTGCAGTTCTGCATCCCACGCTCACCTACCCCAAGAAACCGCGGACCAACCACCTGACCTTTACTGTCCACCAGGAGTTCCCTTTGGCCCAGTACATTTCACCAAGTACCCACCCAACCCGGTGTATTTGGAGTTTACTCTAGAGGAAATCCTAATCCACAACCCTGAAGCTAGAACTAGAGAGACAGAAGTCCTTTACAGAGAAGGCACCAAAATTATCCGGCCCCCTCTGCTATTCCGCAACAAGTATAATTTACTGCCCGCATATTTGGTTCCAATGACACCGCCCCTCACCCTGCAGCCCAACTGCCTGCAAGAATCTGTTGCCACTAATGAATCCACTTCCACCCAGATATTTGGGGTGATGTATATCACCCTCACCGGACTTATTGATTCTATGGTGCCTGTAAGTGGACCTTGGGAAGTCCTTGGAAAATTGTTATCTTACATTGTAAAGTTAGCCCCAATCTTGTGGTGGGCTCTCCCTGCTGGGCCCGCGGGCCGTCCACCCGCATGCTCTCAGGAACTCCCCACAGGTTGGATTCCTGACTCTTGAGCCCATTGACTATTAGGGTTAGAAGCATGGTGTTTCTGTCAGTCACAGCTTTGGGGGCGGCAGCAAGGTGTTTGGGGACAGACCCAGCCTGTTTAATTGCTAGAAGAGGAGTCCCCACCACAATAGACAAGAATGTTTTGCTGTAGCAGGACTTCACGGCGTCCCTGAATGCTGCCCAGGTGACCTCAATTTTTTGACTGGCCCAGTTGTTAAATAATACAGCAGCAGGCCCAGCAAGGCACCCAGATGCTGTGGCAACCCACATGGGCTTGGGAACTTGGCAGATACATAGGCAGGTCTCAGTGGAGTGAAGCCAACTGACAATGTCAGCTCCTTTAACACCACTCACAAAGTATATCAGCTGGAGATTGAGCATGCACTGTGAAAGGTCTGACTGGGGCAGAGTGATGCTGGTGTCCTGCTGTCCAAGGCGGAGTCAATTGTACACACTTTTAAGGACTAGCTGATCTTGGTAAATGACGTACCCATTGGGGATGTCCCCCTCAGGGATTGGCAGGAAAGTCTCTTGATGGGGAGTAGCCATATGGCTTGTACTCTGTCCTTTCTTGGGGGAATTTTTTTAGGTAGGTTGTGAACCTACTGCTGCTACCACTATTGCAACTGAACCAATGAAAGTTCAGTATTTGAATTAGAGAAGACAACAGACCAATATAAATGATAAGAATTAATAGAATGAGGTATTGTTTATTGTAGAATATTGTGATTAATATACTATTTGGGGAAAGCCACAAGGCCACAAGGGATATGCATGGTGGCATGTTCCATGTAGGGTTTGAATTCAAGGAATAAGTTGTGCAGGGATCAGCAGGTTGAATTGGTAGTGCTCTGAATTAGGAAAAAGTTCCCACAGTTTGATCTTGCCATCAGATTGATTCATGTTGTTAGATATGTTGAGGGGAAACTCATTGAGCGCCCCCTGTGTATTGTAAGATATGTTGGCAGGCAAGTCTGGAAACTTGGTTATAATAAAAGTCATATATGAAAACCAGATATCACATTTGAGGAGGCATATGAGATCCTCTTTAGTGGTAAAGCATAGGATAGATTAATTGTCACTTGGCTGTCATTATAAAATAGAAATGATTTACCAAGCATGATCATCTTCTGGTCCTCAACAAGCACAAAATTATTGATTTTTGGAACTAGCATTGAGATTAGGCCTCCAAAGAGGTTTGATATGTAATTTAGCACTGTAACTTGATTTTATTCCAAACTTACTCTATCTGATTTATGTTTAGGTGAAGGAGGGCATGAGTGAATAGCTCAGAGAAAGTCATCTACTTATTAAGAGGGATAGATTAGGAAAGAAACCAGCACATGAGATGTTAAATAATCTCATCAGAACCCTCACATTAATGCTTAATAGTGAGCTCCTTGACCCTTGTCAATATATGTATAATTAATCTGGTAGCACAGCCAGGACTATCACAATGATAGTAGTGCTGGGACATTTTTTCTGATTATTGTATTGAATAAAAATCTCTCTTTGAAAAAAGTAAGCAACCTCTTTTTATTCATAATAGAAAATGAATCAGGGAAAACATCTGGGACTTTGAAATGCTCATTGCCATTACTTATATTAGATACACTGTGTAAGTCTCACTCTAGAATGTGCTTCTCATCTGAGATAACTGAGCCATGCCCACTAGAGTTTTTTAGAGCCCCCTATATTTTTATCATTAAAATAGATTTGGTGTTTCTGTTTATCAGAAAAAGAGTAACACAAATAAAGAGTGGAGAGGGGTATGACTATGTGCCTCAGGCTCATGAGATGATGTTAGATCTTTCCATTTGTTTTATCTTTAGGAGCCTTCCTGGAAGGGATAACTTTGGCATTTCTTGACTTTGTGGGAGTATAATTTGTCTGGGAAGCCTTAGTATTGATTTCACTTTAGATACCTCCTAAGTCTATCAAAAAGCCAACACCAAAATTCAACTGATTTTGGGGTGATTTTTAAAGACAAAAAATGGGCATTTAGTTAATATAAAAGTATAAGATATTCTTAAATGAACTTTTAGAGCACAGCCAAATATATGTATTATCAAAAAAGTGATAAGATTCTGGTAAAAAAACAAAATTCTATAAATAAGCAAAACTATGCAAAATTTTGTATTTTTTGCCGCATGTGAGTTTTTAGATGGGTTTTTCAAGATGTTGTTTTATAGATAATGTTGGGCAAAAAATAGGAATTTTCACTTATTTTTTAATTCAGCAAATTCACAGTGAAGCCACCACAACTGGCTTTAAGTTTAAATCTTTAATGCCTCAAAAATAACTTATAAAACAAAGAATAAAAAGTACCCAAATGTTTAGATGAGTGCTTTTTGCATATACATGTCAATTTTCAGAGAAATTCTTACATTTTTAATAGAGGTAAAAAGTGTAAACTTTAAAAATGAAAAGTGAAAACAGCTAATTTGAGATGAAGTATTCTAGATGGTGTACTATGACACCATATGTAAAAACAGGTTTTTGTTCAGTGCTGCATTAGTGAGTGCTACTCATATTAATTATTAGAAGCCTAGAGGATTTCATAATGATGTTTTTAAAAGTATTTTAAAGAGCCCCTTTATTATATAAAAGCAATAATAGCCTGTTTTATTGTAGAAACCCCATTTTGAAGATCCATCCAAGATAAGGAATAAAAAACTATATGAAAAGTGTTTTTTAAATAGCTGTAATATATGGTGACAGTATCTAATAAATAATAATTTAATACCACGCCTTATTGCATGGCCCAATAGTTCTTATAACAAGACTCCTATAGTGATAGCCATCCCAAATGTCAATATATTACATAATAAATTTCATGGTGTTGGGGAAGCTCCTTATTAGAGTCAATGTAATTATTCCAGTGATGTTCTTTAGCTTAGCCTGGCACACCAAAAAAGATTAAAAAGTGAATAACTTGAGAAAGGATGAGTTTCAGAAAGACTAGGTATATGGATTTAATAATTAAAGCTCAAGGACTAATTTAGTATATTTGTTATTCTTGGAATTGGATTTTTCACCAAAGCAAATGGGTGGCTTGCCATCCACCCAGAAGGATCAAAATTATAAAGGTTAATATTAGGCTAAACTTAAGGCTTGCTTAGCTCTCATATTTTAAAAAGCTACATTATTTTATTCAGGTCATCACAGCTAACATTGACTGTATAAACAATATCAAGCACTAGTTGAGGATGACAAGTGATTTAAAAGAAAAATCACAAACATTGATATTCTTAAAACATATTTGTGGTGCTCCTGCTCCTTAGAGGACACCAAGCTGTATCCTGGGTCAAATCCAGAGACCAAATGGGATGATGTGACATTCTTCAAGTAACTATATTTCAGAGCCAAATCATTATACTGTTCTTTAAGACACACAAACTCTTCTAAAAGTTCACTAACAAGAATCCTAGAATCAGCCCCATGTATTGTTACATCTTCTTGTGCTTTTCTGTAACAAATGAAATTCTGCTTCTGATAAATAAAATAAGTCAAAAGCAGCAATTAAACCCTGGTCCTTGCAATCTGTGGCCAGCCAGTATTTTTTTGGGCTCAAGTCAGGAGGTTTTTTGATAAGCAGCCCACAAAGCCTTAAAGATTCACTGAGACTGGAAAGAAGCCCCACTGAAGATACACCACTGAGGGCCCAGACTTACAAAGAGGTAGTGTCCTCTCCAACTTAAATTTGGAAAACTCCAATATCACACCCCCAATGAGAGCCAACCAGTGTCAAATATAAGCATTTGGACAAAACTGTATTTGGACAGGCCACCTGGGTTTAGGAATAGAGTTGGAAAACATGAAGCTTCTTGCATCTGTTTACCAACACCCACCAATAAAGAGCCAGTCAACCCTATCAACCAACCAATTTATCAGATTCCTAATCTTAAAATACCTGTGTACCTAAAGCTCACAATTTCTGGACAAATCAAACATGGTAGTATAAAAATCTAGCTATGTTGAATGTTCTGATATTGTCATTCCAATAATAAAGTTAAATGAATTTTTAGTTCACACAGATTTTACCTTATCAAGCTATAGTATTTTAATATCTACATTACAGTTCTGTAGGCTCACAGGAATTCACCAGGCATTCTGGTATTCCTGTGGCCCCTCAGCCTGCATTATTCCACTCAGAAGAAGCAACTTACAGCCCCATCTGTTTCACTAAGTACCTGCTCAATCCATCCTATTTGTAATTAAAACTTGATAATATACTAATTGCCAATCCCTTGGCAAGAGCCAGAGAACTAGAAACCTTCAAATGTGAAGGGTGTTGGTACATCATAAAGCCTAGGCTATTATGTGAAAATATAACTACTAACCAGCCTATTTAGTAACAATTATCCACCTTTGACTCTTCATCCAACTGCTTGCAAGAATGTGTTGTTGCCATTGAGACCACCTCCACTCAGCTTTTTGGAGTATTTTATATTAATTGATAGTATTGGTAGATTTTATGGTTTCCAGTTCAGACCCTGGGTCTTTTGTTAGTTAATAAGTATCCTATATTTCAGGTTGGCTCCTATCATGTTGTTGCAACCAAGATCCCCCTCTAGCATGCTAATGTATCTCACAATACACAGGTGGCACTTGATGAGTTGCCCCATGACATATCTAATGACATGGATTAATATGATAGGGATTTCAAGTTACAGACACTATCTCCTAATTAGGAGCGCTGCTAATTCAACATTGCTGATCCCTGCACAGGTTATTACTCAGTATCAAACCTTACATGGAACCTACCACTGTGCCACCCCATGGTGACCTTATGGCTCTCCTCATATAGTATATTAGTCACCATGTCAATTAATAAACCTCATATTATTCTTCTTATTCCTGTCCTTTCTATTGGACTGTTGTCTTCTCCAATCAAATACTGAACTATCATTGGTTCAGTTGCAACAGTGATAGCAGTGGTAGGTTCATAATCTATCTAAAAGAAAGGATGGAGTACTGGCTGTATGGCTACTTCACACCAGGAAACCTTCCTCCCTATTCCTAATGGTGTCAGGAATGACAATTTAGATGCTCCTAAATCTCAAAATACGGAACCAGAGTCAAACCCTGGACAAAACCCTTTGCAAACTGCCAGACCCACGGGCTGGGAACCCAATAACCCACTACTGATTGATAAAGTTGTTACCAGCCCGCCAGGACCCAAACCCTTAGCTGTCCTGCAGGATTCTGCAAGAAAACCACCAGTTCAAGATGCTGAGAATTTCCCCAAGGTGCCAATGCCTGACACTGGCAGTTTTCTTGGTGAAATACGCAAGTTTCTCCATGAGAGTTATTCCAAACTCCCCCAAAGTCCCGGGGGAGGCACTGAACCCAAAGAGGCACCCAATACCCAAATTGACAAACAGAAGGATTCAAAGACTTCTCATCCCAAAGCAGCCAGTGGCAAACCACCAGTGCCAAGCGCCACACTGCCATCTGAGACCCCCAATGCCAACCTGCCCAAGCCCAGAAAACCCAACCAGGTAGTGAAGCCTGGCAGTGTGGTATAAATACCTGCCAGGCCAAGATCAACCCCCATTGTCATTTTTAAATAAAGGTTATGAGATATTGGTTTCCCCAATTATTGCCATATTTTATTTTTGTCATCTTCCAGTTAACTCAAAAATCATCTGACCCCCCTACCAGCCCGCCAGCTACGTACCACCTGCCAGGTGCTCCCTTTGGTCCTGTCCATTTCACAGAGTACCCCTTAAAGCCTGAGTACAAGGACTACACCACCAACAACATACTAGCCCAGGATCCCTTGGCCAGAACTACAGAGTTAACCAGATACAACCAAGAAGGCTCTTGGTATGTTACCAAACCCCGCCTGTCCAGAGATAAATACAACTTCCTTCCCGCCTACCAAATGGACATGGAACCACCCGTCACCCCCAAACCAATTCCTGCCAAGCTCCCACTGGATCATACCAACAAGCTTTTTGGAATTGTGTATATTACTCTCATGGGAGTAATAGATACTATTGTCCCAGCCGCTGGTCTGTGGTTGTGGGTGGCAAGTTGATGTCCTACCTCATTAAGTTAGCACTAATCCTTTGGTGAGCCCTGCCCACCCAGTCTGCAACCCGCCAGTTCCCAAACACTAGCAAGCCGGCTGATCAGGGTTGGTTCCCTGACAAATGGGGACATCCCTGAGGAATATGTTATTTATCATTACCAGTTGGTACTCACAAGCGTTTAAAACTGTCTCTGCCTAGGGCAATACAACACCAGTGTCACACTGCCACAGTCAGACCTCTTGCAACATATGCTAAACCTTAAACTAGAGTCCTTTACAGGTGGTGTAGAAGGGGCCAAAATTGTCATTTGGCTCCACTCTACAGAAACCTGACTCCGTATCTGCCAAGTACCAGAACCCACATGGGTTGCCACCGCTTCTGGGCGCATTGTGGGGCCTGCTGAAGTATGGTTCACCAACTGGGCCAGTAAGGAACACAGAGTTACTTGGACCATCTTCAGGGACGCTGCCAGATCCTGCTACAGCAAGACCTTCTTGCCAGTCATAGTAGAAGCCCTCTACTTTCTATCAAGCAGACAGTTAGTGTCTCTGAGTACCTTGCAGCCTGGCAGCAAGCACTTGTTGCTGCTCTCAAAGCCATCACTGACAGAAATGCAGTGCTACTAACCCTCATTGTCAATGGACTAAAGTGTCATGAATGACATTTCAATACTTGTATTGAAAACACAAGAGTTGAATCCCAGTCCTCTGAAGGCAAATCAGTCCCCCAGGACAGCCCAGGACCCGCCAACTTGTTAAGTCACAGACTCAAATTGTTAAGTTACCCCACAACCTGCTGGCTTAATAATGAGGATTCCCTGAATAATTGCCAGATTGCCACCAAACTGGTGCCACTGGAGGCCCATACTTACGCAGGAGACGTGACCTGCCTAAAAGAGGTTGAGAAAAAACCTACTACTAGGCCTGCCAACAAGTACCAGCTGTTGCCAGTCTCAAGTCCAGAAATAGTATTGAAATTGGCCAGCTCAGGTGACATGATGAACAACCGTGGCAAAACAAAGCATTTTCACTTCTGTCCTCCAGAACCAGCCCAGCCAAGACTTGCCAAACTGGTGCCACTGAGGGTTCAGAACTACGCATAGGTTGTGGCGTGGAAAAGACCCACTACTAGCCCTGCCAATAAGAACCAACTTCTGCCAGTCCCCAGTACAGAAAGGGGAATGCAATTAGCCCACTCAGGTGACATGGTGAACCACAGCAGCAAAATTAAGCATTGACACCCCTGTTTGCCAGAGTGTACCCAACCAGGACCTGCTGCTCTCAAGACCCTAAGCCAAGATTCATGCCCTACCAGCAAACTGCCCATGGACCTGAAGCCCACAAAAAGCAAAGAAGCAAAACCACATGGTATAAGAACACTGGCAGTATGATAATGACCACATTGTCATTTTTGATAATAAAAGTTTTATGACCCTTTGGTTCAAACAATTATTACCTTGTCTAGTCTTAGTGATCTTTCATCTTAACTCTGGCCAAGTAGACAATCAGGCAACTTCCCCTTCCAGAAACCAACCTGTTGACCCGCCCCAGGCAATATACCATCCCCCTTGAGCTCCCTTTGGACCTGTGCATTTTACTGAATACCCGCCCAACCCGGCCTACTCAGAGTACAACTTGGAAACCATCCTCATTGCTGATCCCTTGGCAAGGACTAGAGAAACCAAATACATAGGTCATAAAGGAAAGAGGATCAAAATACCGCCCTTATTGTTCAAAGACAAGTACAATTACCTGCCAGCGTACTTTGTTCCCATGACTCTGCCCTTAACCCCTAGACCAGACTGCTCAATGGAACCTACTGCTGCTACAGAGACCACCTCTACCCAACTGTTTGGATTACTCTATATTAATTTGACAGGATTGGTGGATTCCATAGTCCCTAACTCTGGACCCTGGTCCTTACTTGGGCAATATGTATCTTAAATTATCAAATTAGCACCCATTCTATGGTGGGCTTTACCTTCTGGCTTAGCTGCAACCCATATTGAGCCACCCAATGCCTCTACCTATGCCTGGCTTCCTGACATGAAGCCCCACATCAGTAAATGAGTTCCTGTAGGGTGCTGCACCTCTGTCAATGACTGCTACAAGGCCACTGTGGAGGCCAAAAATCAAGCCTGAATGGGATTCCAAAAATCCAAAAATGCCCCTCCCAACCTTGTTCTGAACCTGGAAGCTCACACAACCAAGTAGACTTCCACCAATCCTGTCAGCAGGAGAACAGGGCCAAGCGCCCCTGCAAGGGAGAGCTTCAGTTGGCTCAAATTGAGGATTTGGGAAAAGCCTGGGGGTTGTAGATACAAGAGGTTCTGCAAACCCACTTGACTAATACTCTCAATCTCTACTTTCCAAGAATTCCTGCAACTACAATATGTACAAGGTGTAGATCTTAAATGTGCTTCAAGTCCATAGTGACAGCCCTGCCCTTCAAGCCAGTCATTCATCAAATAAAATCACCTCTTGGCCTACCCCTTTTGTTTCTGTGGGAACACCCACAAACTTTTGGTAGACACTGGGGCCAAACACAAAATAATCAACCAGGAATTTGCAGACTCCCAACAGCTAGACCAAATACCCAGTTGCTTTAAGGCAGGATGTGTGGCCAACTCTTATAGGGTGCTCATCATTCATGAGACAGTACCCTTCTCTGTGAGAATGGGTCACGTCCAGGTTAAGCTCTCTGGGCTAATAATAGCTGGGTTCAGCCATGAAGTCATTGCTGGCCTTAACTGGCTCCAACATAATCAATCATACATCAACTGGGACACCTCCATGATCATACTCAACCAAAATGGGATAGGTTTTGAAATCTACCCCATTGAAATGAACAAGTTACTTCATGACACTGTGTTAGTCCGCCTCACAGAAGCTGGTTCCTACGGCTTCAAGGGGGGAAGCTGGAATTTAACCAGTGTTCAGTGGAAGTCATCCTCTCTGAACCTCCAAAATCTCCCCTCAGACACACCATCACCTCCAGCACTAGCATCACTTATTGAGGAGTTCAAGGACATATTCTTCAAAACACTAGATCAACTGTCCCCTCCAAGAGAGATACAACATGCTGTCCAGTTACAAGGGTTGCTGGCCAAGGCACGTTCCCTCTATTGCCTGACACCAAAATAAAATGAGACCTTCTGCCAGCACCTTATAGATAGGATCAACAAGGGCTTCATCCGCCCCTCACTCTTGCCATACTGAGCTGCTGTCTTCTTTGTAGCCAAGAAGGACATATCACTTTGCTTGGTCACATACTACTGCGCCTTAAACAAGGTGACCATGAAGAATAAATACCCCCTGCTGTTGATTGATAACCTGTTTGACATGCTTGCAGGTGCAAAAGTCTTTAGCAAGATTGATCTCACCATGGGGTACAACCAGGTCCGCATTGCACCAGGGGATGAGGCAAAAACTGCCTTCCTCACATGCTACAGGTTGTTTGAGTGCCAGATCATGAACTTTGGAATGACCAACACTCCTTCCACCTTTGTCATGTTGATGAACAAAGCATTTGAGGAATTTATTGGGAAATGTGTTGTTGTGTACCTTGACAACATTATTGTCTTCAGTCAAGATCAAACCACACATCTCCAATACATTTGTGCTCTCCTTGACACCCTTTGTAAAAACCAGCTGAAAGCCAAGCCTTCCAGATACAAATTTCTCCAGTCAGAGCTCCTGTTCCTTGGGCACACCATCTCTACCAAAGGAATAAATCCCAGCCCTGCAAAAATTAAGGTAATCACAGCATGCCACCCCCACTGATGTGGGACAGGTGTATACTCCTTGGACATGTTTGATTATGTGAAAAAGTTTATCCCAAACTGTGGAGAACTAATTGCACCTCTCACTGAGCTTTTAAACACCAGACAGCACTTCCACTGGACATCTGCAAGAGATCAGGCCTTTGAGACATTGAAGCAAAGGCTCACAATTGCACCTGTACTACAATTTCCCAATCAGAATTGCCAGTACAAATTCAAGACTGACACCTCTGACAGGGCCATAGGGGGTGTATTAATAGTATAAACCAATGAAGGTGTCTTCCTTCCTGTGGCCTACAAATTTAAGAAACTCAATGAATCAGAGCAGCGCTACCCCATACATGATAAAAACCTAGCAGCCATCATACACTGCGTCAAGAAATGGTGTTGCTACCTGGAAGGAGCCACATTTCCATCCCAGTTCTTGAAAGATCACAAGTCTGTTCAGTACTTCAATACCCAGTCACATTTTACTCAACACCAGGCAGGATGAGTCAAACGTCTGTTCCTGTACCAGTTGTGCATCAAATACAACCCTGGGAAGGAGCTAGTCATAGCTGACACTCTCTCCAGACCATACATAGCATCCATCACGGGAGATGACGGCTTGGACCCAGACTGGCCCATGCTCTACCTGCGTCCCAAAGCCACTTGTTACAAAGGCCTCAATTATGTGACTATTTCCAAGCTGAAGGAAAATGAAAGCCAGTTCACCACTGATTCTGGCAATGTCTTCCACCAGGCAGAGACCAGTGAAAAGACGCCTTACATCCCCACCACACAACAAGGAGACATCATATAGCACTACCACCACACCTTAGGTCACATCAGAGGATGAAAACTCTTCAAAATCATGAAGCGTAAGGTTTGGTGGCCCTGCATGCACCAGAAAATCCTGGACATCCTTGAGACATGTGTCCTGTGTGAAAAGAACATGTCCAAACTTGCCCCGCCCAAGTCAGTTCTGCCCATCAAAGCCATGTAATCTTTCAAACAATGGGCCCTTGACATTGTGGGGCCTCTACCTGAAGACAAGCTGGGAAAGAATTACATCATCACAGCTATCAACATCTTTACCTGAGGCCTGTAACGTAGGCAACCAGCAATCACACTGCCACCACTATCACCTGGTTCATTGGCAAGGATATTGTGGCGCGCTTTAGATGCCCCAAGCATCTCATCACTGATGGGGACCTGAGCTTGCAGGTAACATTATGAAAGTATACTGTGCCAATAACGCCCTCCAACAAGTGGTCATCACACCATACCACCCCCAAGCTCTCGGAAGTGTAGACCACCTGAATGGTTCCCTGGTACAACTAATTGCCAAGCTTTCACAGGAGCACCCCAATATTGTGTGGACTGAACATCTCCCCACTACTCTAATTATCCTACAGACCAGAATTAATTGTGATACAGGGTTCAGCCCCAGCGCCTTGGCCTTTGGAACTCATGATGATCTGAAAGGAGTGGAACAAGGAAAGCCCAGTCCATGGTTCCTGTAAAGCCTCCCCTTGCAACTACCCCCTCCCTGAGTCAATGGTGTGCCAAAACTTGCAACATAAAACAAGAGCAGATCAAGGGGGAATAAACACCTCAAAGCAAGGTATGCCATGGGTGATCCTGTCTACATCCCCATCCCCAACTCCACTAAATTAGAGCCCAATCATCTTGAGCCCTTCAAGATAGCTGCTGTCTATAAAAACCACACCTATCAGCTTGAAGACGCCCAAGGAAACACCAAGACCCTCCACCACAATTGCTTGCATCCCTGCCACGCCATTCCCACACAAAGACTCTTTGTGCAGAGCTTCCCAGACCTTCCACAAGTTTCAATCCTGGTGCCTGACAACAAGCAGGGGGAAAGGGGGGGTGTTGCAACCAAGATTCTCCTCTTGCCTGCTAATGTATCTCACAATACACAGGGGGCACTCAATGAGTCACCCCATGATGTATCTAACAGCATGGATCAATCTGATGGGGATGTTGAGTTACAGACATTATCTCAAAATTAGGAGTGATGTCAATTCAACTTGCTGATCCCTCTCTCAAGTTATTCCCAGATGGAATGTTACATGGAACACACCACTATGCCATCACCTGGCAATCTGTGGCTCCTAAATATAGTATATCAGCCACACTATTATTAAAATGAACATCATCTTATTCCTATTCTTATAATTTCTATATGATATTTTACCCAATCTAATACTGAACTAAAATTGGTCCAGTTGTAACATTTTTAGGGGAATTTTCCTCAGGTAAGTACAGTAGTTTTTAAAGCTATTCACTAAAAAAATCAACTCAGATGAAAATAAATTAAAGTGGATCCAAATATATTTTTAATCAATATAAATATATTAGTTTTTGATTTTTTGCATCTGTGTTGATTTTGCTTTGCACCATAGCTTTAAAAACAACTGTAGGTGTAAATAATCTAATTCTGCTACCACTTTTTATTATAAGCATATACTTCTGAGAAGTATATAGTACCAAATAAAAGGTAAAATTAAATAGATAATGATGTCTTTATTAAATACATAAGAGAAAGCATTATGTAGTTTGGTGATAAGGCACATATTACTCATAAATATCATGACATAAATGAGGCTTTTTTAACCTTGATCATCATAGAACTCAAATTTTTAATCCTAGTTTAATATCTGGATGTGAAAAGAGTGTCCATTTTAATCATAAATCAAGTCATTATTGGGGAAAATATTCAGCAAGAGGGAGTAATCCAAGGTTGTGATGAACACATTTGGAGCTGTTTGGTAGAAGAGGGATGGTTCTGGCTTACTGAAGGTTAGTTTCTTAAGCAACATAATTAGTGTTATTTTTTTGTTGCCTAGGTGCAATGGCTGTTGTTTGCATAGCTATGAGAGTTGGTGTTTTCTCTTTATGCCTTAGAGTGTAATAAAAGGACATCTATTGTTACTATACAAGATTAGAGATGTACCCTGGGATGAATATGAAATGTTGTATTAAAATAATGAGACCAACTACTGTATAATTCAGCTGGCTGCACAATTGTGATGGTTGGGGGTTCTCTGATAATGCCTTATAGTTAGTTTTAAGGGGGACACTTAATGTTACTGTTCAAGATTATGGCTCTTAAAATCATCATTGGGGTGGCTGTTTAGAGAAGAATGTGTTGAAATTAATGATTTGGGGTGTTTAGTAAGTTAAGTTGGTTACTTTGTGCATAAAAGCCCAGGCTGCTTACTTGGGTAAATTAGTAGAGTATTTAGAACAATGTGTGCTGCCTCTGGCAGGCCTAATTAGAGAAACCACTAGTGCCTAGATGCAATCAATAGATCAGCAACATGAAAGATATTAGGTATATTAAAAAGAGCTTAGAGAAATGTTAAAGCCAAGCTGAATCGTTTCTCTAAAGTATTTTGCTACAAGACCAAAATGTGAAATGTTTCAATGAAGCATTTCTCCTCAAATATTCTGAGGGAAAAATTCAAGCAAAAAAGTTGAAAATTTAGGAGAAAGTTACACAGATATTTTTTATGTAAATTTATTGATTTCAAATATAGATAAACATTGGGTAAAACAAGGAAATTGTTAACACTTTGAGATGTGAATTGATAATGTATAAAGATGTGGAATATTAGCCTCCTACTTAAATTTTGGCAAAACTATGAATATGTTGAAGCTCTTGAAGATTCTAAAACATTTCATATTATTTTTTTACAACTGAGATAAATATAGTTCATTGGTTGAAGAGGGAGTACAACAGTCCATAAAGAAGGGAAATAAAAGTAAGATAATATGATAATTTAAAAAGGTAATTAACAGCTAATATACTGTAAGGAGAAGACACAGAGCCACAAAGAGGTGGTATTGGTGAGATGATCCAAATATGGGTTGGATTTTGAATAGCTTGTTTATGATGTTTGAATATAAAAGACTTTTCTCCTTAAAGTAAGTATTGTCATGCACCTTGAAATTTGAGGTAGAAAAAATAATGCTGTTTGATACATCTTGGGGAAATTCATTTGGAGTCACCTTAATATTGTGATATAAATTGTCAGATAAGGGATAAAATTCAGTTGTAGAACCACCTTGCCCCCTGTTTGTTTTCTCCAATCAGGACAAGAATTTGAAGTGCATCCTTAAAGTTTTGGATAAATCTTTTATGAGCAGGAATGGTGCAGCAGGGGTGCAATTAGTTATGATTTAGTTGTTTGGTGTTGCCTTGGGAATATTCAAGTTGGTAAGTGATGCTTTAATAGACAGGTGCAACCTTGAATGGCCCAGGATGTTTAGGTTCAGGCTTATAACTACAGGTATTTAATGCATAAACTGGATTATAGCAGCATAGCAACCTTCAAAGTGTTTAGTCACCCCCTGGAATCTATTTTAATCAATATTTTGAGCCTTGGTATGTCATTGCGCAAGTAATTGGGTGATAACAAGAAGAGGTATTGTGGGAATTAAAGGCTTCAGTTTGTGCTGGGAGTATTTTTCATAACATCAGGAGTCTGAAAGACTAGGGTGCTGGAGGTAAATACTGTACCTCAGTTGATCCTAGCACATAAGATTAGTATGGCTATTTAAAGGTGTTTCGTCCAGGCGGAATTCAAATGCTCTTATGTGAGTTTAGCAATCAACTTTATTAGAAAGCCATTAAGGGGATTCATGATTCTTTTGGAATATAGATTATATGGGGCTGTCACTACTCTTTCAAGGGGTTTTTGGTGCATTGGAATTTTGTGATATCTTCTACCAGCTCCCTGTTTCCATCTGTGATGAAGCGCTTGGGGCAGCCAAACCATGCCACTCTCTCTTTGCCAATGAAGCAATTAATGATAGTGGTGATGTGGATTGAAGAATTCCCAAGCTACAGGCCAGCAGGTGAAGTAGTCAATAACAGAAACTCTGTACTTCTTACCCATCTTGTTTTTGGGTAAGGGTCCTAAAATTCTGAGGGACCACTTCCCAAAGGGTTCCATGGCTTTGATATAAGATACAGATTTTGGCAGAGCAGGCTTATACATGTTTTTCTCATATAACAAACAGGTTTCAAAGATATCAATGATGCTCTGATGCATGTGCGGCCACCATAACTTTTGTTTATGATATAAAGCTAAGAAGTTCAACAATGAATATGTCCCAATATACAATGATAGTGTAGGATGGTAACTCCTTGTTGTGTGGTTAGACTTTATGGATTTTCCCTTCTGTCTCTACCCTTCTCCAGATGATTCCTTTATCATTAACAAACTTTCTCTTGTTATCCTTGAGCTTTCAGATGGTACCAAGTTTAGGCCCTCACAGTATGTGTCCTCAGAATGTAGATACAGCAAGAGTTAGTTGGGTTTCAGTCTGTTGTCTCTTTGATTGATTCTACATATATCTAGGTAAGGGCTTTAGCAGTAACTAACTTCTTTTCACAATTATACTAAATGTGAAGCTAATAAAGTGACCTAAAATCAGCCCATCCTATCTATCAGCAAGTTATATGTGACTGGGTATTAAAATGCTGGTGGGAATTCTGGTATGTAAGTACTTGTAGAGGAAAGGTACTCCCTCCAGATTTTAGCACTAATTTTTTGATGCAATAAAAAATGACTATTGACTCCTTTTTGTGAATTGGGTAAATTTCTTAGTATATGTGAGTTTTTGTGACTTGTAAGCCACTAGCAAAAAGGTTCCATGTTTGGTTTCCAAGCGCAACATCCTCAACAACCTGGTCAGAAGTGTCAGTTTCAGGCTTATACTGTTGGTTGTAGTTGTGGAACTGAAGGACAGGGGCCATAATGAGGCTCTGTTTGAGCTTTATAAAAGCATGATCAATGGTGTGGTATAGAGATAATCTGATTGGCATTTAGTAGCTCTGTGAGCAGATCATTGAGCTTCTTGCAGTTGGGGATAAATTTGCATACATATGGGTCAATATTTTTCTTGTTATGCCTAAGCACTGGACTGATTATTTTATAGCTTAATTACATTATTCATATTAAAATTATTCAGAAAGATTAAAATACAATCAATGTCAAATCTTTAATTGATCTTGGGCTTAGATATTTCAAAAAAATAATTTATCAATTTTAGAATTGAAAATTGCACCTTATAATATTGCTGGAAATATTGTAAGTGCTATTACATACTACAAGCTAAAAATATTTATGATGAGTTGCATGGGAGAGTAATAGCAGCCCCAAAGCTATAAATGCTATTACCCTATCTTTGGCTCATCATAAATATTCTTAGTTTGTTTCAAAAAAGGTTGTTGTTTTTGAAAGACTGATAACTCTATTTAAAATACACCCTCTAGTAAGCTGCTCTACTTCATGAAATTGCCCTAATGCACCACTAGCATCTTATGATATTTTTGTTTCTCTGGTATCATCACATGTTTTCAAATGATAATTTATCTCAGAATATTCTGATAAACTTTCAAATGTTAAAGGTGAAGTATACAACTTCCCATCTTTCATAAAATATGAAAGATTAATGCACAGATTTTTAACTTTGAGCTCTCTCCTTATAGGCCTAACTTTTCTCTCATAAATATAAAAGAGTGACTTTTGAGAAATATTTGAGCCTGATAGTGCTGATTTATATAATTCTTTTCTTTTTTCTTCTTGCTCAAAAATATTTTTAATACCATTTATATTCTTAATATAAAGATGATTTTCTTTCTCTTTTAATGTTTTTGATATTACACCAGAGTGATCATCAACAATGCTTTTTCCATGACATTCTACAAATCTATTGTATTTAATAGACCCTTTGATGTATTACAGTGCCTCTTTAAATAGATAATATAAGAATTCATAGGATCTAAAATAGTTTCCATTATCAGTCCATACTTTGATATTTTTTTAAAACTTATATGATTTAAGAAGACTTATTAGACATTTGCCTGAAAACATAGAATTATGAGACAATATTTGAGATAAAAAATCATGGTATTCATACTTAAAGTAGTTTTAAAAGCTATGGCAACAAGCAAAAATACTTCAGATTTAGACAAAATCCAACTCTCAGGTTAAAATATACACTCTGTTAACAGGGTTTATTGGCATTAATGGGCAAAATGGGTCAACACAGCAACAAAGGGCTCACATGCAAAGCAAAAACATTCAAAATAAAATCCAAAATACATTGATTCACAAACAAAATGGTGTGAGTTGACTTTTGGTGTACATATGTTTACTATGTGAATTGGTTACAAAATACACCCAAGCGTAGTGTGTCAAAACTCAATCTAAAAACAAAACACAATAGCAACTCACTATGTAAATGAAATCACTCAATCAGTTTGTGCAATGGGTTGTAATCAAGAATGATACTAAGGTATCTAAAATAAGACACAAGATATGAAACAAATTTTTTAAAAATATTGTGTTGGGTGCTTAATTTGGCATAAAATATGGGAAAATGGGTGAAAATTATTTTGGGTATTCTAAAATGGGTGTTGTAAAACCACAAACAACTAACTAAGAAATAAAAAATCTATAATTGGGATATTGGGTGGGAAAAAATATTAATTGAATATCCATAAACAGATAAAAGCAAAAATTAAAAAAGGGAGTAACTTAATTAGGTTTTATTTAATATTTTATTAAATTCTTAAAATGGAAGGAACACAGCAACAGACTACCATTGCACCTGTTGTGCGCCGCAGTTGCGGTTGCCCCCGCAGGTCAAAGAATAGACTAAGTGCAACACAAGTGCCTACTAAGGAGGGAGGCAGGAGAGGAGAGTTCCATAGTGACGCTGCACTGACACAGCTGGTTCAAGGAGCACAAGCTATTAGGGTGCAGAGCATAAACCCTTGGGTCCCAAAGCTGACCTGGAAGCCCACTAAGGTTACCACTACCAAGAAAGTTAGAGACAAGGAAGTAGAACTTACTTTGTATGTGTTCAACGTTGTATACCGGCAAGAGTTGGTCCCGTCAGCCATGCTGGAGAAGGTGAAGCCTGTACTTGATACTAGTTATGAGCCCTATGTCAGTGATGGCAATCAGGAGGAGGACAAGGAGCCCGAGTTCTACCAAACTGATAAGGGACAGTTAGTGCTAAAGAAAGTTGCTGCTTTTTACACCAAGGTGCCCATGCCCTGTGTTGTGCCCAACGCCAATGAGCCAATCCCCACCACTAAAAAGCCCGCTCACAAGCGCATTCCTAACATTAAGCACATCATCCTTCTCTGGCTCATGCAGGAATCTGGTGATTACAAGGCGGCTGCGGCTCTTGTTGGGGTGGATCCCAAGTACGCCTTGAAGACCTTCAACAAGTTCATTGATACTGGCCGAGTCCTTGCCGCAGAGAAATCCTTGCGTGTTTCCACCATGCTCACCAAGGAGCACAAATGGGCAATCCGCCAGTGGATCACCCGGGACTGCCATCCTGAACTGGCAAATATACAGGCCATGATCAAGTCTGCTTTTGGGGTTGAGGCCTAAATTTCCTTCTATTATCATTTGGTCAAGAGAATGTGCTTTTCCTGGAAAAAGCTTGGGGTACTCCCTACAACAGAAGCAGCCCAGCCAATATTGAGACCCGGAAAAATTACGCTGAGGCGTACACTGCCCTCAAAGCCAAGGGGACAGTGAAATGCTAATATATCAACAAATCAGCATTTGCCTTGTTGATGTGCAATGGGTATGGGTATGTCCCCAAAGGCTCCAATGACAGGATGGCTTGGTGTGCTGAAGTCCGCGCCACAGCATACTCAATGGTGGCTCTCCTTGGTCCAAAGGGGGTTGAGCTTTATCAAATGATATTGGGTTCTCACAACAGCTGTACCTTCTTGTCATTCCTCCAATTGGTCCAGGAGAACCTGAGGCGCACAAGCCTGGGCTTCACCAATGTGATTGTGTTGGACAACGTTGGTCTCCACAAGGTGGCTGACATTCTTGAGGAATTCCCAATGATTGACACAAGCATTGCAGTTGGCCCCCAGCAATTGGCCACAGCAAATTTGCGCCTTCTCTTCTTCTCCCCCTATTTGCCCTTCCTAAATCCCATTGAGGAAGTCTTTGTGTGGCTCAAGCAAGTTGTCAAGCAAGGAACCCCAGCAGGGACCAAGGATCTGTTTGATTTTCTGCAGGCCGGGATCCATACCCTCCCAGCTGAGACCGTGGCCAAATTCTATGGCCACACTGATTTGTTCATCCCTGCGTGCCTAGCCAAACAGCCAATCAATTAAAGGCTTAGTGTGTACAATTTTTTTATATTCTTTAATTTACTATTCAAGATTTATTGATTATCATTTTATATTTAGACGGTTCCACACCTGCAATCACATTCAGAAGATCCATCAATAGATGTAAGTAATTTATTTATTTTATTATATATTATTTAATATGTCATCTGAGGTTATCCCAAATGCTTGATACTGGATTATGCAAATATATTTATATCACTTTTGTTAAATAAATATAAAATAGTCTTATAAAAATTAAACATAAATTGTAAGGTTGAAATTTATTTTATTACCATATTATTTGATACTTTTATAAAACCCATTTCTGCAAAATATTTTGCAAATATTGTTTGCTAAAATATTAATTGAAAAATTAATTATAATATAAAAATATAGTAGAGTATAAATATATTTATTGATAAAGAGATAAAATTAAGTGCACCTATAATGGGTTTGGCAGTATGTAGCCACCCTGTGATGGAGGTGGCGCACAACCTCCACTGCCACACTGTGGACAGTGGATATACCCTTATTAAAGTATTTGTGCCTGCTGGTAAAAGGAAGGATGGTGAGGTGGGAACAGAGGAACAGCTTTTCTGGTGGGGCTGCAAACCCAAAGATGCCAGCCAGGACCAGGGCGTCCTGGATGACGTTCTCCACCGAGTCATACCCAGGGGGGACCTTATTCCTGTCTAGTGAGAGCCTGGCCTTGTCAACCCCAAGAAGGAACCCGTCCAGGTCCTCTACAGACGCGCCCATCCCAAAGTAGAATAGTAACCCCAGTTAAACAACCAGATGAAGCCTTTGTCCAGCAAAGGCTTATGTAAACTTGCACAATTTTTTATATACAGCACTAATCTTCTTCTCGTGCTTGGTTTTGGCAAAGGTCAGCTCCATAGCTGCAGAGACCCCTGTCTTGTTGGCACTCCAGGTCAGCCCAAAGTCCGCCAGGAGGATTTTTGTCTTCTTTACGGCTGTTGTGTCTGCAACAGCCAATTTTGACACCGCACGCCCAAAGTTCTCCAACAGGTAAGAGATGGTATGCTCCACCAGGAAGCATAAGCAAGCAGCCTCATGAGCCCAGCCAATCTCTGGTATATTCTTGAATGGGAGCGTTGCCAGGACGTCCCAAACAAGTTCAATGAAGTTTACACAGTAAACTCCACTGAGGTTAACTGGGTCCAGGCGGACCAGTTGGGAATCCTTGTAGGCAGTAACTGCCAACTCAGATGCCCCCTCACCATGCAAAAGTCCAGCCAATGCCTCCCTGGACATTGGAAATGTACCATTAATCCTGTCTTTAAGCTCCTGTAAGACAGGGGGGACAGGGAAAGATGTTTGGTCACATGAGTGGCGTAGTTGGAGTAGAAGGTGGGGGGGACAAAAGGAACCAGGACCCAGCAGAGTTCACCATCAACATCTTCTAAAAAAAGGTAAGTATTTAATAATTTTTATTAATTATAATTTTTTAGGTTACCTTCTTGGGTTTCTTCCTTGCCGGCGGCTTCAGCCAGCTTTGCCATTCTTGGCGCAAGCAATTGCGCCGGCAATTGGGCATCCTCTGTCCTGGCACCTTGGCAGGTTAGAGGTGGGCATACATCTCTGGGTCGTCAACCCAGACAGACAGCACAGAAAGATTGTATGCCTTGAACTGGAGGCCCTCAACCACAGTTTTTTTGAATATTTAGTAAGCACTTGATTGTCTTCTCTGGGGTGTCTGGAATTTTTGACATTAGTGCCTTTGCGCACACCTTGTCAATTTTGTCCCCAGTGAGAACGGCGGACTTCACTTTGGCTTTGACCTTGCAGTCAATGTCCTTTATTTTGGTAATTGCCAAGTTGAGGTCCTTCAGAAGCTTTTCCAATTCTCTCATTAATTTTTTACTAACATTTCCATGTTTTTATAGCTTTTGCCCAATAAATTCTGTATTATTTTGATACTGTTGCCTCTTTGTTTATTCCTTTTTGTTTTCCCATTTACTACATTATCCCATCTTTTTACCCATTGTGTATATGTTTTATGCTCATCTTGATATGTGTTGTTTGCTTTGTGTTGGCATTTTTTCCTTGATTACCATATTATTTTTGGCGCTTGACATAGCCCCTTGTGAAAATAGTAGCAACAATTTGGTGATCAGCCAAATTTTGAATTAGAAAATTATAGTGTTAACTGTTTTTAGATAAAGTTGTTACTGATCCAAATTCAAAACCTTAATGATAAAATTTAAGCAAATCAGGAGCCAAGTGATAAAGTGATTGTTGTGACATAAAGGGTCATTCAATAATTCTTTGATGCATGTGCACTAATTAATATGATTGGCTGGATGTTTTGCCATTGTACGCCATTGTCACAGTGGCAAGTTGTTGATGGACTAGTGCTAACCCAGCAGCTGATTGGGCACTAGTCCATCAACAACTTGCCACAGCGGCAATGGCGTACAATGGCAAAACATCTAGCCAATCATATTAATTAGTGCACATGCATCAAAGAATTATTGAATGACCCTTTATGTCACAACAATCACTTTATCACTTGGCTCCTGATTGGCTTAAAGTTTATCATTAAGGTTTTGAATTTGGATCAGTAACAACTTTATCTAAATACAATTAACCTATAATTTTTTAATTTAAATTCAGTTGATCACCAAATAATTGTTAATATTTTCACAAGGGGTGTGTTTGGGTGCTAAAAATAATTGTGTATAGGATCTAGATACACAACATAGTAAACATATGATTTTTTAGAAATAAGCTGAACATAAATAATATAGCCAACTATAAACAAAGAGAACACAAACAATTAAAATTCAAAATAAAGATAATATAAATAGAAATTTTTTGGGACCAGGGGGTTTATTGAGGAGGGAAAGAGTGATGCCTAGTAGGCAGAATGGCGCAGGAAGGAAGACATAGAGGCGGTACTGGCCTGGGGGGTCTGGGATTTGATGGGTTGGGTTTGCAGGTGGGGGGTGGGGGTGGCAGGGGTGGAGGCAGGAGGATTGCACGTGATGGCTGCCATATACCACTCATTGTACTCCTCATCAGTCATTGGCTGGATGGGCTGGTAGGTGGCTGTGGCACGGGGTGGGAGGTGCTTATCCTTGCGTGATTGGTTGCCCATGTTCACATGAGAAACCATTTGCGCAAAAAAGTCAGCCATCATTTGGTGACTAAAGAGAAAATTGTGATCAAGGACCCCGAGATAGAGGTCGTTGAAAGCCTGAGGGTGGCGCTCCCGGAGTGTATCTCCAATATTAAAGAACACAACATCTGCCAGATGGACGTTGGCATGACCAGCTGGGTACACTGAGGCCTGGTGCCCGCGTTGCTGGATGGCCTCGAGGGCGGTGGAGCTACCCTCCATATGATGGCTCAAGAAAACCTGGTATTTGGAATTCAAGCCATCCCAGGAGTCAAGCAATCCACCAAGGATGTGGCCGTATGAGTACCCATTGATAAAATCTGGGTTTGTTCAATAGTAGACAAAACCCTTGGCTGAAACAGCCAGAAATGCACCAATGAATATCCCCTTCTTGACCTTCTTCCTTCTATTCTTGGCAGTGGCTTTTCCTTGCTTGCCAAAATTGTCAAATACAATTGATAACTTGTAGTACAAGACAAACATGATGTCATCTGTTAGACTTGTCAAGCATCTGACCAGGGTTGATTTGATTGCGGTGTCATATGGGGAATCCTCAGCGCCATCCCATTGGTTGCCGGAAAAATTTGTAAGAACCTTAATTGAAGCCACCTTTCCATGCATCCAGATCTGCACCATGCTCTCAGACACCTAAATGCCATGGTGCGCAATTTGCTTCCAGGCCTGGGTCAAGGGAAGCTTGAGGTCTGCTGGAGGAGGTCAAGCATTATTGGGTATGCCTCATTGATCTGGGACTCTATGGCCTTCTTTGGCTTCTTGGCCGTCCCAATCAGATTTCCCTTATTCATCAGGTTGTTGAATTCCCGCATGACAGTAGCCCGGGTAAATTGTAATTGGCTGGCTATCTGATCCCAGGACAGACCCTGCAGGTTGAGTGCCACAATTTCCTGAAGAATTTGGGCAGTGATTATTCTGCATTTGGGGTGCTGGGCGGCAGGAGCTGAAGCCTGATTGGCTGAGGGGGGCAGGTTGGGCGGTGGCGGGAAGTTGTTCTGAATCAAGGTTGCCATCCTGATTGGTTGGTTGACGGGCAGCTTGTGCAGGGATGGGTGTGGGAGCAAGGGCAGAGCTAGATGCTAAGTGATTCTCAAACAAGTCAAAGCCATAGGGGTCAGTGGTCAGGTACAGGTCAGCTTCCTTGTTACCCACCTTAAAGGCTTGGGTGTAAACAGGTGCCTCCACGTTCTGAGCCTTGCCTCCATTGAAGCTGGTCTGGCTGCTGCTGGCTTGGCTGCTGGCGCAGTTGAAGATGTTGCTTGTAAAAACCATTTTAAAAAACCTAGGATAAAATCACTAAAAGTAGAAATTTTAAAAATTAATAATTTATTTTTATTATAATCTCAAGTCCATATTTAGAAGGTTCTCAAAACCTTTTCATAAAAATCTGGAGCCATGAAAATGGATAAAATGCCTCTGTTCCTAAATTGGATAGCAGTTGATTGGCTGTTAAATTGATATTTTTCTATTTTAGGCTGCTCATACTGCACATCTTGTGTGAGTTCATTTTGTTTTGTGCTTGTGTAATCTCGCTTCTAGATTTCTCAAGTTTTGTTTTGTTTTAGTTCTTCTGTCAGTGCCTCATATGAATCCTGATTGTATTATAATATACTCCGTAACAGCATCCATCCATTTCACTTGTTGTGTCAGTTCATTTTGTTTTGTGGTTTGAACTACACCGCTTGATGATTGCATTAATTTTGTATAATGGGATTGTGAAATTTTGTTTTTGGTTTGACAGTTCATTTATTAACCAAAAATATTTAAATTAATTGAATCCTGAATCTTGTGCAACTTGGATTTTGTTTAAATCTGAAATCATTTTGTTTAAATCTAAAGTATTTTTGCTTGTTGCCATAGCTTTTAAAACTACTGTAACTTTATTGTTTTCTTTAAATACCAATGCAAATCCCAATAAAGAAATAGTTCTTTTGGAATAAAAACAGTTATTGGTTTCAATTGGACCACCACCAACTTTTAAATTCTCCTTAAAATCTATAACTATAATACATGATTCATTATCTAATTCATTTATATCTTTCTTATATTCCCTATTTTGATGAGCATAAAAGTCTTGGTGCTGATTAATAGCTTTTAAGTCCCTGTTTATAGATTCTGGCAATAATAAGTTTTTACTTTCACATTCTTCTTTTCTTTTTTCTAAGGATGATTTTAAGTTACAAATATTACACATGTCAGTTTGTTTTTTACTCTTTATTATATTTTTTGGTATTAATTTATAATAAGTTGAAAGTGATATTGAAACTTCATTTTTTATTTTCATATTTTCATATATTTCTTTTTTTGTTTTTAATAGAGAATATTTTATTTCAGTTGAATATTCATTAATTTCTTTTTCAATGTCTTTATAAATTTTTTCTGGTGCTTTTTTTGTAAACTGGCTTGTTTCAAAAGAATTTTTGAGTAGTTTTTTAATTTTTTTATTATTTCTTTTTTTAATGGATATTTATTATCTTTCTGGCTTTTTTGTTTAAGCTTAAATTTTATTTTTATTTATTTTTCTTGAGTATTCAAACTCACTTTTGGTTATATTAAATCCCATATCAGTAAGCTCTTTTAAAGAGTAACTGGAAGTAACCAGAGATCTCAAGGCTGGGAGATGCTTTTGAGGAGCAGATTTCCAAAGATCCTTAAAGTTGTGAATTATCCCATTTAGTTTCTGATTTTGAATTAAAGGAATGAATTCTGTTTTTCCAAACTCAGTTTGAGTGAGGAAGTGATTGTTTAAGGAATTAATATTGCCTCCAGAAACAAAGAGGAATGCTTTCTTTAGCAAAGCAATTCTTTCTCTTTTTGTTGATGCTCCCAGTGAGGAAAATTGCTTCATGGCAGAAGTAAAGTTTACAGATTCCGTAATATAAGATTTTTGATTGCTGATAAAGAGATGCTTTGTAGAGATGCCTTGCAAAAGAGTGCTGGTTGCAGGAATTATATCTTTTTGTGAAGATGGTTTGAAGTAAACCTTATGTGGTGCTTTAGCTCTTATATACCAAGCCTTATGACACCATTCTGAAAGAAATGATGTGACAGCTTTATTTAAAATTTCAACTTGAATTTATATTTCTAGAATAAATGAAATCCCAGTTTTCATGCACAAGTGATATATGAGTATCAGCTAAGCATCAAATTACATCATATCCTCTTTGTAATCTATGCAAATCAATTAAAATGATGTATTAACTTAATTACAACACTTATGCATATTTTTAAAATGATAAAATATTAAAGAATTCTATTTAAAATATGCTTAAATTGAGGTTCAAAGGTCACTTAAACCTTAAAACTAATCTAAACAGCAAATAAATTAACATCCTAACTTCAAACTACCATAAAATCCTAAATAATTAAGCTTTTTAAATAAAATAAAATGCGGAAATACTGCTCTTGATCTTATCTTTAATTTTGTCAAATAAAAAAGAATATGTCAATTAATGAAAAGTTAGCTTTTTTAAGCTTAAAGTAATCCATTTTATTTCATTATCAAAATAATATAATAAAATCTGACATATGCTCTTTTAAATTGCTTTTGATCTAATATTCAATATATTATATATATTAATATTTTAACACTAATGGAAAGAAAAAATTCTTAGCTTCATTTTGATAGTTTACAGTGTAAAAAAATATTAACTTTTTGTTGAGTTATTACTGTTTTAAATATAAATATTTGTAATTTGATTTTTTCAAAATTGAACTGTGTTATGCTGCGACTTGGGCAGCATGCGTATTATAAAATGGCCTAATCCCTAAAATAATGACCCATATGTAACCATACTAAGGAATTTCTTAACTGGGCTGACATCAGTTAGTGGAGGCATAATGGTGATAACTTAGATCTTGGAAGTGTAAGGTTTAATCCTTACTGCCAAGCTGGTGTGCCCAAGAAATAGAAACTCCTTTTGCAGGAACTTTTATTTGGACAATTTTAATTTTAACTGGTGTTTGCAGAAAGTGTTTACACTTCTCAAATACAATTGAGGTGCACCACCAAATTATGACTAAAGACAATGATGCTGTCTGGATAAATGATGACACAAACTCTAATCAAATCCTCAAAGACTGAGTATATTAGAATAGAAAAGATAGACAATATTTAGGTCATTACAAAGTTCATAACCTGTGGCTGTAAAACAGTCACTTGGAATTTTTAGCAAATAAATACACCAATATATATGAAGTTGCTAAATTATATTATAGCTTTTATATGGATAAGGTTATGAAATTCTTTGGTTAAGAATCCCTAGATAAACTGGGTATCTATATAATATAAATAATAAAGTTTCTGATGATTAATTAAGCTGTACAGTAGTTTTCAAACCTGCTGAGATAAACATATATTAATAAGTTTATAACACATGAACTCAGTCTAAAAACAAAATCAAAAATAAGTAATTTATATTAAATTACAATAGATTTGGATCCACTTTGATTTTGTTTCTAGACTGAGTTCATGCATTATAAACTGACTAATATACATTTATCTCAACAGGTTTGAAAACTAGTGTACAGTTTAGTCTAAAAACAAAAACAAAAATAAGGAATTTATATTAAATTATAATAGATTTGGATCCACTTTGATTTTGTTTTTAGACTGAGTTGTATAAATTTTTAGACTAAGATTTTTTGTTTATCTATACAGGTTTGAAAACTAATGTACAACTTAGTCTAAAAACAAAATAAAAAATTAAGAAATTTATATTAAATTACAATAGATTTGAATCAACCCTGATTTTGCTTTAAGATTGAGTTGTATTCATTTTTAGACTGAGATTTTTTTGCTTATCTCAACAGGTTTGAAAACTACTGTACTAATTAACAAGTTAAGGCAAGATTGGCCAAATTAATCTTGAAGACTAGATGTCTTGCAAATGGATTAATTATCCAGGAAGGTTAATTGTTTAAGTACCCAGGTATATGATTAACAAGGATTTGATTATAGGGCTTAATGGTCTTGAATGTATTAAGAGGTTTTGTTAAAGTTAACCAATAGTAAACCCCCAAAATATGGGGTTAAAGCGCCATGTTGGAAATTTTATTAGGATAGAAGTACTTATGTGCCGCCTAATCAATTTTTAAAGCGCTGAGGTGCCAATCAGTGAATTTTTCAGGCGCTAGAGCGCCTCCTGGGAATGTTCCTGGGCGCTGCAGTGGCACCTGGTTCAAGTTTTGGACTGTTTCAATGGGTTTTAAATGAGAGAATTAACTATTTCAAAAAATTGTAATTGAGACAAAGGTGTCTAGTTAGCCTGGAGTGCTCAGCTGTTCACAGTTGGAACAATGAAAGCATGAATCAGGAATACATATATTTCACAGGGTTTTGGTGCCAGGAGTCTGGAATGCTTCAAGCCATAAAAGTACATGTTCACAGAAGGAATCATGCAATTCTAGAATGTACAAGAGCACATTATTATAGTTTAAGAGTGTATGGATCTTTTTGGTGAAAGTCTTGATTAAATGACGCTGTTATTTCATAGAACACATGATAAAAATCTAGGTGTGATTCCAGAATTAAAGGTATTTTCATCCAATTATACCCTGATTGGTATATGATGGAAGCAAATATAATAAATAAAATAATATAGTCAATGACCAATACTTTCCCCTCATTTTATTTAAAGTTTATGACTTCTCATTTTTTATTTTGTTAAAGCAAAGTTTGGTGTGCTAAGAGTGGATATTGCTGCTGCTAGGAAGGAGATTTCTGAGAAATCCTTGGGGGATTCTTGGGAGGATCTTGAAATTTCCAAGACCTTTCCTAAAGAATCATTGGTCAAAATTCAAGCTGCTTTTAAGGATCTTTACTTCAAGTACTTTGCTAAAAAAGTACACCCATCCAAGGGAACATAATTTATGCTTTGGATTTGTGGAACCTGCTGTTATACTTTGATAAGATTTTCAAACAAATGAAAGAAGCTGCCAATCCTGAAATTGAAGGACTTAGTCTTCATGAAGAGAAGAGCATGGATATTATGTATAGATGGAGAAATTTGAATAAGTCATTGAGTAACAAGGTCACCTCTTTGGAAGTAAAACTCTCCAAAGATTTACACCAGGGGATGTTCAAAAACAACAAAAGTCTTATCAGAAACAAAAATGGTAAGTATGGTTGGATGGACCTGGATCCTACACATAACATTGCACTCAAATGATCCATAACAAATTCTTAAGGAAGGTTCAATTTGCTCCTTGGGCAATCTAGACCTGGTTATACCCCATGGCGAGGCCAATCTTGATTAAGGCTTCAGCACTGGCAATATTATCAATTAGCTCATCTTTCAAAGGTAAAGAATACTTATCTTCAAAGGAAAACTGTTGAGGGTGCAACAATATATGGTCAGGTAGAGGGACCCATCTTGCTTGCCACAAAGAAGCTGTATACCCAATATAGCAATAGAGATGATTGATAAATCCCTTGTCCAGTGCAACCACAAGGATCTATCAGAGACTTTCATACTCTTTGGCTATTAGAAAATATAGAAGGCATGCTTTTGGTTGAGTTTCTGAAGCTGTATGGTGTTCAGATTTTCCTGTAATGGAAGAAGCTAGTTGAGAGTTATGCTGAACATGTTCTTAAACTCATTGAGAAAATGTAACAGGTCCTGTGATTGGAAGAAATGTGATAAGGTCTTGGATGGTTTTGGGGGTGATAGCCTCTATGAACACTGATTAAAGTCTGATCTCATGCCTTTGTAATTGTAACACCACTCTTTAGTGATGCAGATGAAGAAAGTGTTGTGGAGGAGCTTATTCATCTTTGCTGGGTAAGCTTAAACCCCTACTCAATCCAGTCTAATTGTGATGACAGAATTACCACAGTTGATGTAGGGGAAGTTGTGGTGCATCTAGTCTAGTCCTTCAATCACATTGTAGCTAATGCCACACATGATGGCACATAGAGGCAGACTTTGACTCTACCCATTCTTGTAGATATGGGTAAGTAACATATGTGATTGCTGCCCCTCTGAGTTTGGCTACATGTGTAGACTTTGCAGCAGCTGGTACAAGCTCTGATCCTTGTGAGTCTCTGAATCCTTTGTGGACCATGGTATGATCCTCCCCAGTACCTACAACTAGCTTACAGGTATTTCCACAGAATGGAAAGGGGTAGGTCAAGAGAGCAATTATATTTTGATCTTGTTAGCTTGTAGGATAAGGCCATCTGTGTGGACTTGGAAGGGGTCCAAATCTTAACTGTGTGCCAGTTGTAGCTGTAAGGGGTTTTGGCTAGGAGGGATCAAGTTTTCTAGTTGATGGGGTATTAAAGCCTTTCCTGCTTACATCTCCAGGTCTTTTCCAAACTCCACATCTGTGCCATATGGGGTCCCCCTCATAAGGGTGCTTGGTGCTATTGTCAAGTCAGCAAGGCTGGCAGATGTATGTTTGATTGTGGGTGCTACTGTCATAGTAGATTTCATAATGTTGGGAATTATCCACCTGAGTAAGAAAGCTCAAAAAGCTGGAAAGCTGTTAACAAAATTACCTGATTTATTGGATTTAAATCAAATAGTTGATTGAAAATGGGTTACAGCTGCTCCAGTCTACCAGTTGTATTCAATTCCCCCTTGCAAGCTGACTTTGATAAATTGACATAATATGAGAGTCAGAAGATATGATCTTATTTATCAGCACAGTCATCAGAAGGTGATCACACAAGGATTCTTTGCAACCTGGACTAGTTATTCACTTGAAAATACAGAAGGAATAGAAGCCAAGGATTCAGGTGGTATTACTTAGTCAAATTTTGATTTTTATTGAACAACTTTTGCTGTTTCAACTCTTAAGAGTTGAGTCTTCCCAGAATTTTATTCAATAAAAGCCCAATATCCTCTGGTCTAACTTTAATTTTAAAAGGCATCCTGTAGTTGGCCTGCTACGCTACACTCCCTACAGTTTAATTCTTAGCCAAATCATTACGGGAAGATGGGGCCCCACCATAGCACTTTGCCATTGCCTCTGCCCAATGTTAATCTGATGTCCGCAAATCTAGGAGTTTTCCCCACTGTATCTGAAGCTGAGACATTTTTAACATCTCAATGTCCTGAATTCTACGCCAAAGACTAATTGATTCTCTCTCAGGTTATTTATCTCAGGCTCCTTTGGTTAGGGTGAATCATTTTGCTTAACCCTGGTGTATCCTTTGGAAAGTTCACAAAATGGTATCTGAAGCTTTGTTGGTGGTTAATTATCAACTCTATGTGGATTTGGATGGTGATTCCTCACCACCTGGAGACTGCTTCTTACTATCTAACAATTTCTGTCACAGCTACCAGGCACAAGATGAGACATGGCAGTTGAACCATCAATCTTCCACAGCACCATAGTTGCTGGGTTGTTTGCTTCTACAATGGCTTTGTAGCAATAATCAATGACCATCAACACCCCATGATACCCGCTTTCAGAAACAGGGGGTTGGCCCATTGACAATAAGTGTGAGGAGCATGGCATCCCAGCCAGTGATGGCTATTAGGGCATCTACAAGTGTCTGTTCTCAGGCAACAAGGTACTCTGCAACTAATCCTGTCTGTTTGATGACTAGCAGGGATGTTCTCATCACAATGGGAGAAAAGATTTCACTGTAGCCAGACTTGGTTGCCACTTTGAAGGGGGCCCAAGTAACCTTGGTTCTGTGGCCAGCCCATATAGTAAGTCAGGCAGCGGCAGGGTCAATAAGGTGCCCTGAAGCTGCAACAAACCACATGGGTTCTGGCACCTGGATAGCATGGGGCAGATTTCTGCAGAGTGTATCCAAATTAAGATAGCAGTGCCCTTTACACCACCTGTGAAAGACTCTAATCAGAGACTCAGCATTTGTCAAGAAATGTCAGGCTGAAGAGGGGTGACACTATTATCACGTTGACCTTGGCAGAGTCTATTGTAGATGTCAGTTAACATGGGTGGGCCTCAATATATGACAGATCCTTCTGGGTATAATCCTTGGAGATGGGCAGGAAGGGTTTGGGTTAGCTGTACAGCCAGGGCCCTGCCCTCCTTGGGGATCCTCTTAAGGGTCAGCCATGAATTAAATCTAACACTGGTACAACCGTTGCAGCTGAACTAAACACTGTTCAGTGATTTAAGGGGGGATATAAGAGCCCATAAGGAAAGGAAATAAAATTAAGATAATATGATGGTTTATTGGGAATCAACAGCTAATATACTGTAGGGAGCAGATATAGGATCACAAGGGGTGGCATTGGTGGGATTATTTGAACATGGTATGGATTTCAAACATCTTGTTGAGGGTTCTTGGATGGGAATAGCTTTGACCTTACTAGGAAGTATTGCTCAGCCCCTTGAGTTCAAGGCCAGAGGCAGAATGTTGCTTGATACAGTGGGGGGGACTTGATGAGCACCCCTGTTTATTGCAGGATAAAGGTTCAGAAAAGGTATCAAACTGGGTTACCACATGGCCAATGTGGATAGATATTTGGACCGGTTGTTAAGGGGTGGATCTATCTTAGTTACACCCATCCTCCCATCCCTGAATCTGGGCCAAGAATCAGGGTGCTGTAACCTTGGGAGCAGGATTTTTATGGGAGCCCCCCTGAGGAGTACTCAGCTTTTTTTGAACTGGATTAGCTTCCCACCATTCTCCTAAAGGCTTGGTGGCACCCCCGCTCTGGGCCAGATTCCACTGGCTTCACCTCTCTGGGATAAGCAACCTATATAGATTTGGGCAGGGACTTTTTTTAATCCAGTGGATGAGTTTCCCATGGTGGGATCCTGAAAACATGCTGATCTCTTCTGAGCAAAGGCACAAAAAGGCTACATGAGATTCTCATATATTTGCTGGTATGCTGGTTGGTTCAAGGTCCCTCTTATGGTAAAGTATTTGGACTGTGTGATGGATACAAGGGTATCATTTTAGCTGGGTTATCCTAAAGGGATGGCTTGCCCCTATTTTATAGGTTCTCTAGATGATAGGGAGCACCAGTTCTGGAGATATCTCCTGCAAGTTGGGTAGGGGTGGTTAACCTACCTTTGCTACCAATGTTGGGTATATATTTATGGAAAGTATACAGTGCTAGAAAATTAGAGGGATTAGAGAGATTTTGATATATTTATTGAAGTG
Organism: Entomophthora muscae; assembly: GCA_014839935.2. Lineage (NCBI taxonomy): Eukaryota > Fungi > Entomophthoromycota > Entomophthoromycetes > Entomophthorales > Entomophthoraceae > Entomophthora > Entomophthora muscae. Next base: position 139,429 of record QTSX02004315.1, on the reverse strand, counting down.
GAGGGAGAGCTTTATTTGGATGGTAGTATGCCACATGGTGTACATGTAGATCATGTGGTTTTGGTTGGAAGTGCTCCTCTAAACAATAAGGGTTTAACTCTAGTATGATATCTGGACTGAGCCTTTGGGCTACCTGTTAATTGACCAACTGAGTCATATATTGGGGAATGATTTCCTGAGAGGGAGTAATTTTGGATGGCTTGAAAGGAACTAAGTTTAGCTTGAAGGGTTGCTGTTAACTGTGGCTCCAAGTTTATTGCAGTTTCGGATGCCAAGTGGTCAAGTCAGGCTTGGAAGTATTGAGAGGCATAATCCTCACCATGTGGAATGCATAGAGGTTAGTTTACTGATGATGGAGTAGGGTCGAACCCCAGTGGTTGGCTGGAGCAAATCTTCTGCACCTGCCTGTTGAGTTGGCTGGGCAAGGAATTTCTTTATGGATGCCGACTTCCCAGACATCCTGCCAAGCTTTGGATACTCTTGGGGTGCTTAAAGGCTTTTACCCCCGATTATGGGATTGTTTAGAAGGGGGTTTAAATTGGGTTTAATCTAAAAGACAAGCATTTTTATGTACTTTTAATATGTATATTGATGATAATCTTATTGTTGAAGGTTAGTTTGTCAAGCGTAACTTTTAAGATTATAAGTCTGCTTGAGATCATCTTAAAGCGATGTAAAATTTTGTAGCATCGACCCCGCTTTCACCTTTAGCTATCGGTTTGGTATAAACATTTATATCTTCATATCTGGTGAGTAAATTGAAGCCAATTCGGAAGGGGGGAAGCTGTTCATAAAATACCTACAGAATGGAATTCCATCGCTTGGGATGAAAACGCGCCGCTGTTGGGTTTGTTAAACTAAGCTTCCGTGCATTCTAAACTGTGGTTGAACTATGTCTCTCGGCAGGGTTGAAAACTGCCGCATCCCATCCCTTTGTCATGGCTGGGCTGATTTCATAAGTCTGAAGCTTGCTATAGCCCGCTGGGATGGTTGATTGATTTTAAACTAGCTTTTTATATTTGAGTGGTGGGGCTAGCTGGCGCTTGTTGATGCATCCTTTTGTCAGCTGAGCTGCGGTGTACAGAATGCTTGCTAGTGAAGTTTCCGCAGCATGCTTAACGCAAACTCTTGACTTCTTCACGTCTACTTTTCTCCCCGCTGATAAATCATATCGTTCATACACATTGAGATTATATTTTTCAACTTATATCATTTGGTTTATTGCTATTTGCAAATTCGACCAGTGGACAAATTCTCTACCAGGCCTGTCTAGGGGCATAATGAACCATGCGAAATCTGAACCTAGCTATTCGAGAATCCCAGTTTTATAATAACGCTTTGGTGGATTAATTTGGGATGGAAGCTTATCAAGGCGAGGTGCAAGAAAACCAACCTTTACGCCGATGCGGTGCAGCGCCAGAGCCGTCTTGGGGCTTGGAAAGGATCGCGGTCGAATTCGGTGAAGGCGTATCGGTGCATTTAGTTGCATCGGGAGTTAAAGGGAATTTTGGTTGGTTGTAATATTTCAATAAGTTAGTTACTTGAAGTGCTAGGATATTTGTTCAGGAAAAACCAAGAGAAAAGGGATCGGGAAAGTTTTTTATCGAGACTCGGACCGTTGTTGATAGGACTGGAAAGTTAATTTGCAGTGGTGATTTCATAATGAAATAACCCATGATTGGACGCTTGAAATGTCTCAAACTTGAAAGGCTAAATCAACTTTTAAGGCGTGAGAATAGGACAACAATGTAATGATGTAATTATATGCAAGGTAATTTAAAGGTAGACAAAGACAGGGTCCAAGGCCCCCGGAAAACAACCCAGAATAAAAAATTATATTTTAAGTTTCTGAGAAATGAAATAATACGGACCCAGCCTAGCAAGATACTTACGAAATGTATTGCTTGAACATGGGGTGATCCGATTATCAACCAAGCCAACAAGTACAAGGCACCAAAAAGCACATGATCTCTTAGCTTGCATGGGTTATTTATTATCCAACCAATTGCTCAGCCAATTGGTGTTGGTTTAAACACTTGTCTCGCTCTATGTTCCAATAAACCATGTCCAATGGCCTATAGTTAGAAAGTTGGCCGATATTTGCATGTTAATTGGCTGCGATGCCAGGTTTAACATTAAGTATCGATTATGCAATGTTTTCATGTTTGGCATTATTTGGCTCAGAAAGAGGGATATAAGCTCACTGAAAACAGATAATCCAGCATGTCTCACGATTTACACGCTCAAATCAACGTTGAACCCGACAGCGACGCCTCGCTTCTCCATTCTCCCAGACATAGCCCTATGCAGGAGTACATTGGCGAGTTTATTGGCTCCTTAGTTCTTGTGCTCCTCGGTGACGGAGTGATTGCCCAAGTCACATTCAACGAGAACTCTGAAGGAACAAAGTTTCTCAGCATCAACTTGGGATGGGCAATGGGTTTGTCATTCGCAATCCTTCTGGCAGGCCCAACCTGCCATCTCAACCCCGCCGTAACCCTTGGACTAGCAACCATAGGGAAGCACCCCTGGGCCAAGGTCCCAGCATACATTGCAGCACAGTTGGTTGGTGCATTCCTCGGTGCCGCTGCCCTGTTTATGGTTTATTGGCCTGCTTTCTTCTCTTTCCCAGGTGGTGCTAGGACTCTAAAGACAGCTGGTATCTTTGCTACATTTCCCTTTGAGGGATCTCCCTTCTACGCATCGTTTATAACAGAGATGCTTGCCACTGGTATGCTGATGATGGGAATATTGGCCCTTGGAACTCACAAGATGCCATCGTACTTTGGTGCATTGTGGGTTGGGCTGTTGGTTGGAAGTATCGGTATTTCGCTTGGTGCCATGACGGGGTACGCTTTGAACCCAGCACGTGACTTTGGACCTCGGCTCTTCACCCTCGCTGCGGGATGGGGCACGGCGCCCTTCACTGGTTCCAACTACTACTTCTGGATCCCCATCTTTGGCCCTGTCGTCGGTGCCATTGGAGCAGCTCTTCTATCAAAGTTCATATTTTAACAAAAGCATAATAAACCATTTCATGTATAATTCGAAATTGGGGGTTGGCTGATAGCTGAACCAGTACTCATCTCTTTCCTAAGGGAGCTTGTTAAAGAACTTTATCATTCACCTCTCTAGCTTGAGTTTCATCTCAAGGTGCTGTGGAAACAGTGGGTAGCCCTCAACTCAACCAAAAATACTCAGGCTGCTGTACATGATACTCTGTATAGAATTAGGCAAACTAGTCTTTGTACAGATACGTTACTTTAATAAAACATGGTATACAAATCAGCCATCATTATGTAATTAGAAGATCTGACTATGCCAAGTATGAAACAGAAGATAAGTTATGATTATGGAAGGGGTATGTTTTTATTGAGAAGAGGGCACCTATATAGTAAAATGGGGGATCGGTACAGCAGTTTTATAACCTGCCGAGATAAAGGAAATAATCTCAGTCTAAAAACAGAACCGAAGTGGATCCAAATCTACTGTAATTTAATATAAATTCCTTGGTTTTCAATCTCGTTTTTTACTGAGTTGGTTTCGTTTATCTCAACAGGCTATAAAACTACTGTATGGCAGTTAGATGCAGCAACAGTGCACGATCCTTGTGGAGATGATTCTAGCTGCGTATACATATTGCACATGCAAACATCTTGTCGGGTTAAGGACAAAGGAAGGGGGTGCAACACAAAAATCAGGAATTGCCTAGTAGCTTCAAGAAAATACAACAGTATCAACAAACTAGATCAAGTTTGAATTGCTGGGATACAATGGCACATAAACTTCCAGCATTTGCAATCTTCTTGAATAGGCCAAGGAACATCAATTAAATGGATCATGAAGGTGACTAGTAGCAACAATGGCTGTTACTAAAATATCAATACCCATGTCTCAACTCAACCCAGCAAAGATAAGGTATATCAAGTACCACAACATATTTGATCACTCCCTCTTGGGGAATTAATCCCCCGAGTGACTCGCCAAATGATTCCCTGACTAATCATTAAGTCAGTGGCACTGTTATCATTTGACCATCTATTACGGGGATCAAACATTCCAAATCATAAGTAGAATACAAATTGAACAAGCCTTGTGACTTATGAGGAAAATTACTCAGATAACACCCATTACCACCATGACATACATGTATAGTATGTGGCTTCCCATGATACTATATATTATCCTATATTCATATCCAATAAAGTATCATTCTCTTCTTAAAATTCCCCTTTATCTCGTTTATTATGCTTCCCAAAAGTATATACTCAACACAATGCATGCTGGATCTACAACTGGAGTTTTTTGCGGTTGGTGTGGAAGGGGCCAATATTTTCAGTTGGCTTCACTCCACAGAAACTGCCCTCTGTGTTTGCCAAGTAACAGAACCCATGTGGGTCACCACCACATCTGGACACCTCACAGGGCCTGCTGCGGTATGGTTCACTAACTGAGCCAGTCAGGAACATGAAGTTACTTGGACAACCTTTAGGAATGCTGTAAAGTCCTGCTATAGCAAAACTTTCTTGCCCATTGTAGCAGGGACCCCTCTACTTGCTGTCAAACAGACTGGCAGCATCCCTGAGTACCTTACCGCCTGGCAGCAGGACCTTGCTGCTGCCCCAGAAGCCATCATCAACGGAAATGCAATGCTATACACCCTCATCATTAATAGGTTAAAGCCCCACATCTTTAAATGGGTGCCTGTAGGGTATTCATCCAGGGCCACAAGGTAATCACATAGCCTTTCCTGCCATCTAACTGAGACTTAGTACAGATCCAATCCTAAGGTTAGGATTCCCCATTGTGTGTCTGTGCTACACCTCAGAACAAGATAAAAATGGTGCTCACTACAGGGGCTGTAAGCCCCTTGGTTATCCCTTTTGCATCCACGTTTTCAGGTCCTTTGCCTCTGCCTATACAAGAGCCAACTTCACCTGAAATTACCAGCCCTCCTATTGAGGAAGACATCGCAGACCCGCCTATTGTCCCTACTGTACTGAACCTCAGAAATGGTCCCTGCCTAGTTGCTTGCCCCATGGGTACCCCTGACTTAGAACAAGTCATGGCAGTAGCCCTTGGTATAGCCCGTGAAGGAGCCATCCCTTGCCTCCAGTTGCAGTTCAGTCAGGCTGAATACTACAATTTGATTGTGGCTCCTCAATTTCCACAGCATCTCCTCTCAGTGGCTGGCTCCTCTGAGCATATACTGTCATCCTTTGTGCAGCCTGCCCTAGCCCACCATCAAATGGTGTTAGGGCTCCACGTTCAAGAAATCTTGTCTCTACAAGCAGCTGTTACTCATCACTGGGATCAGTTTGCTGCCTATCAACAGCAGATCTGCTCCCTGTTTTCCTTGGTGTCAGACAACCAGCGCAACTCTGTCACCTCTCAGACACGTTTGGTTAAATCCATCAAACAAATGCCTTAATCCATCCCTGAATATGCCATAGAGCGTTTACACCAGTTCCACCAGTTGGAACAGCCTTGGCGCACCCAAGTTGATTCCACCCTGAATGCCTATCTCACCAACTTCAAATGACTTGTACAGCAGCTCAATGCATTCAGCACTTATTCCTTTGAGCAAATGCAGCAGGTAGCGGACCTTGCTGCTAAAGGCCTTAATGAGCTCAGTGCGGAATTTGATCAAGAAAGAGTTGTCACTGCCGCTGCTATTGCCAAGCTCCAGAATCAAGTGAATGAATTGTCTATGCCCAAGCCAGATGCTCCGCCTTCTCCCCTATCTGATGATTTAGTGGATAGAGAGAAGAGAATATAGGATGCTATTCAAGAGCTACGTGCGTCTACCTGCAGTCAGCGACGTCCTACTGAGGCTCCTCATCCTGACCCACAGGTGCTTGCTTTGACCACTCAAGTTGCTAAGCTACAGCAAGAACTTGCTGCTCTACAAAAAATGGTGGCAACTGCTGCAGGTCCAGTTGGGGTTGTTGATGCAGACAGCTGCTGCCCTGGTTTGCCAGAAGCCCCTCAAATCCAATGCGCTAGGGAGTTTACTGCCCTGTCTAATGAGGTGGACCATTTGAAACGGGACCATGCTAAACTTGACAGAGACATACAAGAGATGAGTGAGTTGATTGACTCAGTAAACGACAGGTTTGTCCCTTGCCTCTCAGTGGGGCAGTCCCTCACTTCTTGACTGGCTGAGCTCTCCACAGTGGTAACATCCCAAGGCCAACACCTAGATGTTACTGAGCAACATACCACTCTGGCTAATGATACGAGAGCCTGCGCTGCTGAGAACCTGACTACTCTTGAGGAAAGTATTCAGCAGCTGTGGGCTAGACACCCCCCCTCTGAATTTGAAGCAGAATTCTCCCTACATATAAATGTACTTGATAGCAACAATGATGGCCCAACTCCTGAAGCACATTTCAAGCCTACCTTTAAACAGGTCTTTGATCCCAAAACCTTGAGTATTGCAGCTTTCCTAACTATCTATGAAACTGCCATGAGACAAGCATCAGATGAGGTTAAGAAGGAACTTATTTTAACCTGTCTTTACCCGACCTGCCAAGAGGTAGTGGTACCTGAGCTGCCCACCATTGAGACTTGGAAAGATATGAAGTAACTCCTGATCGACAAATTTGGTGGTGACCTTAGCTTGAAAGTGAAGAAGGATGCTGTTAGGGTAGAAAATCAAATGGAAGGAATAGTGCACCCTCATAAAACCCGTAATCAGCAAAGAACCACAGTCAAACCCCTGAAAGAAATTGACAACTTAAATGCTGCCATAGACAAAAAATGGATCAAAGCTGGGGCCGCCCAAATAGCCCCCAGAAATCTGGACCTGCCTTATTTTCCCCCAAATAATTATGACAAGAAAATTATATGTTATACACTATTTGGGGATGGTAGCGCCTGACCTGCTGGTTGCAGAATTTTTCAAACTATGATGTCATTGACTTGAATTCTAATACAGGACCACCAACTGCTGAAAATGTTCTTTTCAGCCAATCAGAAGCCACAGAATCCCCTTCTGCCCCATCCTGAACTCCCTTAAGACTTTTCTATTCCCCCTCTAGAAACTTGTTTCTAGATAGCTTAATTTCCCTCAAAATAAAAGAAAGTTTATCCCAAAATGATGGTGTATCTGGGGTAGTTTGCCCCTGTCCTTGAAAGACTAGTCTTTGGGGCAGTCAAGGTTGCTGTCAACTCCATGGCCGCAACTTGGCCCGCCCTTTACATGCTGATGCCTTCAGATTCTTTCTCTAATTTCCCCTTGCAAGTCATTTGCTTGCTGACAATTTTGACCTCCATCTTCTGCTACACCACCATTGGATTCAAGATGTTGAACCCATCCTCCCAATTTGGTCTCCTGCTTGTCAAGCAACTCAAGATCTGTTTATTATATCCTCATTGTATTTCCTTGAATAACGCTGCATACCATTTCACTCTAACAGACGCCTTCATGCACATTGCTTTCAAACCTAAGGGAACTGTAGCTGAATTCACAGACAGACTCTACATGGAAGGACAACAACTGATAACAAGCAGACAATTGACGGCTCACAAAGCTTACATGGCTTGCGCTCAAGCCCTTAAGGTTAAACAGCTTCTGTGCCTCCATTTAAAGCCCATAAAGCTATGCTTTTCTCTGTGAAGAGCATAAAGACATTGTTGTAACTGTGCTATTTTAGCATAGTTACACGGGGAAAACATATTTAGAAGATAGATAATAACCTTTATTATGAGATAATGATTATATAGTTCATGTGAATCAAGGATAACAGGAACATGATTGGCGATCACACGGCTGGATGATAAAGGGGGTGGCTTGATCCTGATAATGAGCCAAGCGCCAAAACGAGGTATCCACCATAAAGGATCATCATTTGTCCATGTTGTTATATTTGGTAATTTGGGTTGACTTCCTAGTCTGGCTTTGAGTGACCGGATAATTGGTTTGCAGGTCCCAAACCTGCTTGGTTGGAACCTTGCTGGCGGGTCAAGCCTGCGGTTTTGACAACATTGTTGCAGGATATGAACCTTACCCACTCTGGAGAAGTTGTTTAGGAGAATTGTGCCGCATCTAACTCTGGTTTGTCTTCCTGTGGCCCTCACATCCTTACAATGAACTTGCAAAATCCTCCTTGACATCAAGGTTGCCACAACTGTTGCCAGATAGGTCACCATTCCTGAGTCTTCACTAATCCTTGGGTTGAAGGAGCTGATCCCAAGGAACAGGAGGGAAAAGAACAGTCAACCTAGAGGCAGAGACGCTCTTGGTTGACAATTCTTCCCAGTCTCTTTCAATCCCTCCCTCTATAACTGACTCTGAGTCTGCTGATTCCAAGGCTCCTCCCATCATCCTATTGTTTCACAACATCTCTGACGACTCTAATCTGGACAATTTTGATGTCAATGACCCTGAAGCATATGGATACTCAGTTCTTGCCGTCCCCAAAACCATTGCAGTCCCCTATAAGTTACAATCAGGGAAGACTATGACAACTACTAAGCATTTGTCTGAGGTCAAAGAAGTTGTCTCCTTCCCATATCTCACTCAAGCAAAGAGATCCCCTGTGCTATTAAAGTCTTCAGAAGAAGCTGCTGAAGTTGCTGAGGCTGTATTCAAGAATGTATCAGTTTTGCTTCCTCTTCAAACTGTCTATAAGGAGTTCCCAATATTACAATTTATGCTTGAGAAGAGGCATAAAGAACTAGCAGAGGCTCAAAACATCCTGGCTGTCCTCCCACCCTTTGGTTGTACTACCACTTGTGTAGAAATATCCATCCAAAACGTGAAGATCAAGGCTGTCTTGGATACTGGCTCTCCTGTCAACATTGTCTCCTTGAAGCTTATCAAGAAGCTCAAGCTTGCCCCCGACCTTAATTATCATCAGTTGTATGGCACAGCTGGGCTATCCATGACTTGCGTCATAGGAGCATATTCCGCTCTCCCCATGTGGTTTGGCAAGCTTCTCTTAGCTGTGCCTGCATTTGTCTTGGAGAATGAGAGCTACAATCTCTTAGTTGATACCCAGTTCCATAGGAAATATAATAGGATCATCAACTTGAAAGATGGTTACCTCTCTATTCTGGGGTACAAAGTCCCTCTGATCTTTGAAGAGCCAGTTAAAGTCCCAGGGAAGCGCCTCAAAACGTGTGCTTTGGAATACCCCACAGGTGTTTTCACTTTAAAATACCGTACCCATTCCTCCAACATGAAGTGTCCACCCATGACTTGTCCTTCATCTGAGGGGATTCCTCTCCTGGCCACAACCGCTGTAACCATCCCCTGGCTCTCAGGCCATCTTGGACTCTCAAATATTGTATAAGTTACATGAGCAAACTTTTCTGGAGTTGTACTCTCCTCCCTCACTAGGTCACAATGAACCTTACCTCTGTCCTGGAATCCTAGATGTCTCTCATAAATACCCTGTTCAATTGCTGATAGCCAACCTAACTGCTCTCCCCATAAATGTATCTAGAGGACAAGTAGTTGGTTATGGAAAATTACTGAATGCTCCTGATGCCTTGTCCCCTCATCCTTTTGATATGTTTCAGGACTTTAATCTACCAGAAAACGAGCCCCAAGTCCTATCTTTGTTTACTGTACAAGACTTTCTGCAACTATCCCCAGTTCAGCAAAAGGAGGTGCTCAATTTGCTAGATCAATTTTAAGACATCTTTGCCAAAGACAGTACTAACTATGGCCTAGCCAAAGGCGTTATCCATCAGATTAATACTGGAGACGCTCCCCCCTTCTGCGCTAAACCATATTGCTGAAGTTGCGTGGAGGATGCTCAGGTGTCTAAAGAGCTCAAACAACTGTTAGACGCTGGGTTACTGGCCCCTTCCCAAAGTCCTTGGGCATCCCTGCTACTCATCTTAAAGAAGAAAGATGGAGGTCATTGTATTGTGATGAACTACCGCTGATTGAACTCCTTGACCAAGAAGGACTCATACCCCTTGCCGTGTATTGATGATGCTCTCCAACGTCTTGGAGGCTCTAAGTTTTTCTCCACAATGGATCTGGCATCTGGATACTGGCAAGTTAATCTATTGCCTGAGGATTGCCAAAAAGACGCGCTCATTACCTCTGAAGGGCTTTTTGATCCTACTTGCATGCCGCAAGGACTCTGAAACACCCCGGCCAACTTCAAAAGGGCCATGGAGTCCATCCTCTGTGACTTGAAGTTGTTGTGCGTCCTAGTATACTTGGATGATATAACGGTTTCAAGCACTACCTTCACCAACCACCTGGCACATCTCAAAGAGGTGTTCATAAAGATTTGGAAGGCTGGCCTTAAACTAAAACCTTCCAAGTGCACCTTCTTCAAAGAGTGTCTTGAATTCTTGGGCCATGAAGTAACCCAGACAGAGATTTGCCCAATGACTAAGAATGTTGAAGTCATTGACAAAATGCTTCTGCCCACCAACCTGCAAGAGGTACAAGTCTTTCTAGGAATGATGGGCTACTATAGACAGTTTATCACTGACTTTGCCAATACTAGTGAGCCTCTAGTCCAGCTGTTACATAGTGTCCCTTTTGAATGAACCGCCTATCAGCAGCAAACCTTTGAGACCCTTAAGCAAAAACTCAAAGAGGCGCCAATCCTAGTGTATCCTGACTACAATAAGGAGTTCATCCTATACACTGACGCTAGCAATCTTGCTATTGGGGCTATTCTGGCCCAACTAGACAACAAGGGTGCAGACCATCCTGTGGCTTACACTTCCTGTGTGCTAAACAAATATGAGAAGAACTATAGTGTCACACAGAAAGAGTGTCTTGCCGTGTTGCATGTAGGCAAGCAGTTTTGTCACTACATATATGGTACCCACTTCACAGTTGTCACTGACCACGCTTTGCTTAAGTGGTTACAACAGATTAAGGAGCCTGAAGGGCGCCTAGCTAGATGGGCTCTACGTCTACAAGGATACAACTTCACTGTGCTCCACTGCCATGGGATTCAACACCAGAACACTGATGGGCTCTCCAGAATGCCCATTCTTGCTTTACATCCTGCAGAGGCTGACCAGTTTTACAAACTAATTAGGTACCCTTCTTCTTGGGAAAGTGAGACAAAAAGAGGTACAACTGGCCTTGTCCAAGCTATCCAAAGATACCCTCATACACAACAATCATCTCTTCAAGAAGGTAAAAGACCAGTATCTGCCTTATGTACGACCCAGTCTTTTCCTCTTGTTGGTGTTACAAGCTCATAAAGAGACTGGGTATGGAGGTATTGCCAAGACCTTTGACTGGCTTTGAAAGAATTACTTCTGGGAGAGCCTTTGCCTGCTGATCCTAGACGTCATAGTTAGTTGCCACAACTGTCAGCTCCAGAGACTGCAAGCTGCCTCCCACGAGCTCAAATTAGTTCTCCCTCAACATGCCTTTCACACTTTCAGCATTGATGCTGTAGGTCCTCTCCCCTGCTCTCACTCTGGTTGTTGCTTTATCCTAATTGCTGTTGATCACTTCAGAAAGTGTGTAGAGGCTTGCCCTACTAAGGACATCACTTCTAAGACAAATGCTGCCTTCCTGTTACAAGATGTTTTCTACTGCCATGGCTGCCCTCAAGTGTTGCTCTCAGATAATGGGACTAACTTTAATGCCAAGCTGGTGACCTCTGTTCTCAAAGCTTTGGGGTCACACCAGTCCTTCTCTTCCCCCTAAAATCCTTCTATCAATGGGGCAGTTGAGCGTGCAAATTCAAAACTAGTCTCTATCATGAGGAAGCTCACCTACTCTGATGCTGCCAACTGGGACCTATACTTACCTGCTGCTCTCTTTGCGTACTGTCTTAGCAAACATTATATCACTGTATACTCCCCTTTTGCTATGTTATATGGGCAACAGGATACTACCCCATAGCTCTTGAGGGGCCCTGCTTACCTCTGATAAGGCCATGAATCCTGACAACCACATCAAGGATCCAGTCAACCGCATAATTGACATACAGGCCACTGCTTATACCTCTGCATATAAGACTAAGATGCTTGAGCTCTCTCCCAATAATGCTGAATGCTCCCCTGTGCCTGAGTTTGATGTTGGTGACCAGGTTATTTACTTTCAGCATAGAGTGGGAGGACGCGCTCATAGGCTGGACATGTGGTGGGTTGGCCCTCTAGAAGTGACCTTCAAACAAGGGTCCAAGTACACCATAAAACTCCTCTCAGGTGGTTGTCTATTTGCCTGAGTACATGAAAAGTTCCTCTGCAAGTATTTCTCCCTAAGGCCAAACTAGAGGAGGGCAATGTTGTGAATGCTGCTATTCATCATGTTTCAATTTTTCCTTCAATGGGTTATTTTGAGGACAAATCTCTCTCTTTTGCTTTTGCCTCTCAAAATGAGCTTATGTCTAAACTGGTAATACAATTGTTTGGTTTCCTTACTCTGCACAACTCACTTGTCCCACTATACTTGTGGCAAGTGATCCTATTGTCCTGGTAGTGTTTTGCGGTATTCCTAACCACTATATATTACATTTCTTATTCACCAATAAAATCTAAGTTCTATTCACATTTTTGTCTTTGTGTCTTCCAGTACTTCCGCGCCTCTCTCTAGCCACAACTAGTAGAGATTATTCTCCAGGGCTGCATAGTAATTGCATAGCCTTCCCTGTCATCTAACCAAGACTTAGTACAAATCCAATCTGTGAGAGAGAGGGGCTAAACTAACTAAGTTTGGCTCCCATCCCAGTGAAAGAAACCATCAGGACGCCGCCCAGTGGAGAGCTGGGATGGCTGCTCTAAGGGGGGACCAGAGGGAGGACACTGGGAACAGTTGAGGGATGTAAGAGTTTAATCCCATCAACACAAGGCCAGTGATTACCCAAGGGGCACAAGAAGCAACAGGCGCAGACATCTCAGGAACCTCAGGGGGAACTTAAGAGCTCTCACCCAGGCTAGGAAGGGGAGGCACTAACATTCTCTCTCCCTCAGTGGAGGGTGAGATATAGTCATCAACATCCAAATCTAGGTCATCACACGTCAGACTTTTCACCACTGCCTCTCCAGAGAGAAGGAGACTACTAGGAACATTGATGAGGCTAAAGGGATCTTCACCCACAAATCAGATGGAGGAGGAGATCCTGGCCCAAAAATCTGGTGAGGTGGACCACAGAAGCAGCACAAAGGGCGCCAGAGAAAAAACCACAAATTTGATAGCTGGGATTATCATAGCTGTATTTCTTGCAAAATTTGGGACAGAAAAGTCGGGTTTCCTTAACTGCAAACAATAATTTTTTGCGCTGGCAGAGGTAGCCACAAGTAAAGAACCAAACAGGAGCAACAGAGAGAGGCCCAGGAGATCTTGGGCGTGAACTCAGATGTATTTAAACTAATTAAAAACAAAAGCAGGTTTGAAAACAAAAAGTTCAAGGAAAATTCAAATATAAAGTAAGTTTTATATAGAAATCTAATTGAAAATTTAAGTTTGAATAGGATTCTCAAAGGCAAAAGTAGTATAGGAAAAGAACTATACGCTCAAGCTTCTCTAGACAGCCACAAAAGAGATGTCGGGTTTGAATCAGGGGGATATAAGGTAAGTTTTGAAGAAACAACTAACACTTTAATCTTTAGATAATATGGACTTGAAACAGGGTTTCAGTCCAAGTCAAATAACAAAAACAAGTGCAACAACCAAACTTTAATGAAAATGGACAATTGACAAGCAGGAGACACAAAGTCCCCTGGCATTGTGAAAAGGGGTGAGTTGCTAGGGGATAATCATATGATCAATTTGACTTGCATCCAACTGGCTGGAAGAGAAATTTTGCTGGCCAAGGCCAGGAGCACTGGAAGGTTTCAAGCTAATTTCCGCAGGACCACCTGATTGGCTGGAAGGCAACTCAACTAGCTCAGGTTCATTTAACTTTCTGTTCATAGATGTGGCCCCATTTGATTGGGTGTTCCTAATTGTTTTTAAGAGAGGATGATACCAAGCTAGTAAATAGTCCAAATTAACCAGTGTTTCTTCCCAGGCCGGGGCAAACAAAGCTGGGGGTTCTGCAGGGTACGCCAACACAAATCTTTCATCCACAGTGTGAGCTAAATCTTTGAGTGAATTAAGTGGTTTTGCTGGACTTCGAACGGTCCTTTTTGTGCAGCGGGGAAAGATAGTCCTATCTAAGGCCAAAGGGGGCAGTGAATTTACATTATCCTTCCCTTTTTCCTGGGGCCAAATTCCTCCCTGGGGTAGCGTGGCCACCAAGAAGTTCTAGTAGGCTTTGGGAATCTTGAGCGCCAGGAGTGACTTGGGAGGACCAAGTTCTGTGGGTTTATCCCTGTGAAACTCTTGCACAAGGTCCCAACAATTTCCGCAGTCTGAAGAGCTTACCCAACTGTTATCATAAGAGGGGTACCCTTTCCAGGAGACACAATATTGTATGGACTTGCGGATCCTACGCAAGGCTACTATGGCTTCCACCTCATACTCAGGAGATCCATCCACCAAGGTGTGGTCAGGCGTGCTGGGGATATCTCCCTCAAAAGGAGACATACGGCAGGCATTGAAGGTACTGTGAATCCAATAGAAGGGGGGAGATCCAACACAAACACACCATTACCCTTGTCCTCCAAGACCTTGAAGGGACCCAATCTCTTTGGAGCAAACTTCCTTGAGGGGACCTTCATTCTGATATTGGTAGCATCCAACATCACAAGCAAGCCCACTGGGTAATGGGGAGCAGGTCGCCTGTTCTTATCCACCACTTTCTTGTACGCCTTAATGGACTTGGTTAGAGTCCCTTGGACTTTGAGGTGGATGGCTTTGAGCTGAGCAGCCATTTCTGCAGCAGCTGGGACACTTGCCTGGAGCAAGAGACCTATCACAAATGCTGGGGAAACCCCCAGATTAGCCTGGAACTGAGACACCCCTGTGGAGGCATGTACAGTGTTGTTGTAAGAAAACTGGGCTAATGGAAGGTCGTTGGACCAGGAGTCCATGGAGGCATTTACGTAGCAGCACAGATGCTGCTCCATGGTTTGAATGACTCTTTCTGTTTGCCCATCTGACTGAGGGTGGAAGGAGGTGGACCTGCATGGCTTAATGTTTAGAATCCCCAGCATGGACTCACAGAACATGGATGTGAACTGGGGGCCTTGGTTGCTGATGATCTCTTGCGGAAAGCCAAAGTTGGAGAAGATGTGTTTCACAAACAATTTTGCCATGCCTACTGAGTCCAGGGTGATCAGGCATGGGATGAAGACTGAATATTTGGTGAAGCAATCAACTACCACCATGATGGAGTCAAAGCCTCCCAACAAGGGGAGGGCCACCACAAAGTCCACCAAGATGGATGACCACGGCCCTTGGGACTGCTGCAGGGGGTGGATAAGACCATTGTTCCCTGAACAATCCAGTTTAGAGTGGGCACAGGTAACAAACTTCTTAATACAAGAGCCTACTGCCTTAGTTATCCCAACCCAGCTATAAGTACGCCTGATGAGCTTGAGCTGCTTCTTTATGCCAGGATAACCAAACAGGGAGGGATCATGATGTTCTGTCATGACACGCAGCCGCAATTCCTTTGGAACCCACACTTTATTGTTTTGGTAAATTATCCTATCCTTAAGGGTGTAGGGACCATTTGATGCAGAAGCAGGAGACAGCTTAGCGCAGATAGTCTGAACATCCAGTGAGGAGTGCTGAGCCACCAGGATGTCATACAGAAGCGTACTGGGGAGAGCCAGTGGAAGAGCTACCTCAGATGAGGGGCCAGGAGCAATGACCAGAAGCTGTGGAGAAACAACTGGAGCCGTGGGAGGGTTTTGGGGGAGGGAGGGACCAGAATCTGGGAGGATCAAGGACTCTGGGATGATGGTGACCTGAGGATCCTCATTGCCCCTCACCGGGTACATTGCAGGGTTGCGGCTCAGCAGGTCAAGGAGGATGTTGAGTTCTCCTTTCACAAACTTGTACTTGAATTTGTAACCTGAGAGTGTCTGCATGACACGTGCCTGGCAAAGGAGGAGTTTCTGTGGCTTGCAGAAATAGCAGAGAGCCTTGTGATCAGTGCAGACCACAAACTTGTGTTGCGCACCCTGCAGGTGATGTCTCCAATGAGTGATGGCGTCCACCACAGCCTGCAGCTCCTTGTCAAACACCGCCCAGGATCACTTGTTGGGGGCAAACTTCCTGGAGAAGTAAGCAACCAGGAGCTCCTGACTGTTGTGCTCTTGAAGAAGGACTGCCCCAGCAGCCACGTTAGAGGCATTGCAAGCTACAATGAGCTGTTTGCTTGTGTTGGTGTGACATAGCACTGGGGTGGAGACAAAGACCCACTTGATGGCCTCAAAGTCCTCCTGGCATACCAGGGTCCACACAAAGGAGGTGTTCTTGCCAGCTAGGGGATGCAGGGGAGCAGCAAGCTCTGAAATGGCGGGAGAGAACTTCTTGAGAAAGATCACTGTACCAAGGAAGCAGCATAGCTCTTTCTGATTCTGGGGGTAGCCCACTCCCAAAGGGCCTTGGCTTTTTCAGGAGAGACTGTGTTGCCGTCCTTCAGGATCAAGTTGCCCAGGAAGGTAACCTCAGACTTGAAAAACTCACACTTGCTGGGATTGATGAATAGCCAGGCCTTGTGAATGGCTGCCACCACAGCCACCAGGTCCTTAGTGTGCTGCTCAGGAGTGGGGAGTGGATGAGGATGTCATCAATGTACGCCATGGCACAAGAGAAGCAGAGATCTCTCAAGGCGTCCTCAATGACTCACTGGAAGATTGTGGGAGCATTCTTCAAGCTGAAAGGCATGACCTTGAATTGGAAGCAGCTGCACCAAGTTTTGATGGCTGTAAGCCACTTGTCCCCCTCTGCCACACAAACATGGTTAAAAGCATTAACGGGATCCAGTTTTGAAAAGACACAAGACTTGGCAATGGACTGAGCAATTGAGGCTTCCAAGGGGAGGGGGTAGCAGTCCGGAACAGTGACGTTGTTGAGAAGGGTATAATCAACGCACAGCTGAAGGGGTCCATCTGATTTCTTAGCAAAGACTACCGGGGAGCTAACCAAGGAAGCCTTCTTGACTATCCACCCTTTTGCCAACATGTTGTCCAGCCACGCGCCCAGCGCCTTATCCTCCAATTTTCTAAGAGGGTACATTGGGGCGTCAATCTTTACAAGGTCAACTGTTGTCTTAAAGGTCAAATTGTGGCAGGAGTGTGGGGGAAGGGCACAGGAAAGGGTAGCGTCAAAGGCGTACTTGAAGGGGGCAAGGATGTCCAGAAGGACAAAGGGCTCAGGGGGGGGAGACTGGAGTTGCCGCAAGAGACAAGCATGACTCAGGCAGTTCCCACCCCAAGGGGAGGAGGAAAAAAGAGCCCGGGCACCCATCTAACAAGAAGTGAAGCTTGTTGGTGAGACAGTCAATCTGCACCAGGTGACGCCGCCACCACCCCACGCCCACTATTACAGGATACAGGAGGTCCTCCACAGCAGAGAACTTACTCACAAACACGTGGGAGCCTGTACAGTAACTAAGTGGGTTAGTGAGGGGGTAGCTGAGAACTGGTACCTGGCTAGCAGCAATCAGGCTCTGAGGAGGGAGCAAGGACAGACCCAAGGATTGAACAGTGCCAGGTCCAGGTCCATAAAGTTGCCTGCAGCACCTGTGTCCACCAAAACTGTAGCCTTAGCTTGGCAGGATTTAGTATAAAAGGTTGCAGTAAAAAGGAAATAGGAAAGATCTTCTTTATTCTGCAGGGTCAGAATGGATGCAGCAGGGTCACAGGGAAAAACCTCAGGGATGGCAGCCAACACTGCAAAAACTGGGAGAGATCCTGTGGAGGTGGGCCAGTTGGGGGCCTGACGGGGGCGGCACATCACGTTGATGGCAGGCGTCTTAGGGGGCTTGGCCGCAGGGACCTTAGCCTGGGTGGACTTGGAGACTGGAAGATGGGCCAGCACACCAGACTTGGGCTGGTAGGCAGGCTTGGATCCAAGTTTGTGGGCCAACACAAATGCCTTCTTGAGGGAGGTAGGTGCTGGATCCCACACACTCTTGTCAGCTGAAGCAGCATCCAAGGAGTTGCAGAACATGGCCACGGCCATCTTGGTAGGGAGATCCAGAGAAGCAGCTTTCACTGCAAAAGTACTCAACATGGAAGGCAAGATCAGGGGCAAGACCTTTGGAACAAAGGGTCTCAAATATAACCTAGGCCTTGGAACCTGGAGCGGCCACCGCTGAGGAAACCAGTGTGAGGAGGGAGGATGTATCCCCAAGCTCTTGGCTTTGGCAAAGGAGAGTACGCATCCAGAGGCGCACATCCCCGTCAAGAGCATCCAAGAGGGCCATGGATCTCTGAGCATCAGAGATGGGAGTGTCTGCAGACGCTGAGTCTACAGAGAGGCAGAGCTGCAACTCTCCAAAGGCGTCCAGGACCTACTCACAGATGGCCACAGAGGGGGGGGTGCAGGGTAACACCAGGGTGATTTTCACTGCTTATGCAGCCAAGGAAGCTGTGTAGGGAGAGGCAGACTTCTTGGTGAGACACAACTTAAAGGAAGAAAGAAGTGACCAGTGGCCTAAACCAAGAGGAATCCAGCTAGGAGTGATCCCAAGCTGGCTTGGATAAGGGAAAGAAGCAAGCTCCACACCCAGTAGCAAAAGGCTTCAAAGGCAGAAGAAATGGACTTGTCAATTATGTAAGAGAGGGGGGCTAAACTAATTAAGTTTGGCTCACATCCTGGTGAAAGAAACAACCAGGACGCCACCCAGTGGAGTGATGGGATGGCCGCTCTAAGGGGGGCCAGATGGAGGACACTGGGAACAGTTGAGGGATGTAAGAGTTTAATCCCAT
The DNA here is from genome assembly GCA_014839935.2 of Entomophthora muscae. Classification (NCBI taxonomy): domain Eukaryota; kingdom Fungi; phylum Entomophthoromycota; class Entomophthoromycetes; order Entomophthorales; family Entomophthoraceae; genus Entomophthora; species Entomophthora muscae. Next base: position 120,655 of record QTSX02004315.1, on the reverse strand, counting down.
CAACACAAGGCCAGTGATTACCCAAGGGGCACAAGAAGCAACAGGCGCAGGCATCTCAGGAACCTCAGGGGGAACTGAAGAGCTCTCACCCAGGCTAGAAAGGGGAGGCACTAACATTCTCTCTTCCTCATTGGAGGGCAAGATATAGTCAACAACATCCAAATCTAGGTCATCACACATCAGACTTTTCACCACAGCCTCTCCAGAGAGGAGGAGACTACTAGGAACATTGATGAGGATAAAGGGATCTTCACCCACAAATCAGACAGAGGAGGAGATCCTGGCCCACAAGTCTGGTGAGGTGGACCACAGAAGCAGCACAAAGGGCGCCAGAGAAAAACCACAAATTTGATAGCTGGGATTATCATAGCTGTATTCCTTGCAAAGTTTGGGACAGAAAGGTTGGTTTTCCTTAACTGCAAACAATAATTTTTGCGCTGACACAGGTAGCCACAAGTAAAGAACCAAACAGGAGCAACAGAGAGAGGCCCAGGAGATCTTGGGCGTGAACTCAGATATCTTTAAACTAATTAAAAACAAAAGCGGGTTTGAAAACAAAAAGTTCAAGGAAAATTCAAATATAAAGTAAGTTTTATTTAGAAATATAATTGAAAATTTAAGTTTGAATAGGATTCTCAAAGGCAAAAGTAGTATAGGAAAAGAACTATACACTCAAGCTTCTCTAGATGGCCACAAAAGAGATGCCGGGTTTGAATCAGGGGGATATAAGGTAAGTTTTGAAGAAACAACTAACACTTTAATCTTTAGATAATATGGACTTGAAACAGGTTTTCAGTCCAAGTCAAATAACAAAAACAAGTGCAACAACCAAACTTTAATGAAAATGGACAATTAACAAGCAGGAGACACAAAGTCCCCTGGCATTGTGAAAAGGGGTGAGTTGCTAGGGGATAATCACATTACCAATTTGACTTGCATCCAATTTGCTGGAAGAGAAATTTTTCTGGCCAAGGCCAGGAGCACTGGAAGGTTTCAAGCTAATTTCCGCAGGACCACCTGATTGGCTAGAAGGCAACTCAACTAGCTTAGGTTCATTTAACTTTCTGTTCATAGATGTGGCCCCATTTGATTGGGTGTTCCTAATTGTTTTTAAGAGAGGATGATACCAAGCTAATAAATAGTCCAAATTAACCAGTGTTTTTTCCCAGACTGGGGCAACCAAAGCTGGGGGTTCTGCAGGGTACGCCAACACAAATCTTTCATCCACAGTGTGAGCTAAATCTTTGAGTGAATTAAGTGGTTTTGCTGGACTTTGAACAATCCTTTTTGTGCGGCAGGGAAAGACAGTCCTATCCAAGGCCAAAGGGGGAAGTGAATTTACACAATCTTAAGGTTAGGATTTCCCTTTGTGTATCTGTGCCGCGCCTCAGAGCACAACAGACTATTGCCAATTGAACTCCTTAACCAAGAAGGACTCTTACCCCTTGCTGTATATTGATGATGCTCTCCGCCGTCTTGGAGGCTCTAAGTTCTTCTCTGCTATGAATCTGGCTTCAGGATACTAGCAAGTTGATCTTTTGCCCAAGGACTGCCAAAAGGCTGCACTCACTACATCTGAAGGGCTGTTTGAGCCTACCTGTATACCACAGAGACTCTGCAATGCCCCAGCTACCTTCCAAAGGGCCATGGACTCCATCCTCTGCAACTTGAAACTGTCATATGTCCTAGTATACTTAGATGATATAACGGTTTTCAGCGCTACCTTCACTAATCACCTGGCTCATCTCAAAGAGGTGTTCATAAATATTTGAGAAGCTGGCCTCAAGCTAAAACTATCTAAGTGCGCTTTCTTCAAGGAGTGTCTTGAATTCTTGGGCCATGAAGTAACTCAGACAGGGATTTGCCCAATGACCAAGAAGGTTGAAGCCATTGATAAAATGCTTCCTCCCACCAACCTGCAAGAAATACAAGTCTTTCTGGGTATGATTGGCTACTACAGGCAGTTCATCCCTAACTTTGCCAATACTAGTGAACCTCTAGTCCAGCTGTTACGTAATGTCCCTTTTGAAAGGACCGCTAGCCAGCAGCAAGCCTTTGAGACCCTTAAACAGAAACTCAAAGAGGCTCCCATCTTAGTCTATCCTGACTATTTTAAGAAATTTGTCCTGTTCACTGATGCTAGCAACCTTGCCATTGGGGCCATCTTGGCCCAACTAGACAACAAAGGTATGGACCATCCTGTGGCTTATAAATCTTGTGTTCTAAACAAGCATGATAATAATTACAGCGTTACAGAGAAGAATGTCTTGCCATGCTGCATGCAGTCAAACAGTTTTGTCACTACGTGTATGGTACCCATTTCTTTGTTGTCACTTACCACGCTTTGCTCAAGTAGTTACAACAGCTTAAGGAGCCAGAAGGACAACTAGCTAGATGGGCCCTCCACCTTCAAGGTTATGACTTCACTGTGCTCCATCATCCTGGGATTCAACATCAGAACGCTGATGGTTTATCCAGAATGCCCATCCTCACTCTACATCCTGCTGAGACTGATCAGCTGTATGAGCTTATTGGATATCCTTCCTCTTGGGAAAGTGAGACAAAAGAAGTCTGATTAGCCTTGTCCAAACTATCTGAAGACACACTCATTTGCAACAATCAACTCTTCAAGAAAGTAAGAGACCAGTACCTGCCTTATGTACAACCTAGTATTTGCCTTTTGTTGGTGCTACAAGCTCATAAGGAGACCAGGCATGGAGGCATTGCCAAGACTTTTGAATGGCTCCAGAAGAATATCTTCTGGGAAAACCTTTGCCTGCTGATTCCAGACGTCATAGCTAGTTGCCACAACTGTCAGCTCCAGAGACTGCAAGCTGCCTCCCACAAGATCAAATTGGTTCTCCCTCAGCATGCCTTTCACACTGTCAGCATTGACGCTGTAGGTCCTCTCCCCTGCTCTCACTCTGGTTTTTTCTTTTATTCTAATTGCTGTTGATTACTTCAGCAAGTGGGTAGAAGGTTGCCCTACTAAGGACATCACTGCTAAGACAACTGCTGCCTTCCTGTTACAATATGTTTTCTACTGCCATGGCTGCCCTCAAGTGTTGCTATCTGACAATGGGACTAATTTCAACACTAAGTTGATCACCTCTGTTGTTGAGGCCTTGGGGTCTCACCAGTCCTTCTCTGCCCCCTACAATCCTTTTACTAATGGGGTAGTTGAGCGTGCAAATTCAACACTGGTTTCTATAATGGGGAAGCTCCCCTACTCTGACGTGGCAAATTGAGATCTATACTTACCTGCTGCTCTATTTGTGTATTGTCTTAGCAAACATTGTGTCACCGGTATTCCCCTTTTGCTATGCTGTATGGGCGTGAGGCCACCACTCTATCACTCTTGGGGGGGCCCCTACTCTCCTCTGATAAGGCCATGAATCCTGACAACCATATCAAATATTTAGTCAACCGCATAATTGACATACAGGCCACTGTTTATACCTCTGCATATAAGACTAAGATGCTTGAGCTCTCTCCCAATAATGCTGAATGCTCCCCTGTGCCTGAGTTTGATGTTGGTGACCAGGTTATTTACTTTCAGCATAGAGTGGGAGGACGCGCTCATAAGCTGGACATGTGGTGGGTTGGCCCTCTAGAAGTGACCTTCAAATGAGGGTCCAAGTACACCGTAAAACTCCTCTCAAGTGGTCATCTATTTGCCTGAGTACATGCAAAGTTCCTCTGCAAGTATCACCCCCTAAGGCCAATATAGAGGAGGGCAATATTGTGAATGCTGCTATTCACCATGTTTCAATTTTGCCTTCAACGGGTTATTTTGAGAACAAATTTCTCTCTTTTGCTTTTGCCTCATAAAATGAGCTTATGTCTAAACTGGTAATACAATTGTTTGGTTTCCTTACTCTGCACAACTCACTTGCCCCACTATGCTTGTGGCAAGTGATCCTACTGTCCTGGTAGTGTTTTGTGGTATTCCTAACCACTATATATTACATTTCTTATTCACCAATAAAAATTAAGTTATATTCACATTTTTGTGTTTGTGTCTTCCAGTACTTTGGCGCCTCTCTCTAGCCACAACTAGAAGAGATTATTCATCCAGGGCCACAAGATAATTACATAGCCTTCCCTGCCATCTAACCAAGACTTAGTACGGATCCAATCCTAAGATTAGGATTCCCCGTTGTGTGTCTGTGCCACGCCTTAGAACACAACAATTAGCCATGCAGCCATCACTCTGTCTATTCTTGGGTGAATTTCCTTTAAGGTAGGCTGTAAATTGAACCTTCCTCTGCTACCACTGTTACAAATGAACTAAATAAAGTTGAGTGATTGAAGGGGAAAGAAAGTAGTCTAATAAGTAAATGACATAGATTTAAAACAATATAATATGTTTATTTGTAATTAAAAGCAAATATACTGTAAGGAACAGCCACAGGGCCACAAGGGGATAGCATTGGTTGCTTGATCAAAATATTATTTGGATATTGAATAATTTTTTGAGAGATTTTGACTATAATTGGCTTTGACCCTTATTAGGAAGTATTTTCACATTTTAATATTTAATTCATAAAGCAGAATGTTGTTTGATACATCATGGGTCAACTTATTGAGTGCCTCCTGCATATCCTAATACATGCTTTCAGGCAAGGTATCAAGCTTGGTTTTAACAATTAGTTGAGTTTTATGCTTGTTTTACTAATGAATATAATTATTTTCACTCACAAAGATTTAAGAATAATTATAAAATATTATGACAATCTCTTAGGTTTAAATAAGGTAATTATGAAGGCCTTTTTATTATAAAAAAGACTATACATATTAATTTAAGCTTTTGAAGAGAATCATCCTAAAGGAGACATGCTTGAAACAAGGGGCCTTAACTCAATGATTGACTGTATTTTGAGCTGCATATTTACATCATATTTTTTGATATTCTTAAATATAAAGTATCTTAATCTAATAAATAACTGATAATTTTTTGGGAATTAAGAAGTTATTATAAATGAGCATCTGGTAAGTATTACTATAAAATGATGGAAAATTGTAAGGTTTCTAAGGGAATATTTCTTATGTTCTAATAAATACTATCTCCATGAGAATTTTATGCAAATTTAATAAGAAATAAAACCTTACTCTTGAACATAATAAATCATGGTTTCAGCAATAACCCTAAGTTGGCCTCTTTTAATTCCTGGGAGGCCAAAGGGGAAGAAATCAACTGAACACTGCAAAGCAACAGATAAAACCAATTTTCTAGAATCACTAACAAGTTTTGAGCTTTATTAGGTTATAGAATGATGAAGCAGTCTTTTACAACTCTTGAAATCATTTAAAGGAGGGAATAGACTTGGAGTGAGAGGTCAAATGACCCAAAACTAATTAACCAAATATATGAGTAAATATGAGTGGATTTCTTGAGGTAGGAAAATCTAAAAAGAAATTGAATGGACATAATCAGAAGGAAACCAACTCAACTAAAATTGAGGAACCTGCTTTGGGTGCATATACCACTGCTCCTGGATGCTCTTGTACATTATATTCAACAAGGGGCGTTTCTTGGGTGGGTTAGGTGCGGCATCTTCATAGTAATTCTACAAATAATCCCGTGAGGGCTTTTCTTGGGCTTTTTCAGTAACTTTTTGGATAAATATCCAAACACAATTTGGTAGAGATCCCCAAGTTTTTGGTGGGGATTGAAGTGGAGGCCTAAGGGGGAGGCACAACTTATCTTTTTGCACACCTCTGTAAGTTTTCAGAGTATTTTGGCCATGGAAAATTTCCCTCATATCTAATACCCAAGTACTGGGCAGGAAGAGCAGTATAGGCAATGTTGCAGAAACATTTACACACAGCCTAAAATCTGGCAAAGAAAGAACCAGGATAGTAAAAGGTATGAAACTCATTCCAAGAGGAGTGTGACTGTACTACAGTCATGTTGAGCTCTGGTTAAACAAAGTGGTTGAAATGTGATAATTTTTTGGTTTGAAATTCAAAAAATAGTATTAATATGGGAGGTATTTCCCAGCGTGATGATGGAGTACCCAGGAATCAATTAGGCTATAATAATTGAGGTATTAAACTAATCATCTAAACAATGCATAATATGAGACTATGTGTCTCTAAACCAATTGATTTACCAGTGTTGATTATATACTTCTTAGAAGTATAATAAACAAGATAAAGGGGGTAATTAAGAAGAGAATGATATTTTATTAGATATGAGTTTAGAGTATCATATAGTATCATGAGAAATCACATGCTGCCCATGTTTGTCATGGCAGTCATGGGGCTTGTCCAAGTATTTTTCCTCTTAGGACTCAAAATGTTTGATTCCCATAATAGATGGGCAAATGATAAGAGTTACACTGACTTAATGATTAGTTGGGGAACCATTTGGAGATTCACTCAGGGAATTGCTTTCCCAAGAGGGATTAATTGAAGATGTTGCAACACCAGGAAGGTTAATTAATATCCAGTAATATGATTAATGAGTATTTAACTATAGGGTCAAATGGACTTGAATGTTTCAAGTAAAGACTAGGTGTTTCAAAAATAATTGATTAAACAGAAACTTAATAGATATCCAGGAATGTAATTAATGAGGATTTAATCATGGGGCTAAAATGTTCTTGACTGTGTCAAGAAAAAGGTTAAGGTTAACCAAAAGTGAACCCTCAAATAGCTGTTTAAAAGCACTGCTATGCCTTCTAATCAATTTTTAAAGCAATGAGGCGTCATCCAATGCATGTTTAAGCTCTGAGATGCCACGTAGAGGTATTCCTGGGTGCCACAGTGATGCCTGATTTGAATTCTAAAACAATTTTTGGTTGTTAATTTCAAAAATAATCAACTAGCACAAAAACAGATAAATGTAGACAGTGGTGTTTAGGTATTTAGAATTGATCAGCTATTTTCCAGTTGGAAAAATGAAAGCTTAGATCAAGAACAAGGAATTTCACAGGGTTTTAGTACCAGAAGTCTGCAATACTTCAAGCCATGGAAGTAAATGTCTACAGAAGGAACCAGGTGATTATTGTAACTGTGCTGTTCTAGCAGAGTTACAAGGGGAAAAGAATTTAGAAGCTAGATAATAATCTTTATTGAGAGATAGTGATTATATAGTCATTATGAATCAAGGATAACAGAAACATGATTGTGTTGATCATATGACTGGATGGTGAAGGGGGTGGCTTGATCCTGGTAATGAGTCAAGCACCAAAAAAGGTATCCACCATAAAGATTGTCATCTGGTCATGTTGTTGGATTTGGCAATTTGAGTTAACTTCCTAGTCTGACTTCAAGTGGCTGGGTAATTGGAGTGCAGGTCACAAACCTGCTTGCTCAGAACCTTGCTGGCGGGTTGAGCCTGCTGTTTTGACACCCCCCAACTGAAGGTCAGCCTCCTCTGGGGGCAAGTTGTCAGGGAAGTTGTCAGGAGCCCGGGCGCCATACTGGACTAATTGTTATTCTGTGGCAGGCAGGGAAGTTTTGTGTTGTTTTTGTCTTGCTTTTCAGGGTCTCAGGCAATCATGGTGTAGGTTTTTGTCCTGTTTGCGCTTGCCAAGTCCTTGCACAAGGTAAGTGTTATTGTTGTTTACCTTTAGAATGATTGCTGGGCCTACTTTTTTGTGTTGTAGTTTGCTTTTATTAACGTTCATGACCCAAACTTTGTCCCCAACTTCATGTCTATCTTGGATGGGGACAAAGGTTTTTTGTAAACGTTCATTTTCCTTTTCTGTTTGCTTGCTGTTGGCCTCTATAACTTGAGGCTCTATTTGCGGGGGACTTTAATTGGGATTTCCTGTTTGGGCCCTGTTAATGCTTGAATGATATTTGGCTGTGTGCTGTATACCAACTCAAAAGGGCTTTTTCCAGTGGATCTGTTCACTTGGGTTTGGCAAACAAGTAGTGCAGTCAATAGCTGCTTATACCAGTCTTCATGTCTCCTGGCAGTGAGCTTGGCTAAGGCTTGCATGAGGCTGCTATTAAGCCGCTCTACACGCCCATTGGCCTGTGGGTGGTATGGTGTTGTCACGGTATGTTTGACCCCATTTTTAGCGAGGTATACATTGGTGTTTTTGGAGGTCAATTTTTTCCCTCCATTGGTTATCAGGAGTTCTGGCTTTCCAAACTTGCTGATCATCTCTTTTCCAATTAATTGTTGTACGTCATTGCCAGTGTGCTCCTTTACTGCTTGGGCTACTGGCCATCTTGTAGCAAAGTCTATGGCAGTGATGATGTAATTCTTATTATTGTGTTTCCCTGGCATGGGGCCAACAACGTCAAGGGCCCACACCTTGAAGGGTAGTTGTGTGTAGATGTGTAGTACTGACTTTGGAGGGGTTTTGCTTTTGGCAAATTTTTTGCATACCTCACATTGGTCTAGGACTTCCTGAACGTCACAATATAGGGCTAGCCACTGGGCCTTGTGCTTAAGGAAATCACATGGTTTTGGCTCTTGGTGTCCAAGGTCTCTGTGATATTGTAGGATGGTGTCTACTTGCTGGTGCATGGGGATATAAGGGATGGTAGTACCGTTGGACATTTTCCTGTACAGGGTCCCATACACGTCAGCAAATAGGTGTTTGTTTTTGATAACTGTTTCCTTTGTTATGCCGGTTGTACCAGGGGGAAGCCCTTGTCCTTTGTTTGTAGTACCAAGAGAGGCCAGTCCAGGTTGAGCCTGTTTTCCCCTCTTGTGGCACGGACATATAGGCGTGAGAGGGCGTCTGTCATGGCAAGATCAGGACCAGGTTTGTACTGTATGAGCATATTGAATCTCTCCAAGAGCTCCATCCAGCAGGCTTGGCGGCAAAATAGATTTTCTTGGGCTTTGAAATATATGAGCAACTTGTGGTCAGTTAATGCTGTGAATTCTTCCTGACGTTCTAGATAACAACGCCATTTGACTAGACAGTGTATGATGGCCAGCAGCTCCTTGTTGTGGATAGGGTATCAACACTTGCCATCTGTCAACTTTTGTGATTCATTTGCTACAGGCAGGAAGTCACCATCATTATTTTTGATTTGTAGTACTCCCCCAATGGATGCATCTGAGGTGTTGGTTTCCATTTGGTATTCCCCGTCATGTTTGGGGTATTGCAGGATAGGAGCTGTTGTGAGCTTCTCCTTAAGGCGTCTAAAACAGAGGTCACGTTGGGGGGTCCACACAAACTTGGATTTAGTGCCTGTTATGGCAGATAAGGGGGCAGTCAAAACGCCACAGTCAGGTATGAAGCAGTGTACATAGACCACCATCCCCAAGAAGGTGTCAAGTTCTGACTTATTCTTGGGTGGCTGCATCTTTCAGATGGCCTGTATCTTTTGACTGTTGGGTTTGATGTTGTCCTTTGAGACTATGTGTCCCAGGAAGGGCAATTGCTTGTGGAAGAACTGCCACTTGGAGGGTTTGGCCAACAGTTTGTGTTGCGCCAGGGTAGCAAAGACTGCCTCTAGGTCCTTGTGGTGCTGTTCCACCAAGGGACTGTAGACAATGATGTCATCTAGGTAGACTAGGGCATGCTTGCCTATGTGTGGCGCAAACACTTTGTTCATGAAGGTCACAAAGGTGGAAGGGTGTTTGTCATGCCAAAGTTGAGCACCACACATTTGTATGAGCTGTATTTAGTGCAGAAGACTGTTTTGGGGATGTCTTCCTCCTTAATACAAATCTTATTGTAGCCTGCCATCAGATCAATCTTGGAGAAGACTGTGGCTCCTCCCAAGGCATCAAAGAGGCCGTCAATCAGTGGTAGTGGATAAAAATTCCTGATGGTAACTTTTTTTGGGCTCAGTAGTCTGTGACCAGACGCAGGGTACCTTCTTTCTTGGCCACAAAGAATACAGCGGCCCCAAAAGGAGACTGTGAGGGGGGATAAGTCCTTTCTCCAACACTTCCTTGAGGTAGACACATAGGGTGTTGTCCTTGTTTGGGGTCAGCTTGTAGATAGGGCGTGCTTTGGGTACAGCTCTTTTGAGTTAGATGGAGTGTTAAATGTGTTTCTCCGGGGGCAGCCCGGGTAGAGCTTCCTTGAAGATTTCTGGATGATGGGCCACAATTTTGCAATCCTGAGGCGTGAGGTATCCTGGTGATCTTTGAAGTGTATTATCTTGTACTGGCAGGAGTCCCATTCAATTGCCTTCAGGTTTTCCTTTTTTTCCAGGGTCTCTGTTATGCAGACAAAGACGTGGTCACATAGGAGTTGGTCCACTGAGTCAGGGTAGATCTGGTGGTTGACACCTTCACACTTAATGGGTAACACTGAGGTTGCCCAGTCTATGTGAGGGTTGTTCTTTTGTAACCAATCTAACCCCAGTACAATGTCAAACTTTGGGAAGTCAACAACGGGACCTTGGATGGTGGAGTGAAGGCTCTCAAGCATGACAGAGAAGGGGGAAGTTTCCCTTGTCATAGCAATGTGATGTTCATCAGCCAGAACCATGTTTTTAATCCGCAAAGGATTAGTGGTTATCTTGAACTTATCTACAAAGCTTCTGTTGACTAGGGCTTAATCCTCACCCAAGTCCAGGAGTGCTGAGCCTGTGTAACTTCAAAACAGAAAGGATAGGACATCAGTTTATTGGGATGTCTGGAAATGGTGTACAGTACCAGGTCCTGCAAGGGTACTTGGATCATTGGAAATTGATCCAGTCCTTGGGTCAGTACTCATCATTGGGCAAGTCAGGAGTTGTGTGGAGAGAGCTTGGCTCACTTAATGCTCTCCCTGGGCTTTTATATCATCTTGTCTGCCTTTAGTGGCAGTGATACAGAAATGAGTACAATTTGACTGGCCATTGTTTCCATTCCCATGTCTATTTGAGCTTGTGGGTTTATGGTTGGTGTTATTCCTGTTGCCTCCAGGGGGTGGTCAAGTGGAGCGCCTACCTGTGTGGGAATCCTAGGGTCTCTCTTGTTTTCCAGTTTGTGCCTTATGGAGGACGTTGGATGTTTGTTCTGCTTTCTCCGCTTTGCGGTACAGGCTTTGTAGGTTGGTCACTTGGTCCAGGTTCACGTGTCTCACTACATGCAGCTTAAGGGCGTCATAGTACATGAGGTGTGTAGCTGGGGTGTCAAAGACCATGTCAGAGGGTGCACAAAGTTGGAGTTCCTCTTAGGTGTGGGTGAGTTCATTAACAGTGTCTGTCTGGGTTAGTTTCTTTACTTGGTGTATGATCATGAGCGCTGTGTCCTTAAGCACAAACCTCGCCAAGAAGTCTTGCTTGAAGGTATCCCAGTTCTTTTTGGCGTGTTCTTTGTGCCACTTGTCACACCAGGTTCCAGTGTTGTGGGTCAGGCGGATGGAGATATCTGCAATCCAAAATTGCTGTGGGCATTCCATCTGGGCCAGTTTGCTCTGGGCAGACTGGATCCATGCAGCAGTGTTGTTGTCATTGGCCCCGGCAAAAGGTTCCAAGGCAACGCTTTGCAGTCTTTGGGCTACGTAGGCAGGCATGGTGCTATTGTCAGTTGGTTGCAGAATAGAGGAGGGAGCCCGGAAGAACCCTTGTGCAGACATGGTGTTGAAGGTGAGTAGTAGAATCACTGTGTTCTGGTACAGGACAAAGCCATTGGGTATCTTGGTACCAGGGTGTACAGGGTCCAGTCCAGCAGGAGGCCAGACATAGTTATGTCAAGGATTTGTTGGCTGTGACTCATGCAGGCAACATGCGGAATTTTTCAAGATAAGGTAGGATAGAAAACCTACCTGTGCTACCAATGTTGTAACTGTGCTGTTTTAGCAGAGTTACAAGGGGGAAAATATTTAGAAGCTAGATAATAATCTTTATTGAGAGATAGTGATTATATAGTCATTGTGAATCAAGGATAGCAGGAACATGATTGTGTTGATCACACAACTGGATGGTGAAGGGGGTGGCTTGATCCTGGTAATGAGTCAAGCACCAAAACAAGGTATCCACCATAAAGATCATCATCTGTTCATTTTCTTGAATTTGGTAATTTGAGTCAACTTCCTAGTCTGGCTTCAAGCGGCCAGGTAATTGGATTGCGGGTCAAAAACCTGCTTGCTCAGAAACTTGTTGGCGGGTTGAGCCTGCTGTTTTGATATGATTCTGTAATGTATCAGGGTACACAATTATAGGTTAATAATGTGAAGATCTTTTTGGTAAAGGTCTTGATTGAATTATGCTGTTCTGTCATAGATCACATGATAGGAATCTAGGCGTGATTCCAAAACTGTAGGGGGTTTCAGCCAATCATACCCTGAAGGATATATGATAGAAATATTATTATAACAAATAAAGATGCTATGTGATGATTTTTTCTTTTCCCTCAATAGTTTTTAATTTTTTGACATTTAAATGAAAGAAAGTACAATGAATGAGAGAGATGGCCTTCATCTAATACTATGTGAAGTAAAAAGTATAAAAGTGATCACCAGATGGTAGAGAGTTGAATGCCAGGATTGCTCACCTGGAAGCTGAGCTCATCAAAGCTCACATAAAGAATTCCCTGTTATACTGAAAAGATTCAGGCCAGGATAATAAAAATGGCAGGCATGAATTTACTGGATCTTCTAAAAGGTCAATAGTTCCTAAGCAGTGTGTTTTAAGGGATTTTCCAGGAGCTTTAAACATCAAAAGATGGGCAATTTCAGGATACCAAGTACTGGGGGATGCGCTATTTAATGAAGGCAGCAGGACCACTGGGCCAGAAGAAAACGCCTACCATAGAATAGCAGCCAACTTGATAATGTTGGATACTGATCAACCAATAAGACACCAAGGGTCTGAACTTGGAGCCATAAAATCTACTAAGCCTGTCAAAGTAATGTAGAATACACCAAAATCTGGGTGAAGATGGTCTTAGGGGCAATAACAGATTCTTGTGAGCGGTTAGGCTGCGGGATTGAAGGGGGAGTCATTGGTACTAAATAGGCTGTTTAGTACTATAAATTTAGAACCTAAAGGTAAAAATGTGGGACTGTCATATTTTTCATGAACTCACCAACTTAATGGAGTAATTTTCATCCCAGAACAACTTACTTTTTTATATAAATGATAAAAATAAATCAGTAAGTTGGTGAGTTTATGCAAAAGAATTTGAAAATTCCGCATTTTTCCCAACAGGAGCTGAATCTACAGTAATTAAATATTTTACAGAGTAGTCTAGGCTATATGATGTACCAACACCCTTCACAGTTGAAGTTTTCTAGTTCTCTGGTTCTTTCCAAGGGGTTTGTAATTATTATATTCTCAAGGTTTAATTCCAAATAGTTGGGTTGAGCAGGTACTCAGTGAAATAGACAAGGCTGTAAGGTGCTCCTGTTGAGAGGGAAAATGCAGGCTGAGAGGCTGTGAAAATAGAAGAATGACTTTTGGGGTTCTGTGGGCCTACAGAAATGAAATGTAGATGGTGAAATACTAGAACTAGATAAGGTGAGATTTGTTTTAACCAAATATTCATTTAGCTTTATTATCAGAATGACAATACTATTATATTCAACATAGAGGGGGGGTTTATACTATCATGTTTGATTTCTTCAGAAATTGTGGGCTTTAGGCTTGCAGTTATTTTAAGATTGGGTTTCTGATCCATTGGTTGAAAGGTTTGGCTAGATCTTAATTGGTGGGTGAAGGTGAACAAATTCAAGAAACTTCCTGTTTCCTAACTTTAACCCCAAAATCAGTTGGCCCAGCCAAATACTTTTTTCTGAGAGCTGAGAGTTGACATTGGTTGGCTCTCATTGGGGCATGATTTTGAAGCTTGCCAAAATCCCCTTTAGGGAGTCCACTATCTCTGTGTAGGTCTGGGCCCTCAGTGGCATGTCTTCAGCGGGGTTCATTTCCAGTCTTGGTGAATCTTTTAGGCTTTGTGGGCTGCTTATCAAACAATCCCCTTATTTGCCCCCAAAAAATGCTGGTAGGCCACAGATAGCAAGGACCAGGGTTCAATTACTGCTTTTGACTTCTGTTTATTATCAGAAGCAGAATGACATTTGTGACAGGAAAGAAAAGGATGTAATGATGCATTGGGCTGATTCTAGGATTCTTTTTAGTGAATTATTAGAAGAGTTTGCATGTCTTAAAGCATAGTATAATGCTTTGGCTCTGGAAAATAGTTACTTGAAGGATGTCACTTCAACTCACTTGGTCTCTGGATTTGACTCAGGACACACCTTGGTGTCCTCTCAAGAGCAAGAGCACCACAAATATGTTTTAAGAATATCAATGTTTATGATTTTTCTTTTTGACCTGCTTTTCATCTTTAAATAGTGCTTGATATTGTTTATACAGTCAATGTTAGCTGTGATGACCTGAATAAAATAATGTAGCTTTTTAAAATATGAGAGCCAAGCCATTCTTAAGTTACCCCTAATATCAACCATTCTAATTTTATCCTTCTGGGTGGCTGGCAAGCCACCCATTTGCTTTGGTGACAAATACAATTCCAAGAATAACAAATAGAGTAAATTAATCCTTGAGCTTTAATTATTAAGTACATATACCTAGTCTTTCTGAAACTCATTCTTTCTCATGTTATTCACTTTTTAATCTTGTTTGGTGTACCAGGCTAAGCTAAAGAAAATCACTGGAATAATAAAGGCAACTGTGGTAAGTTTGACACCCCAGTGTTTGACTCCCTGGTTCTCAACTAAGTGTTGAGTACCAGGGAGTCAAGTGCCGTGTAAGTGAATCTATTAGTATTTTTGGCTTAACTGATTTTAAGCTAATTTTTACTAGTAATTTTGGAGTTCAAAACCAAAAACCGAGTTTAAATTCACTCTGATTTGACTCTGTTTAATAATTTGGTTAGCTAAAATACCAATTTAAGGGGCAATTTATAAGTAAAGTTACTAGTAGAAATGAAAAAACCTGTGTTTAACACTCTAAAACAAAAAGTGACTAGTTTGACACTTTATAAGCCAAATTTTAATTTTATTAATAAAATACATAGGCACTTATATAAATTTTGTTATTTACTATTATATTTTTATTATTAGTGTCCATAGTTGTCAATTAGGCTCCCAAGCACCACTATACTGGATTTAGTGGTATAGACATTAATCAAATACCCCACTTGTTTTACATTATGTCATTCCTGGGTTTGTGGATTAAGTGTGCCACATAAATTAAGCCCAATTTATTAAGAGATTTCATATGTAATTTATAAAAAACAGAAACTTGACTCCCCCTCTGTTTGACTCTATCCACTTTCCACCTGATTGGTTTCGGATTTAAACTAATCAAAGGCTTGGAATTAAGGCTAAATTAATAAATGACGCACTATGAGCGCCACTTGAAACTTTAACTTGGGGATTAGTACAGAGAGCTTCTTAACGTTTTAACCAACACTATGGTAAATAATTCACTCCCAGCTCCTCACAGCATACCCTAATCACTAATAAACACCTTCCTACTCATTTACTTTTTTAAATTATTTTGCACTTTTTTATTTTTGAGCATATGAAAATGCCTTGCTTCTGGGTTAACTTTTGAACCTGATTTAAATTTAAGCAAGTTTTATATGTAAAAAACAGTAAATTTGATTTTTCTGCTCAATTCTGGGAAACTTGATAGTGAGAATTAAGCTTTTTCCAGCTGATAAACAGTGCCAAACTTGACACTTTACTATGTTTTGAATTTTCAACTCTCAATAAAAAATTCCACATAATTTTTTGCAATTATAATCTACTACTCTTGCTGCTACTCCCCATATAGATTTAAATATTTTATTTTTAATTATACTTTTACATTGATTTAGCACTAAGATGTTATGCTGAACCTAACATTTTTGATGCTTCATCATAAATTCACTCATTTTCTATGTTTTATCCTTTATATCTATACTTTGAGTTTCTATTTTGCTTTTATTTACTTTGTTATGTTTTTTCTTGATAAATGAAACTTCATTTGCATACTTTTTATTTAACTTTTGCTTTGCTTTAACTCTTTGTTTTTTATATCTTTCATACTTTTATTTTACAAAACTAAACTTTCTCTTTAGCCAAGATCAAACAAGAACAATAAGACTACCAAGCACCAAGCCTCCAAGGGCTCCAAGGAACCAACCACCACCCCCAAGCGTGTCAAGAAGCCTGCAAAGGCAAAGTCTCCAACTCCATCTCCCCCCACCCCATCTCCTCCTACTCCATCCCCTCCCACTCCTCTCCCTCTTCACTCTCATCTTCAACTTCCCCCCCAAATCCTCAAATAAAAGTGATGACTCTCTCACTGAGTACTCATTTTACAAGTCAGAGGCCGGTTCTGAGCCCACTAAGGAGTGCTGTACCAATAAGCCAAAGGCTGCCAAGGAGCCCACCTCTTCTTCTGATAAGAAAAAGGAGGCATCCAAGCAGGCCTCAAAGAATACTTCCCCTCCCCCTCCTGATGGCTCTTCTCCTCCCCCCTCATCTGATCCCCAATATGAGCCTGAGGAGTACTTCAAGAAGTTCAAAGCTTCTGGTCATGTGGCTTGGGATCCACTGGCCATCCACAATATCTGCAACGTGGACAGAGAGTTCAAAGTCCCCAAGTGCTTCCCCTGTTACTTCCTAATAATGTCAGTAAAGGGCGGCCCTGGCTACGTTGCCAACAATTACATCTTTAACTGTAATAACCAAAAATGCCAAACTAAGAGCAAGCACTTTGTATGCAAGGATAAGACTTGCAGGGGCCGGCTAAACACCAAGGGTTGGGAGCAGGTTACTGCTGAAAAGGGGGAGCACACCTGTGAGCCCCCCAATCACCTGATCATTTGTATGCTTAAGTGATATCTTTTTCAAGTGATCCCATCTCTGTCAACCTCCAGGCTTAAGATCTGGTCATCAAGGCCCTTCAACACCTGCAGTCCAACAATCTTAAGTTGGTGCCCACCCAGGAGCAACTTGTTAAGTTTATCAGCAATAAGTGTATTGCTGCCAATCCCCCTCCTCCCAAGGCTTCAGACGTCCTCTTGGAGCTTATGTTCACCCACAAGCTCAAGCAGCTTCCAAGTGGGGAGTACTTCTTCCTACACAATGATGGGCCCAGAAGCAAAGACTGCATAATCTGCTATGCTACTCAGCAGAACCTGCTGGAGTTAAAAAGGGCTTCAACTTGGCTAGTTGATGGTATCTTTGCCACCTGCCCCTGGATGTTCAAGCAGCTCTGGATGATTCATGCCCAGATTGACATCAGGGTGATTACACTTTCTTTTTTCCTCCTCCCTGGGGTCACTGAGGCCATTTACACCCGTGTGTTCTCCATCCTCTGCCAAGCGCTTTCCCTCTTTCCCCCAACAATAACAATAATGACAAGAAGACCCCCCTAACACCTGCACCAACCCTCCTGCCGCTGACAAGGACCAGGTCCCCCTGGACTTAGAGGAAAAGGTGAGGCTAAGAGCTCTTGGGCCTCATGTAGGCATCATGGACTTTGAGCCTGCTCAGTTCCTTGCATTTGAGCATCTTTTCAGTGGGGAGGTGCAGGGATGCCACTTCCACTTCTGCCAAGAAGTTGTTTGCAACGCGCAGGCCCACACCAAGCTTAGTAGGTTGAGCCAGAGGAACACTTCAGACACCTGCAAATTTGTGCTGGCACAATTTAATGCCTTGGCTTTTTTAAAGCCAGAGCACACTGTGCAGGGGTTTGAGGTGCTCTCAGAGGATCCTTACATAGCAAAGTACTCAGAGTTTAAGCCTTTCCTTGAGTACTTTGAGCCCCAGTGGATTGGGAAGGTTGTCACACAGTTGTGAGGCAAGGCCCACACCAAGGCCAGTTGGAATGTTTACTAGGCGGCCATCAATGGGGAGCTCAAGATCACTCTGGCGTTAGAGGCTTATCACAAGCATCTTAAGGCCAGCTTTGGGCTTCATCCAAAGTTTAATAAGATCTTCTCCCTCCTGCAGCATGAGCAAGAGAAAATAATCTCCAAGCTCAGAGAATTTGCAATCGTGTCCCCCCACCAAGCCTACAACCCGCTCCACCCTCTTCACCAAGGCCATCCAGGGTTCAGACAGAAACAAGTATAAGGCCTCTGAGCTTAAGAAGAAGCTTGCTCTTAATACCACTGCCCTCCTAGAAGGGGGGAAATGAAAAGGGGAAAGAAGGATGAAGAGTAAAATTGTTTGCTTGCTTGGTTATATGATTTTTACTTTTAACTTTTAACTTTTTAGCTTTAATTTTTACTTTGAGTTTTGATCATTCAGTTTTTAGTTTTGATTTTTAATTTTTTTGATTTAATTAGATAGTAGTGATTATTTTATGTTTACATGGTAAGTTTGAGATGAATATTCTTAGTTGAAAGTAAGTGAAATATCTTAATTTTTGTTAATTTCCAAATAAAACATATGATATTCACAGTTGTGCTTATATGAACTATATCAAATAAAGGTTTATATTTCTTCATATTTTGCATAACTTTTATTATTGTGTTTGTGTTTATTTTTGATTCATTGTAATTTTAATTTTTATGGTAATAAAAAACTTTTTTATAATGAAGAGTGTAAATTACATAGTAAAGTGAGAAATATTTGCTTATTTCTCCTTATTTTTATTAATAAGAGTACTGTTTTTATTGAATTTTTGAGCTCTCTGGAGTTACAGTAGTATACCATAGCTGTAAGGCTTAATTTGTTTATATTGAAATATTTCAGTACATCAAGATCTGTTAATTAAAAAAGTGTTGATTTCCAGTTGTTGATCAGGGAAAAAGCTGAATTCTCACTTTACTATAGTGCCAAGCACCAGGGAGTTGAACTTATCACAGTTGCTGTGATGATCCACATGTTTAGTGGTTTGCAGGCGGGGCTAATGTTGGCCAAGCAAGAGTTTGGTTGTTCGTTGAAGATGAGCCTAGTAGGTAACATAGGACTACCAGAGGCAGATGTTGCCTCCATCCAGCAGAAGATATTGGCTGCTTTGGGGCTATAGTGCTTCACCTCACAGGAAACTGTGGCTGCAAAAGGGTGAAGACTGAAATAGCAAGCAGGGAACTTTGTCTGTCTGGGGGGAGTAGGTTTTGGACCCCTGGCGGGTAACGCGGGCTGCCAGGGAGGGGAAGAGCTCTGAGGGCTCCATATACCCTAATACACTTACAGAAGGTCTGTGAGCAAGCACTCTACCTAACAGACTGGTAGGATGTCCTTGTTTATGCCCCTATGGGAGCTTTGGGGAAACCCAAAGTGAGCATTGGAGGGCATAGATTTGCTCAGAGGTGTCACCAAGGCGGTTTGCTTGGGGAAGCAAGCTGCAGAACTTGGTGTGATCAGGCCTCTGGAAAGTAGAGCTGATTACTCTGCAACTAAAAGCTCAGACTTAATCACCTGGGTGAGTAAAGACAACACATAGACATTGATCTATGATTGAATGGCCTAAGTGGATTGCCACTTGCAAGGGCCCAGTCAAACACCAGTTCAATGTAGACTCATGTCTGGGTCTACAAGTTCTGGTAATGGGGGCTGAGATAAAGAACCGAGGTGGTTCACAGAATTAATAGAGAAAACTAGCAAGAGGGACTGTTTGGTCACAGTGAAGGCTAGTTGATGGACTGTTAATTCATATTGAATTGCATGAACCAATATGGTTCAGTGTGTAGAAGGAACAAAGAAGGTTCCTAGTGAGGATTTGTTGAGGGACTGGTTGAGGATAAGCTGAGGGCTCAGAGATTATGATGCAGGACTAGCTGATCATGATGCAGTTGGCCAAAGGACCAGAAGATTGTGTTGCAAGAGTAGCCAGAGAACTTATGAGGTTAATGGACTGATTGCTGGTCAAGCTGAAGAGCTGGAATATGAGCTGGCTAAAAGATCTGAAGATGATGGTGAAGAAGTGGTGGTCCGGAAAAATGAGCCAAGATTTGGCCAGATTGATTTGCCAAAGTGGGAAGATGTGGAATAATTTTCCTTGGTTTAGTAGTAAAATCAAGAAGGAATGTGGATAGAAGCGTGGGTAATATATTTATTTATTAAGTTCCTAGGATAGATGAAGGTATGTTGCTATGAGAGCGGGATACAAAGTTGTTTTGGTGGGACATTTTCCTTGGATTTTACAATATTTGTAAATATATGGGGAAAATGTTGAAGAGGTCCAGAAAGAACAATTTAAATATTATTCTACTATTTAAATTGGTTCAGGTTGAATTTAGGGAAGACTGGTGCCAAAATAGTGGATTGGTTAATGCTTTGGTGCGCAAAGAGTTATCAATTTGAGCGGTTTGAGCTGTGGAAATTGTTTTCATAGTTGGATCCTGCTGGAACTTCAGAAATGGTCTATTTCTGCGCTCTACATTCATTGGTTGAGTTCTGGCAGGTTTTCTGATGAAAATGATTGGTTGGAAGCCAAAAGCTTAAAGTATAAGTGAGGAAATAGTGAATTAATACTTTAAGCTTTTGAGAAAGTAAGTATGTAAGCTTAAGTTATTATAGGGAAAAGTGAGCGACAATGGTTTAAGCTTATGAAGAAAGCCATTTTGAAGGCGGAACCATTGGGAAAAGGACACTATAATAAGGTGGTTGGCTGGAAAGTTACGGATCTTTTTGGGATCTTTTTGATGTCTTTTCAAGGTCTTTTGGAAGGCTTTTGGAGGTCTTCTGAGTTTCTGCCAAGAGGTTTTGGAAGCCTTTTGATCACCAGCAGGAGCTTGGTTGGACTGATACAACCCAAGATAACGGAGCAGGAGCCCAAGAATAAGAAGCTGGATCCTAAGCGCAGCACCAGAGTCCAAGTTTAAGGTGTTGGAGTCCAAGTCTAAGGAGCAGACGTCCAAGACTAAGGTGCAGAAGTTCAAGACCAAGTACAAGGAGTCCAAGATATTGTTGGAGGACTCCAAGTATTGGCAAATCCATATTGTTTCCTTGACCCCCTGGGCCATATACCAGAAGGTTTCTAAGGGAATCTTTCTTCTGAGTGAATAAAAGCCCATTTTGACCCCTATACATATTTCTGAAATACATTTCCCCTTACTAGAGAATGACAACCTCTTCCAGTTGGTCCCTGGCTACAATCCAGGACACACTTGGGGACTGGTGGACAGGAACCCCACATGCTGTCTGTTAAATCCACTATTTGACTTCAAATTAGTTAAAGTATAATAAGTTTACCTGATAAGTCCAACTTCACCCCCCTTGACTTCCCCCAATATAATGGGTTGTTGCTGGTGGGTACTCGGTGCCGCCCACCTTATGAGCATGCCACCCGGCAGCAAGTGGGACTCAAGGAGGAAGCCCCCTGCCTTAGGAGTCTCGCCCTAGCAAGAGAGCCCATATGCCTGCAGTGGTGGGCATTTTCTCCAATTGCTGGGTTCTCCAGCAGGGGGCCTGCACATCTGACAAGTCAGGGACTAAGTGCAAATCAGCTGCGGTGGGCAGCCCAAGGTGCTTAAAGCTACCTGGCTTGGCAAGGCCTGGCTGAAGGAGGGGCTGGGCTCCATACAGCATCTTCTAGAGGCCACCTTGAGGATCTTTGGCTGTGCCAACCTCACCCTCTGATTGATAGAGAGAAGTTAGCCTGAGCAGAAGGCTTTATACTACTATAATTTTAATTAAACCTATTTTATCCCAACCCATTTAAGTTAATATTTTTTATTTTTAAAATATCTCAAGCTATGACTGAGATGTTTGAGCCTCTTTGAACCATGGATAATATTAGGAGATCTACTGCTTTGAGGCAGTTTGATTATCCCAGCCTGAGTTAATATATTTCAGATCCCTTTTACTCTGTGAATAATATGAGTTGATCCACTGCCCTTAAGATCTTTGTTTATTCGTACAGTTTTACTCCTCTTTGGCTTGGCAGTTAAGTTAAACTGGATTAGCTTAGCACAAAGACATTTTCAATCCCCTCCACTCATATATTTCAGATCCCCTTTCTCTGTGAATAATATCAGTTGATCCACTGTCCTTAAGATGTTTGCTTATTTGTACAGTTTTACTTCTCTTTGGCTTGACATTTAAGTTAAAGTGGATTAGCTTAGCACAATGGGCACTCCCCTATGGATACCCCTCACCCCTTCCAATAAAGCAAATTTTGGTTTAAAAAAGTGGATTAGCTTAGCATACAGACCTTTTTAATTCCCTTCGGTCATATATTATTATTTTAAGTCAAAAATAGACTGCTATTTTTAATTGTGGAATAAATACATAGCACAATCGCTTCATTACAACAGTATGGAATTATATTTGTTTATCCTAATTTATCAATTTAGATCCTAAATTATTTAACCTATGCTTAGTTAATATAGTTTTACACAAAAACTATTAATTGAATTATCAAATAAAATTCAAGTGAGAATTAAAGCTCTACAGCAGCAAATTTTCAAGCTGCTAGATATGACTTATGATAGCTGTTTCCGATAATCCATCACCAAGTTTTTTACTATCATATATTATATTAAAATTTATTTTTTCATAAAAAGGATTCATGCTTTATTAAAGTCTAGAAATTAGAGCTTTACAACTATCATGTTATCGACTATGGGTGTTAAACTAGTTCTGACTTTTTTGAATTGATGTGTTTAAATTTATGGCCCTGCTAGAAGCATCTGATTAGACGCCACCTCTGAACCTCGATAAATCTATGTTCCCTTAAAGAATAGAAACATCTGTTTGATAAAAAACCAGAATCGCAAGTTTTTAAATAGCTTACTTTTCCGCATCATTTTCTTTTGGGGCTTCTAATTTTGCATAACATGGTTCTTTAAGAAACTGATTGCTGGAGTAAAAACATGTATTTCATTAGCTGAATGCAGAATCAAATTGTTCTGACATTTATTTTCCTTAGAACTTATAAGTTTTCGAAAAGATCATATTGGTCTCAAAGGGTAGGCCTTGTGAAACCTATTTTGATTATGTTTACTTTCCGACCCTTCAATTTCTCATATTTCTTTTATTGAAAATCTTCAACCGTTACTTTTTTAAACTTAAACATTGAAACCAACAAGCTTCCAAAGTACCAATTTAAGTTCACATTTACGCCTAAAGGCTATACAAGTAACTGTTCTCGCATAGGGCTTAAATTTTGCTAAATAACATATAAGCGCTTAACCAAAGCTGTATTTTTCTATCAAGATGAAAGGAAAATTCAGAAGCTTTTTCTATTATAACAAGGATTGTACTCTTCAATTAGCCTAGATTTTCTTTAAAACAACATGTATTTAGTAGAACTCATTTATCGGAAGAAAATCGTGAAGGATTTAACGTTTACTAGAAAAACAAAATCCTTAAGCGTAAAAAACAAAGCACAAAAGTGAAGTTATCAGATTATAAGTTCGAATAAACATAATTATATTGTTTTTACTGTTTTTAAAAACTTTATTCAAAAGTTTTGAGTTTTTAAATATACTTTTGCTAAATTAGATATATTGTAAATGGGGATGATTATTTTATAAGGCCCAAGGAAAATAAGATTCGAATGATAATTTATCAAATTATCACTTTGCACGGCTAAATAAAACCATACATTTTGTCATTATTAATTGCTTCTTTATCTGTCTAATCAAAAATTCATTCCAGATCAACAGTTAAACAGTTGGTTTAATGAAAATTCTTATAATTTACAATGTATACTAAATATTATCTCTGAATGTTTTATCTTTGATTTTTTGTGTAAATAAGAATTTTGATAACAACATTTATAAAATGGCAAGTCTGATCCTATTGCGATTAAATTATTATTTATACCATAAGCCAAACTTAAAAACTATACAACTTTATTTTATAGATGCAATAAATCGCAAGCAATTAAAATGTGAAAAATGTTCAAATATTGCAGAATACTTATTTTTTAAGAAATATCAAAAATATCATGTTTAATAAATTTTAATACGGTAGTTTTTTAGTTGTGAAGGTTGGTAATCACATCATGCTTATTATCAGGACCCAAGCCCTGCCAGTAAACCTTTTAACAACATTATTCCAACATTTGGATTTCAACTCTGATTCAGATAGCTAGTAAAACGGAAATTTTTACATCCAAGTTTGAAATTTTCAAACCATGCAAATTAGGCAAATTATTTTCTGGTCTCCAATTGAATATTTTAATTCAAATTGGATTTAGGAAAAAAGCAAAGATAACCATGCTATTATCAAAAAATTAGGGTCATCCCTGTGGCAAGTATCTGAACTAAATGAAATACCCCTATGACTCAACTCAAACCTGCAAGAACCACAAATCAGGGTCTCTAAAGCCAAGTCCACCATATGAGACCTCTAAGCATTTGGTTTTCAGACAAAAGTCTAAATAAATTTACCTTCAGGAACAGTGCCTCAACTTTAAGGATATACACCCCTAAAGCTATATCTCAAATACACTATTTATTTATTCTAAATAAGTCCAATATATAGTTTTACACTTTTCCTTTTATCATTATGCTTCAAAAATAGCATGAAAGGGTAGCAAAGTTAGATTTATCATCCCATCTTTTTGTTTTAAAAAGATTCCCAGATCTCTGTGCATGCAATGAAATATATAAATACATGTGATTATCATGGCAGGAATCCCTTATATTCCAGGGCCAGCCATTTCTTAGTGTATCCAGTATACCAAGAAATAATAGCACCCCTGAACAGCCTTAATTCTCTATTGATTCTATTTTTTGAAAGTACACAATTTCCTTCCATCAACCTTACAACGTCAACCTGAATTAGATGCTGGACTTTAAGCTTAAACCTATATAGTGCCACCATTGAATGTTCACTTGGTACAATGAAAAAATAATGTAGCTCCTATGCATTTAAATTAAATAAAACTAACCTAATTTGAAATACCACAAAAACTTCTGAGTTTCTGAAGTTTTTAAAAGTTTCTACAAGGCCAGTTTCTGATGAAATCAATTTCATGAAGAAAATCCAAAGAATGTGTAGGAACGCTTCAAGGCAGACTAATTGATTTAGTTTATACTGACACATGCCATTTTTATGATACCTCTCAAAAGAAAACATTTTTTTGAATAAAGTAACATATTTTATTACTCCCTCTTGGGAAACCATTTCCCCAAGAAATTACTTGACTTTTAAGTAGAAGCTTGCCCTAAGACTCAATATATATATTAAACTACAATTAGCACTTTAATTTCCAATAGTAATTCAAATCTTCTAAACTGTATGACATGCATGATCTAAATAAAAAGTATGTGATATATCAATAATCCATATAAAGCTCTTCTTTTACCTCAATAAAGATATTAATTTTTAAATCATCTTATCTTGTATTATGTATGTACAAAAAGTTTACACTCATCAATGATAGCACATGTAGGGTATTAAAGCCTACCCAACTTGAGTAACAATACCTCTAAAAAAACAGGAGATGCACTCCTTGCCAGGTGAAGAGCCTAAAAAATGACAATCTATTATCATAAAATATGCTTTTTTCAACATATTTTCTTGCACTCATTGAATGATCCAAAAACTCACCACAAGAGGAACCTTGAACCAACCAGATTATCAGAAAACATCTAGAACACACCTGTAGTATTACAATCCATTTATTGAAATATATTTTAGCTTTTGAATGTCTTTTTCAGGAGAAAAATACACTTTTTATCCAGAATACAAACCTAATTCACACAAGTTGGATACTCAAAAGACTTTGGACAAGAAGAATATTACCCAGATTTATAGGAATTGCTACCAAGTTTGGTGGTGCATGGTTTAAAATTAAGTTAGCCCAGAATATGAACTTTGATCTCTTAAAAAGAGCATTTATTGATAATTTTTCTCTCAAGGATACAGACACTATGATTTCATAAAAGATAAATAAATTCAAAGTGATATGAAAGTACCTATCTCATTTCCTATATTATGAAATAATGTTGAGTTTTTAAAGAAATTTTCTTATTTCAGACACTCAAAATAATATCATAATGTCATAAATTGGCTCCTAGAAATAAAGGGTGCTAAAAATGAGGTGGAGATCAATATAATCTATCAATAAAAAAGATTGCAACATAAATAACATTCACAAAAGAACAGAAAGACATATGACCTTTGATGCTCCCTCTACATGTGTGGACTTCTATGATAGTCTCTCCTCTTATTTCATGAGATAATTTGAACTGAACAACTGCATCAACCTTTAGAGAATCTTTTAATAAGAAAAGCATTCAACCCAAAAAGAAGATAGCTTTCAATATAGTGCCAAATGCAAGAAGACTACAATTTCTAGAAAGATATTTCCCTTAAAATCAGACTCCTGTACTGAATGCTCTAATCCTAAAGAAGCCCCTTTTAATGCCTGATAAAATAACATTAACATTGTTGAGAAAATCACTGTGTCAAGTTTATACTTCTGGGAAGTATAATAAACAAGACAAGGAGAAGATTTAAGAAGAGAATGATACTTTATTGAATATGAATATAGAATAATATATAGTATCATGATAAGCCACATGTTGTCCATGTACGTCATGGGGGTCATGGGGCTTATCTGAGTAATGTTCCTCTTGGGTCACGAGGCTTATTCAAGTTGTGTTTCATTTAGGATCTGTATTGGGTGATCCCTGTCATAGATGGTTGACTGATAATGGTGCCACCAGTTTACTGGCTGGCTGGTGAACCACTTGGTGATCTACTTGGGGCGTTAATTCCCCAAGAGGGAGTAATCAAAGATGTTGCGACATCTTGCCCTGGGATGCTGGAAGGCGGAGCCTTGGGAATTTTCTTAAGAGTGTTGGGGATGTGTGCTTGGTATTGATCCAGTTTGGCGTTGGGAACAGGGAGTCTGGAATTTTGTTGGGCTGTCCTTGTTTTGCACAGGCAGAGTTGGTTGTGGTGAATAAGTTTCAGTTCAGTCCAAGCTCTAATTTCTTTGATGAGGTAGGTGTTATTGGGCTTACCTCCATGACAATGCCTGGTCCACGTAATCCTGGGTCTAATTTGTGTTGGTTGTGGTTGACAACCCAGATTTTGTCCCCAACTTGGAATCTTTTTTGTTGTAATGGGATTGCTTCCCTTTTGATCCTTTGGTGTTCCATTTCCTCTTGGTCTTTTCTGGCTTATAGTACATTAGAGTCACTGTTGTCTGGCACCTTTTTGGGAAGAGGTAATTGTGGTCCTGCGGATGTACTGACAAGAGCGGGCTTTTTTCCATAGATGAGCTCATAAGGGCTTTTGCCTGTATTGCGGTTAACTTGTGTTCTACAGACCATGAGCGCTGTTGGGATCATGTCAACCCAGGTCTTTGGATTGTTAGAAGATGACTTACTGAGGGCTTCTACAAGCATGCCGTTTAGTATTCTACACGTCCATTTGCTTGTGGGTGATATGAGCTGGCTGTGACGTGCTTTATCCCATTTTTGGCAAGATAGATATTGGTGTCAATAGCTTTAAGTTCAGTGCCTCCATCTGTGATTAAGAGGTCAGGCTTTCCAAACTTAGCTATGATTTCTTTGCCAATCAATTGTCTCACGTCATTGCCTTTGTGCTCTTTTGTGGCTTGTGTCACAGGCCATCTGGTTGCATAGTTGATGGCTGTGATGATGTACTTCTTGCCTTTGCTTTCACCAGGCATAGGTCCCACAATATCCAGCAACCATACCTTGAAGGGTTGTGTGATAGATACATGTACTACTGACTTGGGTGGTGTTTTGGTTTGGGTGTACTTCTCACAGACTTTGCATTGCTTCAGTACCTCTCTGATATCATCTAGCATGTTGGGACACCAGTAGAATGTCTTTAGATACTCATGCAATTTCCTACTACGGGTGTGTCCTGGGTCTCTGTGATATTGAAGGATTGTGTCAATCTTTTGTGTTGACAGGACTAGGGTACAGTATCACCATTTGGAAGTATTTGGTGTAGCGTACCATATACATTTTTGAACAGGTGTTTGTTCTTAAGGACTTTCTCTTGGATGACCATTGGTGTTCCAGGTGGGAACACTTCCTGGAGATTCCCCATAATTAACATGGTTCAAACAGGGTCCCCATCAGCGCATAGGTCATGTTTACTGTATAGCCTTGATAGGGTGTCTGCGGTAAGAATTTCTTTGCCTGGCTTGTATCCTGATTTTCATAGGGTATCTCTGTATGAGACTCATCCATTCATCTTGTCTTCTTGACAAGTGTTGTTGTGTTTTGAAGAATATTAGAAACTTGTGTTTGGTGAGTACCTTAAATGTTTGGGCTCCTTCAAGATAGCATTGCCACTTCACGAGGCAGTGTATGATGGCTACCAATTTCTTGTCGTGTATGGGATATCTTTGTTTGCTGTCAGATAACTTCCTTGATTCATACGCCACAGGGAGGAAGTCTTTTTCTGCTGTTTGGATACAGAGTACTCCTCCTATGGCATAATTGGAAGCATTGGTTTCTAGCTCATAGATTCCCTCACAATTTGGGTATTGGAGGATAGGGGCAGTGACCATGTGTTCCTTCAGTTGGCGGAAGTGTTGATCATGTAGCAGTGTCCAGACAAATTTGGTTGTTTTCCCGGTGATGGCTGACAAGGGAGTTGTTAGGGCGCCCCAGTCAGGGATGAGCCTGTGTACATAGGCTACCATTTCAAGGAAAGTGCAGAGCTTGCTCTTGTTTCTTGGGGCTGGCATCTCTGTTATAGCACATATTTTTTCTGGATCCGGCTTGATACTGTCCTTGCTGATGATATGGCCAAGGAATGGAAGTTCAGTTGAGAAGAGCTCACATTTGGACGGTTTGGCAATCAGTTGGTTTTCTTCTAGGGTACAGAGGACATGCACAGAGGTCTTCCCAGTGTTGTTTTAGGTTGGGACTGTAAATGATGACGTTGTCCAGGTAGATATTGCTCTTTTACCAATGTGTTTCTTGAATAATTCATTCATGAAGATTACAAAGGTACTGGGAGCGTTTTTCATGCCGAAATTGAGGACAACACATTCAAAGGATCTGTATTTAGTTCTAAATGTGGTCTTTGTAATGTCTTCAGGTTTCATGCAAATTTGGTGGTAACCTGCTGTCAAATCCATTTATTGAAGGTTTGGGACCCCCCCAGGGCGTCAAAAAGGTTGTCAATTAGGGGCAGAGGATACCTGTTCTTAATTGTGACCTTGTTGAGCGCTCTGTAGTCGGTGACCAGGTGGAGTCCTCCACCTTTCTTTGCCATAAAGAAGACAGCAGCACTAAAAGGTGACTTTGATGGTTGTATGAGTCCTTTCTTGAGTGATTTGTCAAGGTAAGCTTTTAGGGTGTTGTCTTCTTGTGGTGTGAGGCGGTAGATAGGTCATGCTTTAGGTACACTCCCTTTGAGGTTGATTTTGTGTTGTATGCAGCAGTCAGGAGGTGATACTGGCAGTGTTTCTTGGAAGACAGCGGGGAACTTGTTAACTAGCTGGTCTTAGATGTGGTCCTCTTCACGTCAAGTCTCCATATTTTTAAAGTAGATGGCCTTGTATGTGCAGGTATTCCAATTGATTTTGCTAGGGTTAGCTTCTTCTTCTGTTTCTATGATTTCCACAAACACATGGTCCCTCATAAGTGTATCAAGGTGAGTTGGGTAAATGTCGGAAATTGCGCCATTAATGCTATTTTGATATGGCCTTCAAATAATGATATGTGTGAAGATTTGGTTGGTTTTGCTTTCAATTTTGGGAATTCATTACCTTACGCAAATGGGTCTGGATTAATATCCACCCATTCTGGATTATCATACCTGCCCTTGACTGATCCTGGTATGACCTCATCCTAACGTGACCCCCTCTGCTACTCTGTCTACCTACTGAGTGATCATTGACCCTTGTCTACTATTTAAGTAGAATTATTTCTCCTAATAAAGACAAGTTTATCCACATTTGTGTTGGCTTTAATATTTTTCAAGCTTTTTCCTTTTCTTTTTGCCAAAAGGAACTTTACATCTTGTATTACAGGAAATTAAGGTATGTGCCTTTAATTTTTCCCTGAAGGCTAACCCAAGGATAGCTTTGAGCCTCAAATATTTTGTTAAAAAGATTTCCTGCTGTGTCCTCCTGGGTGTCATCCCCAGAAGCCAAACACAACAGTAAACGTGGTGATGCACTTCTCCTTGTTGAATGGTGAGGGTAGCACTATCTCAGTCAATGTGAGGTTTAGCCTTTCTCATCCAGTTCAGGCCAAGTATAACATTGTAATTGAGGATTAGTATTATGGGCTCACTGAGTGTGGTTTGTACATCCCTGATTTGGGTGCAGAAAGGGTTTTCCTCTTGAGTGACTGGTGTGCTTCTGTTATCTGCCATGATGACTCTCCTGATACTGCTTCAGGTGGTAGGTAGTTTCATGAGGTCAGCAAATTTCTTGTCAACAAGGGATTGGTCTTCTCTAATGTCAAATAGTGTGGTACCCTGATATCTGCAAAAGCAGAAAGGATAAATGAGGAGTTTATTTCCAGTTTGGGTGGCAAACAGTAGAGGGTAGATAGAGGGTACTTGGATCATGGTAATTTAATTCACGTCCTGGTCCCTGTAGGAATCTTGTAAAAAGGGGGAGGGCAGCTTGCCTAAGCACTACCCTGGACTTTATCCTCCTTGTTGGTGTCTTTGATGCTTGCCTGGTTGGCTTGTGCAGTGTGATTTCCAGTTTGAGGATGGGTGTTGTTGTCTTGGTTTTTCTGATTATTGGGTTGAGGATTCTTCTTGGCTGTAGGACTCTCCTTGTACTTATTGTTGTATGTAGATTGTTGGAGTTCTTAGCTGTGTGTTTGCCTTCCAAAAATACATCTTCAAGGTTCTTGCAGCGGGTCATTTCAAACTGATGTCTAATGTGCATGGGAAGGCCATTGTAGAATTCCAAATGTGGCCCAGGTTCATCAAAGTTGATGGTGTTGGGCGCACAGTCACGTAGGTCTTTGTATACAGCAATGTACTCCTCAATTGTTTCTGTCATCTTGAAGGTTCAAAGTTCTGTCATAATCTCTATGTCAGAATCCTTCATGGAGAACTTTTTAGGAATGCAGTTTTGAATAGCTCCAAGTTATCCTTCTGGTCGGGGTGTTGGGCTAGCCATCCACTTACAAAACGTGATACAGTTCCTTGTAACGCAAAGGGCAATTTCACTGACCCAGAGTCTTTGGGGGTAGTCCACTTGCTTGAATTTGCTTTGTGTACTGTTGATCCAAAGATAGGCTTTTTCCTGACGTAGTCCTGCAAAAGCTCCAACCTTGGCTGTATGCAGGCATTGGAACACAATATTGGGTATCTCAGGTTGTTGTGGTCCTGTTGTGGTTGGCGCTGTGGGTAACAGTCTGCGGGCTTTGAGAGTGTTGCATTATTTGATGGGGACAAGGAGGTTGTTGTAGATAACGAGGCCTGCAGGAACGTCTTGCCCTTCTTCATAGTCTCTCCAGCTGTTAGGGAGTACCATTGATTGGGTCTTTTTCTTAGGAGGAATTTTTCCTTCAAGTTGGGTAGGTATGGATAACCTACCTGTGCTACCACTGTCAATTTTATACTTCTGGGAAGTATAATAAACAAGATAAGGGGAAGATTTAAGAAGAGAATGATACTTTATTGAATAAGAATATAGGCTAATATATAATATCATAACAAGCCACATGAGACATTATTTGTTAGATTAAGCCAAGGTGCCAGCTTAAGCATTTCAAAGCCTTTTAACTTCTTTGGTATCATTTAAGTCATAAACTTATGTTTTTTGAACATTAATATAATGCTTAGTTTACTGAAGAAAAGTTTAAGAGTGTAAAATATACAAATAATAGAAATAAATCTTATTTCTATTAACTGTATTTTTTTGCTAAAACCCTTTTTTCTATTTTAATAAGCCAAGAATAAAATATATGAGTTGCATGGGAGAGTAATAGCAGCCCCAAAGCTATAATTGCTATTACCCTATCTTTGGCTCATATAATTAATTTCTTAGTTATTTTTAGAAAAAAAAGTTGTTGTATTTAAAAGACTATTTACCCTATGTGAAATATAAGTTTTTGTTATGCGTCCAACTTTGTGAACATGTCCTACTAATCCTTTAGTAGTATCAGCTCTCTTTGTTTCTCTGTTATCTGTGCAGAACTTTACACAATAATTTATTTTGGAGTACTCCTTAACATCCTCAAATTTCAAAGGTGAAACATATAGCTCATCATCTTTCATTAAATATGAAAGATTAACATAAAATGCTTTGACTTCAAGCCAGCTTTTTTTAGGCCTAGATTTTCTATCATAGATGTGAAAAAAGGTTTTTTGGGAAACATCAGAATTATTTACAAGTGTCTCATATAAACCCTTTTTTTCTTCCTCTCTCTCAAAAACCATTTTGAGATCATTTATATTTTTTATATACATCTCATTTTCCTTTTGTTTAAATATTTTAGATAATACACCAAAATGACCATCAACAATACTTTTGCCATGACACTCAACAAATCTATTAAAATTAATTGTTCCTTTTATAATTTTAGGTACCTCTTTAAAAAGATAATATAAGAATTCATAAGATCTGAAATGATTACCATTATCAGTCCAAACTTTAATATTTTTAATATTCTTAAATTTATTATTTTTAAGCAGACTTATCAAACACTGACCTGAAAACAAAGAGTCATGAGATAAAATTTCAGATAAAAAGTCATGATTCTCATATTTAATTTTCTCATTTTCTTTAAAAGCAATTGAAAATCCCAATAAAGAAACAGGTGTTTTCTCATAAAAACAATTATTTGTCTCTATAGGACCCCCTCCTATTTTAAAGTTTTCTTTAATGTCTATTACTATAACACATGAATTATTATCAAGATTATTTATATCACTAATATATTCTTTATTTTGATGCTTATAAAACTTTTCATGTAGGCTAATAGATTCCAAATTTTCTTTAATAGATTTAGGCAATGGCAACTTCTTTATACTCAAATCCTTTTTCTTCATTTCTAATGATTTTTTTAAGTTGCAAATGTTACACATATCAGTTTTCTTTTTGCTTTTAATTATATTTTTAGGAATAAGCTTATAAAAAGTGGAAAGTGAAATAGAAATATTGTTTTTTATTTTCATATCTTCATAAAATCTTTTTTTTGTTTTCAATAATGAGTATTTTATTTTAGTTGAGTATTCACTCAATTCTTTTTGTAATTCTTCATAAATCAATCCAGGGGATTTTTTAGTTTATTGGCTGGTTGGAAATGAATTTTTTAATATATGTTCTAAAGTATTTTATATGTTTTCTTTCTTTACTGAATCATTTTTTCCTTTTTTAATTTTTGAATTTATTGATGCTTTTTTAGCATTTTTTTATTTTTTTAGAATATGAATACTCATTTTTTATCATTTTAAATCCACAATCCCAAAGCTTTTTCAGACTATAGCTTGATGTAACCAATGCTCTTAAGGAAGGAAGGTGCTTGGCAGGGGACTCTGACATCAATTTCTTTAGGTTGTTAAGGAAATCATCTGTCTTAGAATTTTGTATGACAGATAAAAGGTAATTTTTCCAAGCTTTGTTTTTAATAAGAAATGCTCAACAAAGCTGTTAAGATCACTGCCAGCAGTAAAAAGGAATGCTTGTTTAAGCATAGAGATTCTTTCTCTCTTAGTAGAAGCCCCCAGTAAGAAGAAGGGTGTCATCTGAGGTGCAAACTTGATAGGTTCCATAGTGATAGTGGTTGGGTTCCTTGGCTTGGTCCAGGCAGTTCTTGCTTGGAAATAGATGTGCAGTTATCAGAGAGGAGTAAAAATGTGAATTTTAAAGTAAATTTCTGTAAAGTTGAGCTGTTTAAATACAATGTTAGCTGAGCTTTTGCACTACAGGCATAAATCCCCAACTGACCCCCAACTGATCTCCTTAATTTATCAATATCACCCCTGAAGTCTGATATTATTGTTTATTTACCCCTTTTTATATTCTGGTTAACTGTTGATTTTTTGGCAAATAGTAGTTCAATCTCGCTCAAACTAGTAACAATAGAAAGCCCTTAATCTCAGCTTTCAGAATTGTGCTGCAACTTTATATTTCAATACCAATTTAGTATCTTGAAGTGGCTTTGAATGTAAGCTTATAAAATTATTATTTGAAATAAAATATGCCAAATAACTCTTAAAGTATGATATTTTAATCAGTAAACTAAATTTAAAGTATAAATCATTATTTAGCTTACTTTTAGTAACCAACTCAAAAACCTTTTTTAATTAAACTTAAGTTTATTATAACTTTTATTAGTTCTTAAAAAATGAACTTTATATATCTTAAATCTATCAAAACAAAAATGTTATTCTTAATCACATATAAATATTTGCTTGTATAATTAAATTTGTATCTTATTTTTATAGATACAATGACTCAGATCATTTTCTATTTAGTTTAAATAAATTTTAACCTTTATAAAATTTAATTAAATAAAGCAAGATTTTGATACATTCTTTTTTATGTTTGAATTTTTTATACATATTATCTCTAGCATACAGTATAAAAATATAATTTTATTAAATAGTTGTATAAAGCTATTTTATTAATATTAAATACTTAAAATTTTGAAAAGAAAAACTTTTACTCTCTTATAAGTTCTTATTATATATTTTCTATAAAATCTAACTTAAGAATAAATTACTTATGCTAAATGAGATCACTGAAATTTCAATAAAAGTTCAGTTTTAATTTTAGTTTTTTTTAACTTTTTACTAGATTTTTTATAAAACAAATCCAAAATTATTTAATATTTATTTATTAAATATGCAAAAAAGCTAAGATTTTAGGCAACAATTTAATTTTCAACAAAAAGCATCATATCAGCTCCTATTGTATTTTATGTTGCTCTTTTTAGAATGATGTCATTTTGTACTAATCAGCTTTCAAAAAAAATGGTATATGAAATAAGATTGTTACTAGCTTTTAATACAGTTTAATTTAGCTGTAAGTAGAAAATAATTAATTTAATATAGGTCTTTATATTATAAGGATTAAATAAGATTTGTTTTGATAAAATTGTTGTAATTATTTAAATTTATTGATAAGAAAATTAAAACAAAATTTTAAAGTATTAAGTAGCACAGTTAATAGGAAACAGATTAATCTAACAAATAATGACCCACATGTTGTCCATGTATGTCATGGGGGTCATGGGGCTTATCTGAGTAATGTTCCTCTTTGGTCACAAGGCTTATTCAAGTTGTGTTCTATTTAGGATCTGGATTGGGTGATCCCTGTCATAGATGGTCAACTGATAATGGTGCCACCAGTTTACTGGCTGGCCGGTGAACCATTCAGTGAGCCATTCAGTGATCTACTCAGGGCGTTAATTCCCCGAGAGGGAGTAATTGAAGATGTTGCAACAACTGGAATAAAAAGACTAGTGATGTTTAGGTGAGTCACTCTTCATTTCAAAAAATATTTATACAGAGACCATTATGTGTGCTGTAGATTATATAATAATTCAAATGATCTTGGTAA
This sequence comes from Entomophthora muscae, assembly GCA_014839935.2. NCBI lineage: Eukaryota > Fungi > Entomophthoromycota > Entomophthoromycetes > Entomophthorales > Entomophthoraceae > Entomophthora > Entomophthora muscae. The sequence continues at coordinate 85,396 of QTSX02004315.1, read as the reverse complement.
TCAATGGATGATCTTGATGTCAAGACTAATTTGGTTTATAAACAGTTCTTTTGGATCAAATAAAAATGGTGTTTTGATCAAATAATTGATATAAAGGTGCTCTGGCCAAACTGTTGCATCAACAATGGATTGGGTTTGGGAATTACTAGCCCCTTCCAAAACAGGTGTCAAAACAGTGGGGTTAGCCACCCAGCAAAGTTCTGCACAAGAGACCATGTGTCATTCAAACCAACTTTCCCATCACTCAAAGCCAAATGTGGAATTCAACTTGGATTACCAAAACAGGGAACTAGAACTAATGTCAAAACTCATCACAGTGGCAGCTCAATTTTGCTCTTTGCTCTGTACCAAGATCAAGTCAGCCCCCTTCCCAATAGAATTGATTGTTTGACACAATATTTCACCTCCTAAAGGATTCACTCAAACTATATAATCTTCCATATTGCAATAAAGACATTATTTAGTTTCCAAATATTTTCCCTGTGTAACTCTACTAATACAGCACAGTTGCAAAACAGATAACTGCACAGTAATCAACTTTCATGGATATAGTGCATGTATTCTTCTTGATGGATTTTAAAGACTACCAAAAAGAAAAAATAAAGCTGTGAGTGCCTTGCTAGATCCCTGGACATTACAACTATTTTTATTTGATGATGCAGTTATTATTAGCATATCTGAAGCCATCTAAGTAAATAACTTAACCATTTTCACAAATGAAATTTATACTTTTACTTAATGAATTTTAAGTTTACCCAACTTGGTTATTTCATTATATTTTAAAGGTAAAGACTTAAGGAATTAGATCTGCCATATTAATTTGTGTAGAAGGCCTAGTAACTGTACTATAATAATCAAGCAAAGATGTTAACCCCCAAATATTTTCCTAAGGTTACAACACAACAATGTGTATTCAATCACAATGACACAAGTTCCCTCTAAAAATATCATACTTTTTACCACTCAGACTGAAAATGTGAGAGAGGGGGGCTAGACTAACAAAGTCTGGCTCTCATCCTGGTGGAACCATCCACCAGGATGCTGTTCAATGCAAGACTGGAGTGGCCACTCTAAGAGGCCTCCAGGGAGAGGTAGACCAAGACAAGGGTGGGAAATAGGCATTTAAGCCCATAACCAAGGTATCCAACAGCAACAATAAGGAACACTCCTGGGTGGGATGGGAATCTGGACTCATAGAAGGAAGTTACTTCAAGGATGGGAGAGAGTGGTTTGAAACTAACATAATTTCAGTATTGTTCTGATCTATGGAAAGGGATTCATCAATGCCTGTCTCCTGGAAAAGTGGGGGGTCCTTGGGATAGAGACCTATCCAAGCCAACTTTAAAAAAGTGTTGAGGATGGTTGGAACCTGGGTCAGATGCAAAATGTGATTTGAAAGCAGGCCAGAGTTGATTACAGAGTGTTGTGCAGCCAAGGAGAGTTTATCCCAAACGTCTGGGTTAGTAGTCTATATCATCAGGAAAACAGGTACTATTGTCACCATAAATGAATTAAAAAAAGGAGACAACATTCTGTAGAATGAGTTTTAGCAAAAAAAACTCTGGGCAGAAAGGACGCAAGAACTGAGGGACTTCCAAGAATCCAAGCAGGGTTTGAATCTTCTTGGATTAGATCCCAACAAAAAAACACGGGCAGGCAGACAGCAGGAAAAGTGGACCAAAGGAAAGCAGGAGGAGGGGACAGCAGCAGAAGTCAGGACAATAGTCTGCATTATTGAATTAAAACCACAAAAAAATGAATTTGAAAGATCATGAGTTTTATTCAGTATTAGAATTGGTGATCAAGGGATCTGATGGTCCTTGCTTTCATTATATGCATAGGAGGTTAATGGTACCAGGGGTGTTATAAAAGGGGTTTTAGAAGCAGAAGGGGGGGGACAAGTTAGAAGTGTCAGCCTAATCTACCTATGACCTGGGCCCAAGAAATTAGAGAAACAGGCCTGGGTTCAGGAGACAGCAGCCTGGTTGACTGGGTACATTGTGAGGACTCAGGTACAATATTACCATTGATGCTTGCCTTTGATTTCATAGCCAGAATTTCCCTAGAACCATTTTCTTTGGGATGAGGGACCCCCGTGCCAGAGGAGTTTCTTGACTGGGATTCCACTATATGTGGAATCTCAACCCCAAATTTCCCAGGCCGCAAGCCAGGAAAGCTCAGTAAAACAGGGCTGCGTTTTTCTGTTGTCTTGCCAATTGTTTTAAGACAGGACAGCACCAGGAGAGCAAACAATCCAACTGGATTAATGTCTCCTCTGTAGTGGGAGGCAACTCAAAGGAAGGAGGGGAAGTTTTGGCTGTAAAGGCCAGCAAAAAACGCTCATCCATAGTGTGGGCAAGGTCCTCCAGATTGCATATAGGTTTTTCCTGGACACAGCCTGCCTTTTTTGTGGCTCTGGGGAATAAATCCCTGTCCAGGGCTAGAGAGACCCCTTGGAACTTTACAGAAAGTGAATTTCTCTATTGATCATTTTTTCTTTTGAAGGTATCATTGTAAAGCTTTATTTGATACTGGATAATATAGATCCCTTGTTGACAAAAAAATTCTCCCTCTTGTGGAATTGCCTATCTTCATAAGAAAGTTAATATGAGAGATAATGATAGTTAATTAGGACATTGAAGTAATCAAGGAAGCAAAAATATTTGAGAGAAATTGTGATATGTGAAGACTACTATAAGTGGCTTAATTATACTCATATCAAAATAAGACTTAGTACTGGGCCTAAATTTAATGATGAAAATCAAATCACACATCAATAAATAAACAAATAAATAACTACTATTAATATACAACAAGGAGAAATAAACATCATGTCTACCCCTGTCAGGGAAACAACTTTGGGTAGCTGGCCTGTTATTGCCTTGTAATTGGCAGGTTGCAGACTGGGTGGGCATAGCCCACTAGAGGAAGGGTGCTAAATTAATGAGGTAGGACATTGACTTGTCCACCCATGACCACAGGCCAGTGGTGAGGACAATAGTGTCTATTACTCCTGTGAGAGCAATTTACACTATCCAAAACAGCTTGTTTGTGTGATCCAGGAAAAGCTTAAAAGCAGACACAGGCATTGGTTGAGGGGTGATTGGCAGCTCCATATTCAACTGGTACACGGACAGGGAGTTATATTTATCTTGTAATAGACAGGGCTCAGTTACTTGCCAAGGGCCTTGTCTATTGTATCTGGTTAACAATTTTGTTTGTATCAAGGGATCTTGTTCTATTATCTTTTCAAAGGTGAAGTCTTTGTATTCAGGCTTTAAGGGGTACTTGATAAAGTGGACATGATCAAATGGGGCACCTGGTGGACAAGAACCTGCAGGCAGATAGGCAGGCAAGCTGAAAGGATTCAAAATAAGTTAGTAAGTAGAAAAGATAAAATTGGGCAGTAATTGTGGAAACCAATATCTCATAATCTTTTATTTAAAAATGGCATTAAAGTCTTAGCGCAGGGTCTATGGGTCTATATAGTACCCTGTCACCAAGCTTCATATCTACTATGTGGGGTTAATCATAGGATCAGGAAATATGAGGTTGGGTGGCCAGGACGCCTGGGTTTCAGAGCAACAAAATGTCACTGTCACTGGGGAGTTGTTAATTGGCTGAATCCTCAGGAAGGGTTGCTTGACTATTCTGCTCTCAATTTTTAGGCATGGGGGCAGCCTTCAGGTCCACATTTTCCTCAGGCAATGAACCTTGATTGGCCACCAAGATAGGCTTCAAACTCATCAAGATAATGGTAGGAATTACTTTGCCTCCATTAAGCAATTTGTTTTGTCTTCAATTAGGCACTGTGGTTTCAAGGTTTTTGCTGGTACTTCATCCTGGGAAGTTTTTGCATCCTCAGCTTGAGGGGACTTGATCACAAAAAAACGCAGGCAGACAGCTACTGGTCCTTGAAGCTGGCAGCCTGCAAGTAGTCAGGACCAGAGTTTGAAACCCACTCTTGGGCCCAGTTTTCAAGCAGAAGAAAATTATCAATCCTGACAACCCCACTCATCTTGAAACTCTCTTGAGAGATCACATGTTTTCCAAGATATCCAAGAAAAAAGAGGAAAATGACCTAAAAAATCAACACAGACACTTGTTTATACTAGATTATTTACTTTAAAAAAATAAAAGCTTCAAATATACAGGACCCTTTATACTAAAGACTTTTTAGGTACTCACTAGTGTCTTACAGAAGAGACTAATTGGACTCCTCCTGACAAAATAATAAAACATGAAGTTGATATTAAATAGAGTGGTCTAAAAGAAAGAACAATCTACCAACTTAACTCACAAGAACATGACACATTAAAGAAATTATTAGAAAAAACATATAATAAAATACTCATTTAACCTTAAAAATTTCATTTTTATTGTAAAATTGTTTTTTGCTAATAAAGACAATGTCTTATGCCTTTTCACTAATTAAAGAGATATTAAAAAGGTCAAAATAAGAAAACATACCACCATTGATTGATGACCTTTTTGATAATCTAGAAGGCTCACATCTTTTTTTAAAAAAAATTAATCTGACTGTAGGTGTAAAGTTGCTTCCCCTTCAGCCTTAGATTGTGTTGTTTTTTCTTTTTTTAGAAAGAAAGTTCTCTCCTCAATGGCTAAACTCTTGTCTACACTAAAAGATTTGGCTCATATAATTGAAATTATTTTCTTGGCTACACCCCTTAAACTGCTCACATTACTTTCCTGCCCCTGGTGCCCTCCATTGAGGAGTCATTTATTCAGTTAGACTTTATTCTGGCCTAAATTAGGTCTTAGTTAAAATTATCAAACTCCAGCCATTTAGCTTCTGATACTCCAGCAGTCTTCCAATCCCCTGTGCAAAAAGGATTTTTCAGCAACACCCATTGCAATTGTGCTTTCCTATGTTGGTGCCACCCCAGAAAATTCTCCAGCCAAAATCAACCAACCTAGTAAAAAATCTAACTCCAGCCAAACATTGGGATTGGCCAAAATTCTTTCAGAAGAGGCACTGATTGTTTAAATTTGGTTCTATTAAAAAGAAATCAAGACTCCTCTTTGTTCCTTGCTTCACTATTTTTAAATAAAGTTTCATTTTCTTATTGGAAGTTCCCTCTAGCCTTTTCTCTTTCCTCCTTAAATCATTTTAAAATAATTTGTTATTTTTGTTATCTAGCTTACCTTTGCCCAGGTCTTCATTTTATGTTATTGTAGTGATTATATTAAAAATTAGAAGCATAAAAACTTGCTGCTTACCTCTAGAGTTCTATCTCAAAATAAAGTTTAAATATATATAAATTTATTTAAAGATTTAAATTTTTTCCTGTGCCCCTTGATTTGCTGCTCAGGGGTTGATTCCTTCTCTAGGCTCTCTCTGCCTTCTGTTTTGTGGCCTGTTGTCCCCTGAGTTTTCCCCTAGTGTTGTCCTACCCAAAAAGACCCTCCCAAGCCAAAATATTTTTTAAGACTTTTCTGGGTGGTTTTCAACCCCATTTATCTTATTGGCTTGGTCTGAATTCTTTACTTTGAAAAATCATCTTAAACCTGATCAGATCTTTGGTATATTTAGTTGCTTCTTCTTTGAGCCACTGTTCTTGAGCAGTGGTACCATATGTCATCTTCATTGTTGCTACTTCCCCATGGAATTCTGTTTTCAAACACTCTTGTGGAATTTCCTCTCTAGCCTGCTCAAATCCTGTCCTTTGGAGCTCACCTGGTGAAGAAGTTGATATATGATAATGTGCTCATATACTATTGTGAGATAGTGCTGATCCCCATTCCAGAGACAGATTTGATAGATCTATCTCTATCTACTGCCACTCATTTGATGTCAAATTATATCCCTGTCCCAGCTATTTCCCACTAGATGAGACCCCTGGCTGTTAGTTTGGTTAGGCCTAATTGTTTTAAGGCATAAAATCCTCAATTTTTAACAATTTCCTTGCTTTGAAGTCTATTCTGGGTGATCATCACAGTTTTTCATTAGATAGCATACTAGTGGTATGTAAATCTAGGATGAGAGTCAGATTTTTAATCTAGTTCCTCTTTCTCACAGAAGGGTGCCATTGATTCCAGGTTGTTGTAAATTAGACGGCATGTGTATAATGGTCAAGGATATTAGTGGAATTAATCCTGATAGTCAAGACTAAACTGGTTTGCACCCAAATCCTTCAGATCCGGCGGATTTTTAATTCTAATTGTATCTTGGATGTTACAATAGGTTGGCTGTACTATTACATCCAAGTTGGATTGGGTTTGGGAATTACTAGCAGCTTCTGTAATGGGCAGCTGCAAGCTGCAGCCACTCTGGGGTAATGCGCACCCACTCTTCTCCGTTGGATTGTCCAGATTGTCCTAAGATGGAAAGAATACAGATGCAAGAGCCTGGTGGATATCAGAAGATCATGTAATGTTCCTAACAATAGTGCATGTGTTAATAACACTTCTGCATCCATTGTGCAGCCAGAATGGTATATAAACTTCCTTTCTTTCCAAATAAAAAACACACTTTCACATATTAATTCTTGCCTTTGCTCAACTCAGTTGTTATCTATTAATTAAAGGTAAAGACTACAGAGTCATTGGACCTGTATTAATTTGTGTTTAAGCCTATTACTATAATCTATCAAGCAACTAGAGACGTTAACCCCAAAGATGTCAATCAGGCTAATTCACGACATTGGTGCTCACTCCTAGAATGTATTCTTCCAAACACACCAAACCTGCAGGACACCCCCGCTGTGGTCCTGTTTCAGCCCAGGGAGGGAATGGTCCACTCTCTGCTTCTGCTTTAGCCTACCTGCAAAGCATACTCCAGCAGACGCCAGAGCTATCCTTCCTGGAGACCACCAACCAGGATGGTTCTCCCCAAAATCCCCAGGAACTGCCTGTACTGAGCCAGTTCATGGGAGATGTGCAAAGACCTCGCTCCATTCAATGCTATCAAACCTTAAATTTGAATGTGGCAATCCCCAACCCTGAGAATGCCAATATTGTACCCTCCTCCCAAATTTTGGACTCTACTATCCAAGGAATGGATGAAGGAGCAGTACAATATGGGGAGAACTTGGTTTGCCTGGCAATCCTGCCAGTGTATGGACCTTCCATCAGGGAGAGATTCCAAACCTTGAGCCGCATCACTCCAAACCAGCTCAAGAAGGACATGAAGACTATTGAACAGATTAAGGAGTACCTATACTACTTTGTACACCTTGCTATCTTTCATAATTGTGTCCACCTTGTACGTCAAGAGAATGTTCTTCTGCATCAAGGGCAATTGATTGCGGCCCAACAGAACTTCTTACAGACCTTGTACTCTGACCTCAGTTCAAACTTTGGTCTGTTCAACCAACAGATTGCTGAGCTGGTCATAAACCAGATGTCTTCCACCCAGTTCATGAATACCATGGAAAAATCCTTCCACAACTACATTCCACAGGTGGTTCAACAAATCCTTAGCAATTATGGGTTGGATCCACATTAGATCTCTGTAGTAACTGGACACGTCAAAAGCTCCAGAGACCTCTTCCAGGCCATTGTAAAGGAACTGGAAAAGATAACCACTGGTACTACAGCAGACAAGACTGCCAGGAATGACAACAGCATTCTCCATAAAGAGGTGATGGAACTCTTTGGTCACTTTCACTCCTTGGAGAAGGACATGCAGGAAGTCCAACAGGATAATACCTTCTTGTATGAGGACCTATGCACTTTCCAGGCTCAATTAGCCAAAGGACTCAAGGATCTTAAGGCCATTCATGCTGGTCCCAAGCATGACCAACAGAGACAGGCTGCCTTAAAGCAGGTCAAACAGACCTTTGCTGAGACCACCTGTCAACAGATTCAAGGCTTAGAAGATGAAGTGGATGGACTGGTAAAAGAGAACCAAGTCATCAGAGAAGAGCTCAAGGACACCAGAGCTACTCTCTTCACTATCAAAGATCAGATTGACCGCCTTATTGCTCGTCTGCCAGCCTCCCTGCCTAGAGGAAGGACTGTACATTTTGAGGAACCTAGGTCAATTAGTAGACTTTCCTTGGGTAGCCAGGCACACTCCTCTGGCAATGAATCCTACCATAGCTATGGTGAAGATGATGCTGCCCAGAGAAACATCCCTAGAAACATCATGATGACTGAAGCAGTACTAGAGGTAGTGAGAACCCCCTGGCTACCCCTGAGCAAACCAGATTGCAGGAACGCCAGGCTGCCTCAAAAGCTAGGTATCAAGCTTCCAGAAGCAACCGCTCTCCCATCAGACAATTGTTCAACACAAGCAACGTGATCCCTAACTTCAAACCTGACAATTTGCCAAAATTTGATAGGAAAAGTAATGTCACCATGTTTTTGAGATTTTATGAGAACACAATGTATGGGGCTGATGAGGCAATGAAGAACTCTTCCATCTTTAACTTCCTAGATTCTGAGACCCAAACCATCATCATCCCTAGACTCCCAGAACGTGGATGTAACTTTGCCAACGTCTCAAAGGCATTAATGGATGAGTTTGGAAGTGAAGAGGCCCTCAACAGCCAGAAAATGGACTTTGTGGAAGGAGGCATAAAAAAGGGAGAAACCATGCAGGAGTTTGCTGATAGGTTCTATCTAGAGGCCCAGACTTTGATCTCCCTGAAGGCTTCTTCCTTCATTGATGTTAAGTCTGCTCTGCTCAATGCAGTATGACCTAACAAGAACCTCTCTCTTGCTCTGAAGTCTGGAATCTATGGAGCCCACAATGTCTCTGACCTGATTTGCCACCTGCTCATATCCAAGGATGACTTTGAAGTGCTCATGCCCTCTGGACCAAGAGAATTCCAAGAGAATAGAAACAAACCATCTTTCTCTGACAAGCCTAAAACTGGTGAAAGCTCTACCACTCAAGGAACAGCTGGTACCAATAGCAACCACACTTGCTATAAGTGTGGAAAGCTAGGAAACATGTCTAGAGAATGCAAGCAGCCAGCACCCAAGGTACACCACGTAGGAGCAGAGGAATATGATTCAGAAGGAGATCAAGAGGATGAGGAGGCCTCTCAAGAGGAGGAGCCAAAAAACTTCTAAGCAACCAGGATGAGGAGAAATCCCTGGTTGCTCATGTACATATACCTCCCCTCTCTCCACCCTCTCCCCTACCATCTGAAGACCCAGGTGCTCCTGGCTGTGTCCCTCAATCTGACACATCTCTGACTTTGGAAACCGCAGACTCCAAAGTCCTCACACCAGCAAGCCCTAGACCAGGCTCCACTGATCCTGATACTAGCCCCTTGCTCTGCTACCCTGACTCCCAGGAGATAGAAAAAGACCAGCTTCATAGAATTCTTGCTATCAACGCCCTCACCAGAGGCAGGAGAATAAAGAAGGAAACCTTGATCACCCCTGAAGCCTGAGAAACAATTGCACTTCCTTACGCTGAGCAGTTGACCCTCCCTACTTCTGAAGTCATGCATGAGAGTGATAGCGCCAAGAAAATGGCACAAATTATCAAGTCTGTTAATGTCTCTGTTTCTCTGGATGCCCTGAAAGGATTCAGTCCTACCTTGTGTGCAGCTTTGGAGGAATTCCTTAGTAAATACAAGGATATGGATGTCTATCAAGTAACATCTCTAAGTAATGGAACTGATAGGACAGACTGTACCTACATTGATATGATGGACCACAAGGTTAAGGTCCAAGCCATCATTGACTCTGGTGCACTAGGAAATATCATCTCCTTGCAACTAGTCAAGAAACTGAAGTTGGCCCCAGACTTGGATTACCAAGAGGTATTTGGGAAGGCAGGTCCACTTACCACTAAAGCCATGGGTGCTTACTTGTCATTGCCCCTGCAGTTTGGGAAGTTGATTGTAACCACCCCTGTTATAGTTCTGGACAATCACAGCTATGATATCCTTATTGGCACAGGGTTCATGACAATGTATGGGACTATTACCAACCATGGTGATAATAACTTCAAAATACTAGTTCAGACTATCCCCATGTACTACCATGGTGCTAAGGTGGTTGACCTTCCCAAGAAAAAGCTTCACTTCATCAACATGGAGTATACTGATAGTGATATTCCTGTGGCCTATACCTTACGGCACAGAAAGCTTAGGATGCTTCCCCTGTCAACCAAGGAGTATAAAGGGATCCCCTTGTACGCTTCCTCCTTGTTTACCATTACTTCTGGGTCTCAACTGATTCACCATAATGGTCTGTCCTTAGAGATTCCTTCTGGTTTACATGGTGAAGTCTTTGGCCATCATGGTGCCTCCCGCCTGGAACCATGGATCTGTCCTGGACTAGTCATGCCTGGACCAGAAGAGCTCCAGGTCCTGCTAGCCAACCTTGGTCCTGTCCCCTTGACTGTGCAGAAAAATCAGTTATTGGGATATATCAGACTAGAAGAACATGCCAACTTGCTCCAAGCGTCACCTTTTGCTGGATTTGATGAGCTAGGACTTCCTGTGAACCAGCCCTTGGTCTTGCCTGTAATTCCTTGTGACTCTCTGATTGGCCTCACTGAACCAGAAAAGGACCAGGCACTGGCTCTCTTTTACAAATACAAGGGAGTCTTTGCCAAGGATGACTTGGACCTTGGGAAAGCCATTGGAGTAGAGCACACCATTGACACCCAAGGACAACTCCCAATCCAGTCTTGCCATATTTGCTGTAGCTAAGAAAACCAAGCTATAGCTAACAAAGAGCTTCAGAAGTTACTAAGCTCTGGGCTGTTGGTGCCCAGTAAAAGCCCCTGGTCTTCTCCCCTTCTTATTGTTAAAAAGAAGGATGGTTCTAATAGAGTGGTCATTGACTATAGAAGACTGAACTCCATCACTAATAAGGACTCCTATCCCCTTACACATATTGATGATACTTTAGATTGTTTGGGAGGAGCTAAGTTCTTTAGTGCCATGGATCTAATCAGTGGCTACTGACAGATTGATCTTCCACCTGAGGATCAGGAAAAGTGTGCTATCATTACTGAGAAAGGACTTTTCCAGCCCACACAGATGCCCCAGGGACTAACAAACGCCCTTGCCACTTTCCAGAGAGCTATAGATGCAGTTATGGGTGACTTGAAGCTCACATTGGTACTTGTATACTTGGATGACATTAATGTCTTCTCCAAAACCTTCACTGAGCATTTACAAAACTTAGAAGAGGTCTTCAAAAGGTTACTCAAAGCCAACCTGAAGCTGAAGCCAAGGAAATGTAGTTTCTTCAAGGAACACTTAGAATTCCTAGGGTTTGTGATAAGCAAGGATGGCCTACGCCTTGCACCTGCTAAAGTGGAAGCAATTGCCAAGATGCAGGTACCAGCCAACAAGCGTGATATCCAAGTCTTTCTGGGAATGATTGTTTACTACCACAGGTTCATCCCAAACTTTGCTACACTTGGGGACTCCTTGTTCAACCTTCTATGTGCTGATGTAGACTTCTTTTGGAGTTCTGCCTGTCAAAAGGCCTTTGACGCTCTGAAACAGACTCTGATGTGTGCCCCTGTACTGGCCTATACTAACTTTGAGAAACCTTTTGGGGTGCACACAGATGCTAGTCTTACTGCCATTGGTGGTGTCCTTTCACAACTAGACAACAATGGACTATAACACCCTGTTGGTTACTGTTCTCACACCTTGAACTGTCATGAACGCAACTACACAGTGACTGAAAGAGAATGCCTGACAGTAATTTACTCTTACCAGCAGTTTAGAGTATACTTACATGGCGTACACTTTACTGTGGTTACTGACCACAATTCCCTCCAATGGCTTAAAACATTGAAGGACCCTGAAGGAAGACTTGCTTGCTGGGCCATCAAACTTCAAGCCTTTAATTATGACATAGTGCACCGCGCTGGGACAGCCCATCAGAATTCAGATTGCCTCTCAAGATTGCCTACCATTTCCCTTGTGTCCTCTATTGCCAAAAAGCTTTATGAAAAACTACTGGTTGACCAATTTTTGTGGGAGGAAGAGCCCACTGAAATCCAAAATGTTCTTAAAAAGCTTTCAGTGGACACCAAGGTTAAAGATGGTCAACTCTTTAAGCTTTATAAGGACAAATGGTTGCCATATGTACGCCCCTCACTCAGAAAAGACTCTGTAGTTGCCTCACACAAAGCTACAGGACATGGAGGAATACAAAAAACCCTTGCTCAGTTACAGCAGCATTGCTACTGGGAAGGAATGACCTCTGATGTTGCTGAGATTTTGGCTGCTTGTCATGACTGCAATGTTGAACGGCTAAAGGTTGCAATATTCCAGCACAAGCTGATCCACCCAGAATTTGCCTTCTGTACTGTGACCATCAATGTGGTAGGATCCTTGCCAGTCTCAAAAGAGAAAAACAAGTACGTCATAGTGGCTGTGGACCAGTTGACCAAATGGGTTGAGGACAAGGCTATCCCAAATCATTCTGCACTCACTACAGCCATGTTCATCTTGGAACACATCATCTACCGCCACAGATGTCCTCAGATGCTGCTAACTGATAATGGAACCAACTTCACTAGCTATATGATACCCAGACTAAATCAACTGATGGGTATCAAAGGCACATTATCCACCCCATACCATCCCCAAACTAATGGAATGGTTGAACAGACTAATGGAAGTTTGTTACAGATCCTCAGGAAATTAGCACACCAACATGAGTCAGAATGGGACACTTACCTGCCTGCAGCCAACTTTGCTTACAACATTGGCTATCATAGAGCAACAGGAAAAACCCCCTTCCAATACCTGTATGGACGTCAGCCTGGTTTAACTCCTCATCTGTACTCCTTAGTGAAGCCTAATCTGGCTGTCACCCCAGAAGCCTACCTCCATAAGCTGCCTCATACTTTGATCAGAATACAGGATGAAGTCTATACTATCAACCTGAACACCAAGAAAAAGATGTGGAGCTTGCCCAAGCTAAACGTCCAGCCCTCCCCAGTTATCAAATTGATGACTTATTATACTTCTATAGCAACAGAGGCTATGGATGTGAAAGCAAGCTTGCCTCTCTATGACAAGGACCTGTTAAAGTCATCCAGAAAGTAGGTCCTGATAGTTATACATTGAAGGAACCTGCCACTGGACAACTGGACATCAGAGTTCATGCGCAATACATGTGTATGGCTACTAGTGATCAGGAGTAATCACCCTTTAGGACAACAATCCAGAAAAAGAAAAGCCTAAAAAAAATGCCATGGGTTGTTGTCCACATTGCAGAAAGAAATAAGGCATATATAATAAAAAAGGCTTTATTAGAACTTGCAGTGTTTGGAGACCACTGCCTTTAAATGACAAGTCATTGTAAGAAGGACCACACAGGCTGCCATGTACTCCTCCACATAGTTCTCCTTAAAGTTCCACAGACAGAAGATAGGGTAATTGGGGTATTTATCCCAAGTCTGTGTTTGGTTGAGGCCCATCCAGACGGGGAATCCAATTCCCACTACCAAGGCATCCCAGAACAGATGCTCTCTGCTCCAGTACTTTTGGTTCAAAGCAATATCTGGCTTATAGATTTCCTGCATGAGTCCCTCTATCAACATGGGAACATCCTCCACCTCAGCCACTGCTAGCTTATCCAAATGAACTGTGAGAAGGTGCCCAAGAAAGGCCAACTGAGTATACATATTCTTGCTCTTAAGATTCAAGGCTGTAAGCAGACTAGCTGTCACTTGTTGGATACAGAAGTTCTTACAATCCTTATCAACCCAGCTGGATACTTCCATGTCCACTCTTCCTTCATGGCACCAGGCCCTGATCATCCCCCAGAGTACCGTCAAAACAAGGTCTATCTGTTCCTGGTCAAACTTCTTCCCTTGCCACTAAAAAGCTTGAAGTTGACTCTCAGCAAACTTCAGTGCTGCTTCTTGGTCAAAACAGAAATGATAAAAATTCCCCTCCTTGACTTTAGCTTGAGTTAATACAGAGGGATCCTTCAGCACTTCTTGAAATAAGGCATGAAGGTGGGGCCCTTTCCCAAGTTTGACCTCCTTGGCTTCCTTCCAGTCCAGAACGCTGGAAAGATCAAACCAGGTGATCCCTTCCTCCTGTTGAACCACTGGCTCCTGTGCCTGAGAAGCCTGTACACGCTTAATCAACCTTTTGCCCTCTTCTGGCTCTTATTTTGGGTGCTTCTTTCTTTAGTCAATCTGGCCGCTTTACTGGCTGCCATTCTGGCCCTAATGATAGTAGCTCTGGAAGCCCTTGGTGATTTAGTTTGGTTATCTGACATATGCAACCCTTGAGTACTTTTCCCTCTATTTATACCCTTGCCTATTCTAGTGGTGGGAAATGTTGTAAATTAGACGGCATTTGTATAATGATCAAGGCTATCAGTGGAATTAATCCTGATAGTCAAGACTAAACTGGTTTGCACCCAAATCCTTCAGATCTGACGGATTTGTAATTCTAATTGTATCTTGGACGTTACAATAGGTTGGCTGTACTATATCATCCAAGTTGGATTGGGTTTGGGAATTACTAGCAGCTTCTGTAATGGGCAGCTGCAAGCTGCAGCCACTCCGGGGTAATGCGCACCCACTCTTCTCTGTTGGATCATCCAGATCATCCTAAGATGGAAAGAATATGGATGCAAGAGCCTGGTGGATATCAGAAGATCATGTAATGTTCCTAACAATAGTGCATGTGTTAATAACACTTCTGCATCCATTGTGCAGCCAGAATGGTATATAAACTTCCTTTCTTTCCAAATAAAAAACACACTTTCACATATTAATTCTTGCCTTTGCTCAACTCAGTTGTTACCTATTAATTAAAGGTAAAGACTACAGAGTCATTGGACCTGTATTAATTTGTGTTTAGGCCTATTACTATACTCTATCAAGCAACTAGAGACGTTAACCCCAAAGAAGTCAATCAGGCTAATTCACAACACAGGTCAACCCTGAATTTATCTCTAAAAAAGCATGTAGAACCAAATTTAGTTCCTTTGAATGTGCATCTTTAAGCTTTGTTGTGATCAATACCCCAATTAACTCTGTGACTTTTATGGAAATTTATTTAAAGATCACATAGCAAATAGATCCATAGTATATATAGATGATATAATTGATGTAATTTCATGATCATACAAGATACATGGGACAAGAACCCATGCAGGATAGAGCTTTAAGCATTTTTCATTGGTCTGGATGACTATTAAGTGAATATTTGAAATATAAGAAAATATAGTTTAATTATTACTGTAAATTCAGAACCTAAAGGTAAAAATAAGGGATTGTCAAATTCTTTTACGTGAACTCACCAATTTAATGGAGTAATTTTCATCCCATAACAGCTTACTTTTTATATAAAAGGATGAAAATTACTTCAGTAAGTTGGTGAGTTCACGCAAAAGAATTTGACAATCCTGTATTTTTACTTTTAGGTTCTGAATTTACAGTACAAATAGGGATGTGTGTTTAAAAAAGTCATTTATCCTATCTTCAGGATGAACAGAGAATAACATGAATATTTATTTGGACATTAAAAAATGTTACATTGATCAAATATATCATGTGAGGTATCTAAAGAGACCAGGTGATATTATATAAGTACTATAATTATGCTCAAGTCATTATTTTAAGATATATGGTTCAGAAAAACAGCAATGGTTTAGAGCTTGATATTAGTAATAATGAACTGTTATCCATTAGTAGCATCACAAACATTTCCGTATCTCTGGAAGTACTGAAGATTGGATTAAAGTATAATAAACTTAATAAGATAGTTTTTCATAGAGAGTGTGGTGGTGCAATAATATTGGTTTACTGTGTCAAAACTGCAGGCTCAACCCACCAGCAAGGTTCCAACCAAGCGGGTTTGTGACCCACAATCCAATTATCTGGTCACTCAAAGCCAGACTAGGAAGTCAACTCAAATGACCAAATCCAACAACATGAACATATGATGATCTTTTATTGTGAGATAGTGCTTATATAGTCAATGTGAATCAAGGATAACAGGAACATGATTGTTGATCACACGGTTGGATGGAAGAAGAGGGTGGCTTGATCCTGATAATGAGTCAAGCGCCAAAACAAGGTATCCACCATAAAGATTATTATCTAGCTTCTAAATATTTTTCCCCTTGTAACTCTGCTAAAACAGCACAGTTACAACATTGGTAGCACAGGTAGGTTCTCCATCCTACCTTATCTTGAAAATTCTGCCTGTTGCCCGCACACGCCGCGGCTAACAAATCCTTGACAGAATTATGTCTGGCCTCCTGCCTGACTGGACTCCGTACACCCCTGGTGCTGCAATACCTGCTGGCTTTGTCCTGTATCAGAACACAGTGATTCCACTATCCGCCTTCAACACCATGTCTTCACAAGGTTTCTTTCAGGCTCCCTCCTCAATGCCACAACCAGCCAATGAGAACACCATGTCCGTCTACGTAGCTCAAAGACTACGGAGCGCTGCCTTGGAACCTTTTTCCGGGGCCAACAATAACAACGCTGCCGCATGGATCCAGTCCGCCCAGAGCAAGCTGGCCCAGATGGAATGCCCACGGCGGTTTTGGATTGCAGAAATTTCCATTCACCTGACCCATGACGCTGGCACCTGATGTGACAAGTGGCACAAGGAGCACACCAACAAGAACTGGGATGCCTTCAAGCAAGACTTCCTGGCAAGGTTTGTGCTTAAGGATACAGCGCTCATGATCATATGCCAAGTAAAGAACCTGACCCAGACAGGCACCGTGAAGGAACTCACCCGCGCCTACAAGGAACTCCAACTTTGTGCACCATCTGACATGGTCTTTGACACCCCAGCCACACACCTCATGTACTACAACGCCCTCAAGTTGCATGTGATGAGGTATGTGAACCTGGACCATGTGACCAACCTACAAAGCTTGTACTGTAAAGCAGAGAAAGCGGAGAAAACCTCCAACGCACTTCATAAGGCGCAAACTGGAAAACAAGAAAGACCCAAGGATTCCCATCCAGGCAGGCGCTCCACTCAACCACCCCCTGGAGGCAACAGGAATAACACCAACCACAAACCCACAGGCTCAAATGGACAGGGAAGTGGAAACAATGGCCAGTCAAACCAGACCCATTTCCGTGTCACCGCCACGCAAGGAAATCAAGATGAGGGAAAAGCCCAGGGAGAGCACTAAGCAAGCCAAGCTCTCTCCACACAACTCCTGACTTGCCCAAATGATGAGTACCAACCTGAGGACGTGGACCAATGCCCAATGATCCAAGTATCCTCAGAGGACCCAGTACTGTACACCATTGCCAGACATCCTAATAAACTGATGTCCTATCCTTTCCACTTTTGCAGTTATACAGGCTCAGCACTCCTGGATTTGGGCGCAGATCAAACCCTGGTCAACAGTAGCTTTGTGGATAAGTTCAAGCTGGTCACTAATCCTTTGAGGATTAAAAATGTGGTCCTGGCTGACAAACACCACATTGCTGTGACAAAAGAAACTGCCTTCTTTTCTGTCATGCTTGAGAACCTCCACTCCACCATCCAAGGTCCCGTCATTGACTTCCCAAAGTTTGACATTGTGCTGGGACTAGACTGGCTGCAAAAGAACAATCCTCACGTTGACTGGGCAACCTCAGTGTTGACCATCAAGCGTGAAGGTGTCAATCACCATATCTACCCTGACTCTGTGGACCAACTTCTATGTGACCACGTTTTTGTACGCATCACAGAGACCCTGGACAAAAAGGAAAACCTGAAGGCAATTGACTGGGACTCCTGCCAGTACAAGATCATACATTTCAAAGATCACCAGGATACCTCCACGCCTCAGGACCGCAAAATTGTGGCCCATCATCCAGAAGTCTTCAAGGAAGCGCTGCCCGGTGTAAAGACCCAACAATTAGGGGAGTATTTTAGTAAAATAAGGTACCAAGTTGGCGACTTGGAATCCTGTGAGCACCATCACAATGGGGTAGACCGTCATCATCCATCTGGAGACCTTGGTGTGTATGTTATATTGTCTGAAATCACCTGCAAAATACATAAGTACATATTATACACAGGTGTATATAGCTACAGACTGGGTGGAGTGAGGCCACACCAGTTTGGGCCAGGAGTACTGCTCAGAGGAGTTTAGCTGTGCTGGCTCCTTGTAGATGTAATATCCAGGTGGTTTATTAAACAGCCCATGCTGGTGATTGTATTGATGGCCCCCAATCCCTAGGCAGGCTGTGAGTACAGCTGAGAAGATTAAATGGTTCATCTTCTGATCCTGGGAAAGGGCAGACAAAGCTTAGTGTCTTTAAATTTCTTGTGGGGTAAAGTTCTGATTAATTTATGTGATACTATTGAGGGGTAATTGCACTCAATGATAGCACAAATTATCATCAAGGAATTGGCTTTATTATATACTATCATCCTTGTGGTGGCATGAATAGAGTAAAACACTGGACAGGGAACCCCAAACACTTGGTGTTGTCTGGAATTCCCTTTTGGGAGGGGAATTGGGAGTGGTGTGCAGGCAATGAATTGTTACTTATGGGCTGGCATTGGTTTGGTGTATCATTGGATGTTTTCATGCATCCAATTTTGGATTCTGTAGTTAATGCAGGAATGGGTGGGTTGAGCAGCTTGTCAGCCCCTCCCAAATTTGGTAGATTCCAAATTTGGGCAGCAGTTCCCCCTCCATTTGGGTTTGGGGAAATTGCTTTTTTGGGTTTCCCCATTTTTCAATTTCCCCATTTGGTGGCCTGGGCAGGCGCCTGCTGGTTGGGCAGCCGGCTGCGCGGCCCGCAGGCGGGGTATAAAACTTGTCTGAATTAAAAAATATTATTTTGTAATTTCTGTTTCCTTGCCTTGGCTTTTTGCGGCAGTTTCCCCAATAAGGGGGAGCTGCTGCCATTTTATATTTTGTTTATCAAGTTTGATTGTGCACAAAATATTGTCCTGAACCAAGGTGTTGTCAGGAATATTCCTGACACCTGGGCTGCCCCCTGAGAAGTACATTCAGCACTCCATTCAACTCAAGGGGGCTGTACCCAAGGCGCGCCCTATCTACAGGCTGACCCCAAATGAAGACGACACCTTACACACCTACCTCAAGGAGGCATTGAAAAAAGAACTTATCCATCCCTCACAGTCTCCCTTTGGGGCTGCCGCATTCTTTGTGGCTAAGAAGGATGGTACCTTACATCTAGTCACAGACTACCAAGCCCTAAACAAAGTTACCATTAAGAATTGTTACCCACTACCACTGATTGACGACCTCTTTGATGCTTTGGGAGCAGCCACAGTCTTCTCCAAGATTGATCTGATGGCAGGCTACAACCAGATTTGCATCAAGGAGGAAGATATCCCCAAAACAGCCTTCCATACTAAATATGGCTCTAATAAATGTGTGGTGCTCAACTTTGGCATGAACAATGCCCTGTCTACCTTTACAACCTTCATGAACAAAGTATTTGTGCCCCATGTAGGCAAGCACGCTCTAGTATACCTAGACAACATTATTGTCTACAGCCCCTTGATGGAACAACACCACAAAGACCTTGAGGTAGTCTTTGCTACCCTGGCACGGCACAAACTGTTGGCCAAGCCCTCCAAGTGCCAGTTCTTCCGTGAGCAACTACCCTTCCTGGGACACATAGTCCCAAAGGACGGCATCAAACCCAACAGTCAAAAGATACAGGCTATCTGCAATATGCCACCACCCAAGGATAAGTCAGAACTCCGCACCTTCTTGGGAATGGTGGCCTATGTACACCACTTCATACCTGACTGGCGTTTTGACTGCCCCCTTATCTGCCATAACAGGCGCCAAGTCCAAGTTTGTGTGGACCCCCCAATGTAACCTCTGTTTTAGACGCCTCAAGGAGAAATTCACAACAGCTCCCATCCCGCAATACCCCAAGCGTGACAGGGAATACCAAATGGAAACCAACGCCTCAGATGCATCCATTAGGTAGTAATACAAATCAAAAATAATGACAGTGACTTCCTGCCTGTAGCTTATGAATTGCAAAAATTGACAGATGGCAAGTGTCAATACCCTATCCATAACAAAGAACTGTTGGCTATCTTGCACTTTCTAGTCAAATGGCGCTGTTACCTAGAACAGCAGGAAGAATTCACAGCATTAACCGACCACAAGTTGCTCATCTATTTCAAAACGCAAGCAAATCTGTTGTGCTGCCAAGGTCACTGGATGGAGCTATTGGAGAGGTTTAATATGCTCATCCAGTACAAACCTGGGGCTGAGCTTGCCATGGCAGACGCCCTGTCCCGCATGTATGTCTGCGCTTCAAGAGGAGAAAATGGGCTCAACCCAGACTGGCCTCTCTTGGTACTACAAACAAAGTACAAAGGTTCCCCCTGGCACAACCGACATAACAAAGGAAACAGTCATCAAAAATGAGCACCTATTTGCTGACGTATATGGAACCCTACACAGAAAAATGTCTGACGGCATAACCATTCCCTACATCCCCACACATCAGCAAGTTGACACCATTCTAAGCTATCACAGAGACCTTGGACATACCAAGAGCCAACACCTATATGAGTTCCTTAAGCATAAGGCCTGGTGGCCAACCTTATATTGCAACGTTCAAGAAGTTCTAGACCAATGTGAGGTATTTGAAAAGTTTGCCATAAGCAAAACCCCTCCAAAGTCAGTACTTCCCATCTGCACACAACTACCTTTCAAAGTATGGGCTCTTGACATTGTTGGCTCCATGCCAGGAAAACATAATGACAAGAAATACATCATCACCACCATTGACTTTGCTACAAGATGGCCAGTAGCCCAAGCAGTAAAGGCACACACTGGCAATGACGTACAACAATTTATTGGCAAAGAGATAATCAGCAAGTTTGGAAAGTCAGAACTCCTGATAACTGATGGAGGGAAAGAATTAACCTCCAAAACAACCAATGTATACCTCACAAAAAATGGGGTCAAACACACTGTAACAACACCATACCACCCACAGGCCAATGGACGTGTAGAGTGGCTTAATGGTAGCCTCATGCAAGCCTTAGCCAAACTCACCGCCACAAGACCTGAATACTGGTATAAGCAGCTACCAACTGCATTACTTGTGTGTCAAACCCAAGTGAACAGATCCACTGGAAAAAGCCTGTTTGAGTTGGTATTTGGCATACAGCCAAATATCATCCAATAATTGACAAAACCTAAAATGAAAATTCCAAGTGAAGTCCCTCCACGCTCAGACCCTCACGTTATAGAGGCTAACAGTGAACAAACAGAAAAGGAAAACAAATGTCTGCAAAAAAACCTTTGTCCCCATCCATGATAGACATGAAGTTGGGGACAAAGTTTGGGTCATGAATGTTGACAAGAGAAAACTACAACCCAAGAAAGTGGGGCCAGCAATCATTCTAAAGGTAAACAACAATAACACTTACCTTGTGCAAGGGCTTGGAAAACGTAAACAAGAAAAGACCCTACACCATGATTGCCTACAACCCTGCAAAGCGTGACAGAAACAATGAAAAACGCCCTGCCTGCCACAGAACAGCAATTAGTTCAATACAGCGCCAGGCTCCTGACAACCTCCCTGACAACCTGCCCCCAGAGGAGGCCGACCTTCAGTTGGGGGGGTGTCAAAACTGCAGGCTTGACCTGCCAGCAAGGTTCCAACCAAGCAGGTTTGTGACCTGCAATCCAATTATCTGGTCACTCAAAGCCAGACTAGGAAGTCAACTCAAATGACCAAATCCAACAACATGAACAGATAATGATTCTTTATGGTGGATAACTTGTTTTGGCGCTTGACTCATTATCAGGATCAAGCCACCCCCTTCTTCCATCCAACCATGTGATCAACAATCATGTTCCTGTTATCCTTGATTCACATTGACTATATAAGCACTATCTCACAATAAATATTATTATCTAGCTTCTAAATATTCCCCCCTTGTAACTCTGCTAAAACAGCACAGTTACAATAAATGTAAAGTTAGTTAATCCCAAATCAAGAGCATCAATGGTAATTAATATATGGATCAAATTAGTACTAAGCATATCATAGCAAAATATCTTAATACCAAAATTCATGAAACAGATAACAGGGGATTCAATGCTCCTTAGCCTGGGATAAATCTTCTGACATATATAATAATTCTCAGGAAGGTGCAGAGTTTATTTTTGTTCCAGGGTTCTGGCATGTCAGTTAGGGCTCTTACCTTTTCAGGGTCTTGTTTAATTCAGTTTTTATGATGGTATGCCCCAGGAAGGGTAAATCAGTGGAGAAAAACTCATGTTTGTACAGTTTTAAAATAATTAGCTGTCTTGTAACATTGTGTTACCATGTTAATATCTTTAAATTGGTGTCCTTTGGGGAGGCTGTAAATAATTATTCCATATAGATAAACTATGGGTGTTTCCCTTGTGTTCATTGAATATCTCATACATGAATGTCACAAAGGTACTGAGAGCATCAGACATGCCAAAGCTTAAAAAACTCATTCAGATGACTCATATTTGGTCCTTAATGCTGTCTTTGGAATGTCCACAGGTTTCACACAGATTTGATGTTATCCTGCAGTCAAATCAATCTTGGTGAAGAATTTTAATACCCCTAAGACATTAAAATGGTTATTAATCAGGAGCAGGGGATATATGTTCTCAATTGTGAATTTTTTAAGAGATATTTAATTGGCAGCAAGGTGTAAACCTCTATTTTTCTTAGCTACAGAGAATACAGCTGAACCAAAGGGAGCCTTAAATAGTCTTAAAAGCCCTATTTCTAATGCTTCATATAGGATCTTTTTTGTGTTGTCCCTTTGTGGTGTTATATAATATATGGGGTGTGCCTTTAGTAAAATTCCCTTTAGGTTGATTTTGTGCTGGATACCCCTGTCAGGTAGTAAGCCTGGCAGTTTCTCCTGGAATACTGAAGGGAATTCTTGGATGAGTTGTTGATTTATTAGTACCTGTTCAATTGAGACTTCCATATTATTGAAATGAATGATATTGTATGTGTAGGTATTCCAGTCAACTTTTCTAGGGTATTTTTTCTTCTGTTTCTGTGATCTTTACAAATACATGGTCTCTCATGAGTGTGTCAAGATGGGTTGGATACATGTGATGGTGTACTTCTTCTTGTTGTATGGTGAGGGTAGCACTATCCCAGTTAATGTGAGTATTTTTCTTTCTCATCCAATCTAAGCCAAGTACTATATCATATTTGGGTATTGGGATTATGGGGCCACTGAGTGTGGTTTGTACGTCCCTGATTTGGGCACAGAAAGGTTTTGCCTCTTGAGTGACTGGTGTGCTTCTGTTGTCTGCCATGATAACCTTTCTGATATTGCTTCAAGTGGTTGGTAGTCTCATGAGGTTGGCAAATTTCTTGTCAATTAAAAACTGGTCTGCTCCAGTGTCAAATAGTGCTTTGCCTTGATACCTGCAAAAACAGAAAGGATAAGTGAGGAGTTTATTTCCAGTTTGGGCAGCAAACAGTATACTATTTCTGGAGGGCACTTGGATCATGGTGATTGAATCCACATCTTGGTACCTGTATGAGTCTTGTAAGGTGGGGGAGGGCAGCTTACCTAAGCACTCCCCTGAGCTTTTCCCTCCTTGGGTGCATCATCAGTTTTTATCTGGCTTTCCAGAGTTGTACATTTTCCACCTCAAGAGTGAGGGTTATTGGCTTGGCTGGCTTGTTTGTTAGGTCAAGCATCCTTCTTTGTTAAGGGACTCTCTTTCTGCTTTTTGGTTGCATGCAGGTTATCAGATTTCTGAGCAGCTTGTTTTCCTTCTAACAATACATCCTGGAGGTTCTTGCAGTAGCTCATGTCAAATTGACATCTGATGTGTGTCAGGAGTCTGTTATAGAACCACCAAATTCTATGTTTCTGGAAGCTTGATTGTGGATGCCTTCGTGTATGGCAACATACTCCTCAAAAGTCCCAGTAATTTTAAAGGTTCTGAGCTCTGTAATTACCATAACATTGGATTCCTTGTGGCAAACTTCTCTTGGAAAGCTTTCTTGAATGTTTCCCAATCTTTGCTCTGGTTGGGGTTCTTTTAAAAACCAATCACCCACAAATTTGGAGGCCGTGCTGGCTACTCATAGAGCAATCTTGCTTGCCCAGAGTCTTTGGGGATAACCAACTTGTGTAACTTTATTCTGGGTGTTTTGTATCCAGAGGTTGATGTTCTCTTGATACAACCATGAAAACATCCAAATCTCAGCTGAATAGAGGCCCTGGAATATAATGGTAAGCACCTCAGGGACAGTTTAGGTTGGGGAAGGTTTAGGACTCCATGTGTGCTGAGAAAATTGTACTGTTTGATGGGTACAAGGATATTGTTGAATATAGTGTATCCCTGGGAATGTCCTGTTATTTTTCATATCCTCTCCTGTCATGGACATGTCTATTTTTCTGGTTGTGACTAGGCCTCAGCGCCTCTACTCAGAAAATGGGTCCTGAAGTGCCTCCTGATTGTGTCAATCAAAGGTTTTAAGCTTATGATCAGCTGCAAGTGGGTGGTAGCGCAGAAAAATGATTTCAAGCGGAGCACAGCTGCCATGCGCTCAATTTTCATGCCATCAATTTCTTGGCCTTCAAACCAAAGCCCCCAAGGGGAAGAGGTAACAGCTTAAAGAGCCACTATTGGTGGTATTGGTAAGCCAAAAAAACTACCAAACACAGAGAGGCCACCTCATCAAGATGTACCCAAAAGCTTTAATTAACATGATTTACAACAAGCTACATTAGCAGCTTGATATTTGCAACTGTATAAAATATCTTTTCTCACAGTTCATATATATCAATCCCTTCCCATAAGATCTGCAATGCTAATATTGTTAGGCTCTGCATCCCTGCCACCCAAAATTTCTGGGAGCCTTCCTTGCCTTCAGAGATGTTTCTAGAAATTGGCGGGATTGAAGGCAAACCAATCTATGCTGCTGGATCCTTGACTGAAATTCAAGTCATAGTCCTTCTCCTATACCTCAACATTGTGATATGTCCTGCTATTACATATTAACTCTTCAAAGGTGATCATCTTTGCGTAAATATGCACCATTCCCTCCTCATTGATAAGGCTATCCTTACTTGGGTATATATTCCCCATTTGATCAATTATAACCATCTCTCACTATAGTTCACCATGGCACAATCTTCAGATCAAGCTCTTCTCTTACAAGCTCAGAGCTTGAATGGCTCAGGCCCTTTGATAGTGGTGAGACATCCAACAGGGTTAAGTCCAAACTTGGTCAATTAATAACCCTCTTCAGCTTAGAACCATCAGAGGGAGCCTCAAGATATAGTCTGGACCCTGGAATAGAAGCAGATCCATCAGTAAGATGTTCTGGAGCTTGACTAGAATCTCTTCTCTGGGTTAAGCTTAGAGATTGGATCTGCTGATGTTGGGTGAATTGGTTCCAGGGGCTCCTGTTCTGCTGCTCTCAAAAGTGATGGCAATCCAGGTTCTGTGAGTCATGTGTTGGCGCACAACGGTCCCTGGTGTGCTGTGATGGGTTTATCTACTTGTTGTTCCTGTGATCCCTTTGCTGATGGAAAAGTATGCAGGCAGTTTGTTGTGTCAGGGTGAATCCTGATATGAGTGTATAATTCTTGGGAGATATATAAAATGGGATAAAGACAAACATTTAAGAGGATTTTTTTTTGCTTTATTTAACATGAATTGATGTAACATAGGGTATCATGTGAAGCCATACAATGACTATGTACATCATGGCAGGCATGGGTTTGTCCAGGTGATGTTCTGCTTAGGATTTGAAATGCTTGATCTCATACAATATGGGTATGTGATAAAAGTGCCACCAATTATTTGTTAATCAGAGTGTTTCTTGGGGAGCTTTTTTACTGAGAATGAATAATAGTAGATGTTTCAACCCTGATCACCTTGCTGTTGTGGTGATGTTTGGTAACTCTACTTGATAACTATTTATCAGATAATGTATGAAGAAATATCTGTACCGGGGGAATTGAGTTGATGAGGTTTCACCAGTGTGGAACTCTTCAGCAACCAGTTCTGGCGTACAGAAGATGCAGGGTTGAATTCTCCAATGAAATAAAACCCTGGGTGGCTGTAGTACTTTGCAGGCACAAGTCAGGATGCTTTGAAATTTCATAGAGTGAGGCAGCCTTGGTTTATTTATGACCAAATTGTGCCATTCAAAATGGTGGAGACAGGTTTGACTCCACAGTTGTTTGGACCTGGGTCACACCCAATTAGGGTTAGGATGGCCACAGCAACTGTGTGATCACAGAGGCACAAACCATCTTTAAAATGAGCTTAGATTAGTTCACAAACCAATCTCGATGGATCTGGACCACAACTTTTGGAGCAGGTCACAATCCATGCCTCACTTCAATGTGTAGGTCCCAAAATATAAAAGGAAGGCAGTTTCAAAGGATGGAACAGATGATTACATTTTGTACAGGGTTCAGGAGGTAAAATTAAATTAGGGGTTAAGGATGAAGCATGGGATATCATTTTGTGCAAGGCACAGGATATAAAATTAGAGCAGGTTCAGTTGTTGATCTTATTTTTTCACTAAAATTTATTTAAAGCTTTATCTGTCATCAGATCACAAGATAGTTTTGATTTAACCACAGTTTTCTTTAGATAGTTATATTAAAATATTAGTTAAAATTATAAATATCCATTTTGATTGAAATGAATAGCTGCATACTTATGATTGGACACAAAACAAGGTAGGATTGTGCTTAGTCACATCACAATCCATGCAGATTTGTTTGGGACTTTAGGAGAAGATCACAGAAAGCGTCAGTTACAATTGTGACCTGCTCCTAGAGCCACAAAGAAAAATATCATGAATTGTGATATGACTTGAAGGTCACAAATTGATTTGTAACCAACAGCTAAAGCTGTAAAACAGATTGTGACGGGTGAAGCTTGGTCACAACACAAATTATGACAATTTTGGCACCCATCCCTACTTTACATCCAACTCCATCTCCCAGCAAACCCAGTTTTATTGATAGGGCTGGGATGGGCAGCCTTTTTAATTCAAACTTACTTTTAAAATATCTTTTTTTGCTTCAAAAGCTGTGGCCTTCCCAGCTTAGTTCCTTGCTCGCTGCCATATGTTGGTGGTGGTTATTTCAGGAGGGTTGATTTTGTTGGGTGAGTTAGTGGTATAATCCTATGCAGGTTGGGAAGGTCGCAGTTCTTTTAATTTAAATTTCCTTTTGTAATATTTTATTTCGATTTAAGAAACTGTGATCTTCCCACCCCCAATCCCATGTAGCCTTGGTAAACGAAATTCAATAAAGTTCTTATAGATTTAAAATTTTAAAGTAATTATGGTTCACTCCACACACGATCCTGGTGAGGATGTATTGGATCTGTGATTAAGAACAGTTCGGGATTCCGCTAGCTCTAAGTTTAGGGGAGATCTGTTATTTTCATATTCCATCCCTGCCAAGCTTGATATTTTGTAGTCAAGCCTAAGCTTTGAACTAGGGTTTATATGGTTGTTTCAATCAAAGTTTGCCAATCTGCCATCGGTGGCTATTGAATCATCTATGATGCAGGTTAGCGGAATTCCGCAAGGATTCCAAGCAGGGTGGCGGATCTGCGTCTCAGATGGCTGGGATGGTTCGTCCAATCGAAACAGGGATGGGTAAGAATATTGACAGCTGATCTAGTTTGAATCGGTATGCTCTTTGATGTGGTGTTTTAAGTAGAGAAGTTGGATTTTGTGCTGAGGTACCTTGCAAGAGCATAGCAAGCGGAGTCGCAATGGAATAGTTTTCATGAGGTATTTCACCAATTAAAAGCGAAGTTTAACCTCTGCTGTTCAAATCGATCCAGTGAAACGTCAAGGGCTCCAGCTTTCATGCCTTGTGATGACAAACGGAGGTGATCAAAATATGGCTCATTAAACCACCTCATTGTTATAAATTCTAAACCAAAAGTATACCTTTTAATACATGTGGTGGTTTTTATGGAGCCCTACTCTCAAGCCCTAGCAATGACTAGAACGAGTTGCATAGGAAGGGCGTGTCGATAGATCAATTGCTACAAAGATTGAAATCACATGCTTACATGGATCTGATAGCTTCAAAGCTCTTGTCCAATCAATAAGCTACGATCAAACCAAATGACTTCATCTCGGGCTCACATAAGCCGGAATGCACTTTGCCATTGATATTAAAGTTTAGCCAATTGGCTGCTCTACTGAGTTTACCAACCCAAAAGGCCAATTCAAGTGTTTTCATGTCAAAGCCAGACACAAGATTGAAATATAAACCCCTGGTGGGACCAGAGAATTCCACATGTCTCACGAATCAGAATTCCATATCAATGTTGAACCTGACAGCGATGGCTCCCTTCTCCATCATCCCAAGGGCAGTGGCTTGCGGGAGTACATTGGCGAGTTTATTGGTTCCTTAGTTCTTGTGCTTCTCGGCGACGGAGTGATTGCCCAAGTTACATTCAACGAGAACTCTGAAGGAACAAAGTTTCTCAGCATCAACTTGGGATGGGCAATGGCGTTGGCATTTTCAATCCTTCTGGCAGGGCCAACATGTCACCTCAACCCCGCTGTAACTCTTGGATTCGCAGCAATTGGGAAGCACCCCTGGGCCAAGGTCCCAGGGTACATTGCAGCGCAATTGGCTGGTGCATTCTTTGGAGCCTTTTCCTTGTTTATGGTTTACTTCCCTGCTTTCTTCTCTTTCCCAGGTGGTGCTAGGACTCTAAAGACAGCTGGTATCTTTGCCACATTTCCCTTTGAGGGATCTCCCCTCTACGCATCGTTTATGACAGAAATGCTTGCTACGAGTCTGCTGATGATGGGGATATTAGCCCTTGGTAAACATAATATGCCGTCTTACTTTGGCGCGTTGTGGGTTGGCCTGTTGGTTGGAAGTATTGGGATTTCCCTTGGTGCCATGACGGGGTATGCGTTGAATCCAGCACGTGATTTGGGACCTCGGCTCTTCACCCTCGCTGCGGGATGGGGCACGGCGCCCTTCACAGCCGCTGACTACTACTTCTGGGTCCCCATCCTTGGCCCCATCTTTGGTGCAGTTGGAGCAGCCCTCGTTTCACAAATCCTACCCTAATTCATCATATATTTAATTAAATTTCATACCTCCCGGAAACTTTTGATATGTTATTTTTAACTTACCCCGATTGGAGCAATCGGCATGGTTTATTTTTAATTGGCGCCAGAGCAGGTAGCTTCACTTAGTCCTGCTAATGAATTTATTTAATAAGATAGAATTGATTAGGGAAAATGAATTAAAATTAGAATTGAAATTTATTTATACAATTGTCACAAGCTTTAACATCTTTTAAGACTGCCTCTTGATAAATCATTTCCCAATAAACAACTCAACCTGCCAAGTAGAAATCATCCTACTAGGGTAACCCCTTTAATTTTCCAGAGGAATCCCTCCTAAATCACATCTACATTTATATCACATGTTATATTTTTAGCTTCATATAGCTCTTCTTATTTCCATAAAGATATCAATCCTTTAAATATTTCTCTTTTCTAATACCATATACTATAATTTTTAAACCTACCCAACCCAAGAAAATATCTCAAGGAATCCTATGAATCATTGCTCCCTTTTATATATATAACTTATTAATATATACCATCTATATCCAAAAGGCAGACTATGCTCAACAATACCCTTATCCCATCAAGCAGTCTTACCACCTCCCCTCTAGAGGCAACTATCAGAATTAACTCATTCCACAAGTCGACTTACTGAATGTCAACAATTTGTCAACATTCAGTAAGTCAACATTATTTTAGTATTTATCCACCAGAATTGGGCATTTCCAAAACTAAGCTAATTTTTCATAGTGAATTATTAAGTCAGAATTGCAAAATTAAAAAGGAACAGGCATAATATCAACACCATTTAAACAAAGGCTTAATTTTAAGCCTAAAACTTAATATAATCTGCTATGAAAATGTAAGTTTCTTTGTACTTTTACATTAAGGTCAACTCCAGTAAGTAATATCTGGATGTTGACCCCAAATAAAAATCCATAAATTTCTTAATAAAATATACAATATTCTAAAAATAACTACTTTTTATATTTTATACTACTGTTTTTATTAAATATATATTAAGGTAAGCATTGAACAAAGACATATGCCAACTTTCATAGTGTTCTTTGTATTATTTAGATGTTTACTGTTATTTTAAACTCACTGGATAAACCATAGCTTATTTATGGAAGTCCACTTAAGCCAAAATGCATATGTTAAAAATATAATTTATATATATTTATAATGTCAACTTTGTATCAAATTGACATGTCACCTAAATTGCAACAAAGGGGTTTGGCTAAGAAAACAAAGTGACATAATTTAAGTGATATTTAATAGGAGAGTTATTATAAAAGAACACTGACTGTCTCCATGTCAACACCTTCACTGGTTTATTAGTAAAACACTGCCGCTTAAAAAAAGCACACATACAATGGTATGATAA
Organism: Entomophthora muscae; assembly: GCA_014839935.2. Taxonomy (NCBI): domain Eukaryota; kingdom Fungi; phylum Entomophthoromycota; class Entomophthoromycetes; order Entomophthorales; family Entomophthoraceae; genus Entomophthora; species Entomophthora muscae. The sequence goes on along the minus strand of QTSX02004315.1, from coordinate 55,001 downwards.
TTCAGGCCAAAGTACCCAGGGTTGTACTTTAGACTTCCTTCTACAATCCCTATTATTTAGTTTTCATAAGCTACATATGCAATCTTTAAATTTTTTAAAATTAAAAAGAACCAATTTTGGCCTCAAAAAACCAACTCAAGAAAAATTAACTAAGCTTTATAAGTGATTTACATAGTGTTTTTCTAGTTTAATGCTGACTGTCAGTATGCTGACAGTCAGCATTAAAGCGTTTTTTTATGCTGACAAACTAAATTAAATTTTTTTGACTATTGTGACTACAAGAATGTCAACTTTTTATTTAAACATGGTTTTTTCTATTCTTTACAAATAAACTAGCTCTAAAAGCACTTTTCATACTTATATAAATTATTTAATTAATAATAATAAATAAAACAAGTGATTATTATTTAATTTTATTCATGTTTCAGCTGATTATTCTTACTTTATGAACTATACTCTAATTATTGTATGAAAAATCTTCCAAGAAGCCATAGAAGAACCCCAAGTCAACTAAGAAAGTACCCAAAGCCTCTGGAAAGGCCCAAAGCCCCTACCCCAACAAAAAACCAGCCAAAGAGCCCTCAAAGAAACAGAAGAAAAAGGAGAAGACCCCAGACCCTGAAAGCAAAGAGCCCTCCCCTGACCCCTCCTCTTCTCCAAGCTAGTACCAATCAGAAGAAGATGAGGTTCCACTAAATAATCAAGTGTTGCAACATCCAAATTACTCCCTCTCAAGGGAACTAACACCCCAATTAGATCACCAAATAGGTCACTTAATGGTTCACTAACCAGTCAATAAACTGGTGGCACCATTATCAGTCAGTCATCTATGACGGGGATCACTCAATCCAGGTCCTAAATGGAACACAACTTGATTAAGCCTCGTGACTCAAGAGGAACATTAATCAGATAAGCCCCATGACCCCCATGACATACATGGATGGTATGTGGTTTGTCATGATACTATATATTATTCTATATTCATATTCAATAAAGTATCATTCTCCTCTTAAATCTTCCCCTTTTTCTGTTTATTATACTTTCCAGAAGTATAAACTTGACACAAGGAAGAAAGAAGATACCAAAGAGTCCAGAACCCCAGACAAGCCCAGATGAATCAAGCTCAAAGGAATCAAGCTCATCCCAGTCTAAGAAGCGCAAGAATCCAAATCCAGATAAATCTCCTCCACTGCCCAAGGAATCTGCACCTCCATCCTCCTCATCAAGTATCAATAAAGAAGATCCTGATGATTACCTGTCTGACTATCATCAAGCACTAATTGGCCCATGGGATCTCATAAAGGTTCATAATATATGTAGCCTCAAAGGAGAGTTTAAGCCCCCAAAGAAGTTCCCTCAGGTTTTCCCTCTAATGTCTGTCAAAGGAGGTGCAAGTTTAGTCTGTGATGGCTATCTTTTCAATTGCAGCAATCAGAAGAGAGCAGGAAAAAGCAAGCATTATGTATGTGAAGATAGAAGCTGCACTGCCAGGATCAACACATAAGGATGGGATAAAGTCACTAGAGAAAAAGGAGAGCACATATGCAATGCTCCAATCAATCTTATTGAAAAGCTTCTAAAGTGGTACCTCTACCAAATGGTCCCAGTCTCCAAAGACGTCAAGGCTTCTTATCTGGCAGTTAAGGCTATCACTTACCAAAGTAATGAGAACCTGAAGCTCATCCCTGGCCTCAACCAGCTAGTGAAGTAAATACATAACAAACACTGTGATGTATCCCCCCATAAGAAATCTGCCATGGTCCAAGGAGAGTTAGTATTGACAGAGGAGCTAAAGATGTTCAATGGTGATGAAGTGTTCCTTTTACATGATAATGGGTCTACATCATAGGCAAGAATTATATGCTACACAACAGAACCTGGAGCAGTTAAGAGATTCAGAGACCTGATTATGTGACGGTACCTTTGCAGTATGTGTCACAGTAGGTTCCATCATGTCAGGAATTATCTGGCCAAGTAGAAAGGCTTGAAAAGCCAACAAACCATTAACAAAATTGACCCAATTAACGGATTTAAATCAAATGGTTGATCAAAAATGGGTTATGGCTGCTCCAGTCTTCCAGCCAAAACCAAGTCCCCCTTGCAAACTGACGTTGATAAATTGATGTAATTTGAGGGCTACAAGATACAAGCTTGTTAATCAGAATGGTTGTCAGAAATTGGTCACACAAGGGTTCTTTGCAACCTGGACTAGATACTCACTTGACAATGTGGAAGGAATAGGAGCCCAGGATCCAGGTGGTATTGCTTAGCTGATTTTTGATATATACTGAATAATTTTCATTGTTTCAACTCTAAGAGTTGAGTCCTCTCAAAATTTACTCAATAAAAATCAAATATCCCTTGGTCTAATTTACTTTTAAAAATGCATCCTGTAGTTATTTTGTTACTATACATACCCTACAATCTTATTCTAAGCCGGATCATTACTGGAAGATGGGGCCCTGTAGTTGGAATAGTACAACATGCCATCTCAAAAATGCCACTTTGATTTACGCCATCTCAAATTTAATTCAAGATGGCATTTTTTGTGTTAGTGATTTTGAATCACAAAAAATTTTAAAAAAAAACAATAAAATAGTTAAAATTTACATATACTTTATTAATGCGGCATCTCAAATTTACTCCATCTCAATTCTGTCACTTTGAGTCAGATTAATTAAATCTTATTTCACTAACTTTATTTACATATGAAATCACTTAGTGTGGGGTGTGTTTACGCCATCTTGACTTTACCTCATTTTGAATCACACTATTTATCTTTAACTAAAATAAGCTTATACCCAAACTAAAATAAAGCCTGTTGTATAGTGCCAGAAGATGTTCCTATAGTATTAATCCAAGACACTTATACTAAGAACAACCTAAATAGACACCACTATGATAGTCCTTCTAGTGATTGTCATTGCTGGGTAAAAAAAACCCAGTTTTGTTATATGTAATTTATAACTTTATTATATATTGTTACATTGATAAGGGCTCTCTTAATAAAATATTTTAATAGTGATTTTAATATGGAAGGGGGTGATTACGCCATTTCAATTTACGTCACTTCAAATTCCAACAAGTTTCATATCACCCAATTGATTTGATGTGCACAATGAATAGGGGAAAATAAGGGGAAATTACCTATGACGCCAGGCTACGCTATATCAATTCCCCCACCGCAATTCTTGCTTTCCACTTTTTGAAAGTATAGTTTCACGTCAAAAATCATTATAATAAAGAATGTAAGAAAACATATGAAACTTTGCAGATATATATTTTTTGGCCTCCTCTAAACAACTGGGTACTTTTTAACCTCAGTTGTATAAGCTAGTTTTTGAGAAATTCAATTTTTACTCTTTGGCCTGGTTGAGGTAGCTCCACTGTAGATTTGTTATTTTAATATAAAAAATGATCAAAAACACTATGTTTTTGAGCTACAGCACCTCAATTACGTCACTTCAAAAATGTCATTTTGAAAGCAAGTTTTCAGTCAAAACTCAAAGTTTTGCCTACTTGCATTGCTAATAAATTTTTTTTACAAAACAAAAAACATTGAAATTTTTGATATTATATATCTTTAGATTTTTTCTAAAATCTATGTAAAAATACTACTTTTTATATTACAAACATTCTCATTTTTCTTTTTAAAAACAACCCCCAAATTGTTCATATTTTTAAACTAATTCACTTTTAGATGCCTCCCAAGTCAATTACCAAAGCTGCGCCCAAGGCCTCAAAGGCCTCAAAGTCCAAGATCACTCCTCCAAAGGCCAAAAAGGCCAAGACTATCCCAAAAAAGCAGCCTTATAAGGCCAAAGCCCCCCCCCAAGACCCCCAACTCCATCACCTGAGCCAGAGGGAAACAGTCCTACCCCTCCCCACTCTCCATTTGTGCACTAGCCCTCAGACCCCCAAGAGAAGTTATTCAACTTCAATCACCACTCTGATCCCACATCAGAGCCTGAGGAGGAAGAGGAGCAGGAGCCTGATCCTGGTGCTCCTGCAGATGACCAAATTGAGCTCTGGGATCTTAATATCATCCATAATATATGCAATCAAAATGATACCTTTGCTGTGCCTGCCACTTATCCAGCCAGCTACCCCATCATGACAAAGAAAGGGGGTGCCGGCTTTGTCTACAAGGGCTACAGCTTCAGCTGTAATGATGAGAAGAAAGCAATCTGCCAACATCACTACAAATATGATAATGTTGGCTGCCCAGCTAGACTCACTACTTATGAGTTCACTAGATTTAAAGCCCTAACTGTCAACCATGACTGTGCTGAGCCTTTTAACTCCCTTTATCAACTTATCTGCTGGTTTCTTTGCCAGGTGATCCCAACCACCAAGGATCAAACTGCCACAGAGGTTGTCAATGATGCCCTCCTTAATTTAAATGATACCCAACTTGCAACTGTTGGTGGCACCTCAAATCTACAGAGATATCTCACTGATCAGAGATATGCTCTGAGCACTGAAGGCGTCAGTGCTATGTTCATTGACCAATTGATCCTTACTGAGGAATAAAAATTATCCCGCCATGAGGAGAGATTCCTTATTAACAATGATGGTCAACATGCCCCTGAGTGTATTATCTGCTTTGCCACAAGCCAGGATCTACGCAAACTGCTGAAATGCAAGACCTGGCTTGCAGATGGCACTTTCTCAACCTGCCCAAAGCTCTTCAGCCAGCTTTGGAATATCCATGAGCAGGTTGGTAATCTAGTTCTTCCCTTGGTCTTCTTTTTCCTTTCAAATAAGAAGAAGGAAACATATGTCTGTGAACTCACAATCCTGAAGGCAAAGCTTGATGAAATCCTCCCAATCATTGAAGAGGAGCCCAAGGAGACCAGAGGGCGCAAGAAGAAGGCCTAGTCACAGGAAGAGGAAGCCATCCCAATCAGAAAGCAGCCCAAAAGCCTTCCCTACCATGAATATCTGGTAGTGATTTCAAACAGGCTCAGGCAAATGCCTTTATTTGAGTCTTTAAGAGCTCCCCTCAGGGATGCTACTTCCACTTCTGGAAGGCACTCTGCTGCTGCCTCCAAAAGCTCTCTGACCTTCATGAGCTGGTCAAATCTGAAGGCACCAAAGAAGCCAAGGACGTCTTCAATTGCTTTGCTGCCCTTGCTCTGGTTAGAAAAGAGGATACAGATGCCTTCTACAATGTCCTACTCTGTTACTCATATATTATAGCCAACCAGGTAGCCTTTGCACCCTTTATTGAGTATTTTGAAACTCAATGGGTTGGTATCTTTCAAGGAGCACACCACATCAGAAAGGGCAGTGACTCAATCACCTGGAACTACTTTAAGCAGGTAAAAGATGATTTAATCAAGACCACATCTTCTCTTGAAGGGTGGCATAGCCAGTTTGCTACAAGGGTCAGGGTTCATAAGCCCAAATTCAACAAGATCATAGCCCATTTAAAACCCCAGCAGACCATCTCTGCCCAACTCTTTAAGACTGGTATGAAGACCTAGGGTGATCCCCCTAAGATGACCAAGGCAGTAAAAAAGTATACTGAAATCAGCAAGGTGGTCATTGCCTACTATCCTAAGGATAGAAAGCTTGAGCATCTCCAAGCTATCTCAGTTGCTCTTTCTACCCATGTTTGAGTCTTTTCCCAATAAAGTATTCTTTATCTTCTCTCTTATTTCCTTTGATTTTATCATTCTTTGACTTTTTTGGTATTTGCTACAACTATATGCTTATTTTAAAGTATAGTTAATAGTTAAAATAGATGAAAATAGTTGTTTTTGAGATTAGTTTAACTTTTTGGCTTTAAGAAACTATGTTGCTACTAATTTGCCCCCTTTTTATTGCAGATTTGAAATTATGAGGCTTTTTTAAGCCTAGAAGTGTTTTTTGATTTTTGATTTATTTAGAATTTTTTTGATTCTTTTAGAGTTGAAAAAATCTAAAATTTTAAAACTTGTTTTTCTTAGTCAAATCTTGTAAATTGAAATGGTGTTTTTACTAATAAATTGAGATAGCGTAAATCAAAATGGTGTAATTTGAGATAGCATTTTTTTGGGATGCCATTTTTGAAATGGCGTGTCTTACTGTTGGAACTTTGTCGTTGGTACCGCCCAATGTTAATTCAATGCCTGTTGATCTTGGAGTGGTTCCACCTGTCCTTGAACCTAAAAATTGTGTTACATCTAAATGTCCTGAATTTTATTCTGAAGATACTCTGATGCTTTCACAAGCTATTTATCTTGGGTTACTTTGGTTAGGATTAAGTATTCTACTCAATCCTAGTATCTCATTTGGAAATTTTACAAAACAGTATTTGAAGCTGCGTTGGTGGTTAATCATTAACTCTATGTGGATTTAGGTGGTCATTCCCCACCACTTAGAGACAGCTTCTTACTATCCTGCAATTTCTGTCACAGTATGACCCCGCCTTTTTTACCAACTATGGATTGTGCATTCCCTTATTGAAGGCAAGGTGCTCCCATTTGCCTACTTTCTGCTTCCTGGGGTAACAGAAGAGATCTACACAAGGGCTTTTAAAATCCTTCAGAAGGGCATCAAAGACCTACTCAGTAATAAAAAGAGTTCCCCTGGTCATAACAATAGAGCCAATCCAGATGATGATGAAAAGAATGAAGCTGCCCTTGCTGCAGAACAAGAAGCTCATGATAAAGCACTTGGCCCCTCAACTATAATCATGGACTATGAAACTGCCCAGTATAACGCTTTTATAAATACCTTTGATGGAGAGGTCCAGGGGTGTTTTTCCATTATCAACAGGCTGTCAACAGGCAACTAAAGGGTCTACCTGAGCTCAGCAAGCTTCACCGTCTAGATACATCAGGAAAGTGCAAGTTCTTAATTTAGCAGTTTGTAGCACTAGCCTTTGTAAAGCCAGAGCATACTAGACAAGCCTTTGACTTCCTATGCCAGAATCCATATGCCAAGAAGCATGAGGGTGCCTTTTACCCTTTCATTGAATATTACAAACCACAGTGGATTGGACATAAGGTCACTAAGCGCCAGAGCAAGCCCAGAGCCAAAGCCAACTGGAACTGCTACCAGGAAGTTCTTAAGGATGAGATAAAAACTACTTCATCTTTGGAGGGCTGGCATAAGCATATCAAGTCCTCCTTTGGAATCAAGCCCAGGTACAACACCTTCTACAAGCACCTCAAAGTCCAACAGGGGAAGACTTTTGCATCCATCAGAGATATTGAGAACCGCCCATCCAAGAAGAAGAGAACCACCAAAGAGAAACAATACCAAGAGAAGATCAAGGAAGTTGTGAGAGAGAGGGGCTAAACTAACTAAGTTCAGCTCCCATCCCAGTGCAACAAACCATCAGGATGCCATCCAGTGCGCAACTGGGATGGCCGCTCAGAGAGGGGACCACAGGGAGGACACCGGGGACAACTAGGGGAAGTAGGCATTCAAACCCATTAGAATCAGACCGGTGAGCAACCAGGGAGTGCAAGTAGGAGCGGGAGAGGCCACCTTGGAGGACCTGGGGGGCACCACATTCTTCTGAATCATAGAGGGGAGAGGAGGTGTGGGGGGCACTACCTCTTCAGAACTAGGCAAAGTAAGCTCCACGACGTCCAGGTCCAGATTGTCACACGTCAGGCTCTTAACCACAGCCTCTCCAGAAAAGAGAAGACTGCTGGGGAGGTCCCAGAGACTGGCAGGGTTGCTACCTACCAGACAGGCTGATGAGGAGATTTTCCCCCACAGGTCAGGGGAGGTGGACCACAGAAGCAAGAGAAACAGAGCCAGGGAAAAGACGACAAATTTAAGAGCCAACAGTATCATAGAAAGAACCAGCACAAAATTTGGGGTAGGATGGTATAGTTTCTGGAGAAAAAGGAGATAAAATGGCAAGACTAGGGCAGTCTTTGGCAAATCTTTGGGGAAACAGCAGAATGGGTTTGGGTAGCCTTGCTGTTGTCTTGGGAGCCTTGGATTATAACTGCAAGCAAAAGCGGGTTCAAAACAATGATTTTTAAAGGAAAATTCAAGATAATAATAGAAATTATAGGAAAATTCAATTGAAATCTTGAGCTTCAAACTTTAACTTTGAAGGCGAGGGCAAAAGAGACAACGACTAAGTGAAAGAACACTTGTACAAGGAGCCAGAAGAGAAGCCGGGTTCAAAACCGGCTGGCTAAAGGTAAGCTTAAGGCAGGGGCTACACTCTAATATTTTGAGCTTTAGGGACACAACTGGTTCCAGACAACTCAAAATTAAGAAACTTAAGGTGCAGGTGACTCCAAACTTTAATGTAAGTGGAAAATAGACAAGCAGGGGACTGAAAGTCCCCTTGCTTGGTTAAAAGGAATGGATTGCAAAAAACTGGTCACATGACAGTTGGGGGTGAGCCTGATTGGCTAGGTACAAAACTTTGCTGGATGGGCTCAGGGGGACTGGAGAGTTTTACTCCAATTTCTGAAATCAAATCTGATTGGCTGGAAGGGATGTCAGACATTTGGGGGTCAACTGGGTTATCAAGCGTCAATGTGGCAACACCTGATTGGGTGGCTCTGATAGTTTTTAAAAACAGACAACACCAGGCTAATAGGTAGTCCAAATTAACCAGGGTTTCTTCCCAGGAAGGAGCAACCAAAGGCAGGGATTCCACAGGATAAGCCAGCACAAACCTCTCATCAACCGTGTGAGCTAAATCATTCAACAAATGGAGGGGTTTGGCGGGCGTTTTGGGACCTTTCTTGGTACAACGGGGAAAGATTGAGCAGTCCAAAGCCAGAGGTGGCAGTGAATTTACAGAAGTTGTCAAGGCCAAATATAAGCTTTCAGAGGTTGGGGAATACATCAAGAATATTACCACAGTTCTTAATGACAACCAGGTGATCACAGTCTAGCTTTTAATTAAATTTATTGAGTTTTGCCTAATTTTGTATATAGTTCTTATATGTTAAGTATAATATTTTTAAATAAATAGTTATTCTAAATATCTCATTAATAATTTATGATACTGTTTTTATAAAATGATTGATTTTCTATTGATAGTTTGATGCTTTAGACTGTATTATGTGGCCTATATTGATATTTTACTAGTAAATTATATGTTTTTTGTAGTTTTTAATATAGAAAAAACTTTATATTACTGTTTCTGATTATTACATTTCCTATAATACGCAAATTTTTATGTAGTATCTTTTTACATATTAGATTATTTTTATTTTTATAAGTGGGAAAAAATATTTTATGGCTAAGATAGATAATTTCATAGTGAATTATTTTTGAAGTGTATTTTTATGAACTTTTTTAAATCTATGTTGTCACATTACCCTAAAAAGTATTTTGAAGCTTGATTTTTATTAAGTAAAATGTTCAGGAAATAGGTTTCTGTTTATTAAAAAAGTGCCAACATTTAGTAGTCTGCATGAGTAAAAACTTAATTATGAATTTCCAATGCTGTTGACATTAAAGTATTTTTAATTATGGTTGTTGTCATATAGTAAGTTGACTTGCGGAATGAGTTAATTCTGGAAGTTGCCCCTCTAGAGGAACCATAAATCAACATATCTTTCAGGAATTACCTTGAAACTTACCAGCAGTTTTCCAACACCTCTGGTTGACAGATATTGGCCTCTCTAAACGTCTTTACAAAGATAAACCCCCACCAGATTCAAATCACAAGAGCTAGATTTAATAAGTTGGCTACCTCAAGTGCCATAAGCTGGCTTTAGGGTTATCTTTGTGGTGGACATCTAGTTGCTTGCTTCAGAGTAATAGTTATACGGCCCATTTACAAATCAATTCTATCATCTATACCCTTAAGCCTTTACTATCAAGGTAATAACTAAGCTAGGTGAATGTAAAATAAAATAAGTAAAAGCATATAGTTTATTGGGAAAAGAGAGGAGTTATATAATAGCTGAGATGCATGATGGCTGCAGAGGTGGTATTAACACCTGCATCAAGATCAGAATATGCCACCCTGTTCAGGGATCTAGTGGAGCACTTGTATCCGTCTTCCTGCCTGCTAAAGATGATCTTTAAAATCTGCAGGAGAAAGGGGATATACAATTCACAGGAAGTGGATCACAATTGCAGTTATCATTATGGTAACAGCTGAAAGTTCCTGAACCCAATCCAGGTGGATGTACCCTTTTGATCAGAAGAATTTATCATCCAAGCTATGGTTAAACCATCAGTTCCTCCAGATCTGAAAGGGTTGAGTGTGTATTACAAATAAGCCTTGACATCAGGATTGACCCATTGATTGCCTCAACTATTATTTTCTGCAGTCCAATCTATTACATTAAGTACGTCAACCGGTGAAACCTCATTCTAGGTTGCTGGGTCATAACAAAGTTTATGGAGGCTGCTACTAGCCAGCCCAGCTCAAGTTAAAACTGGATACCTTTTAAAAGCTATGTTGCTTGGAAATTTTCCCTCAGGGGCTTGGGCACCATTACAAAGTCTGCCTGAATAAGCGCAATATTGTGAGATATAGCATGTAATCCATTCAGACTCAAGTTCAGATATCAGGGACATGGGGATAGCCTGTAACATCAAATTTACCAGTCAAGATAAAGGCTTGCAGTGGTTGGAAAAAGGTGCCATAGGGTTGACTAATCCTAAGCCAACAGCATGGATCAAAGCATTAAAAATATATTTATTGGAAAAAAGAGGGGGATCAATATTTGGATCCCCTTCACCAGGATATCTGAGCATACAGATGCAAAAGCACTCTTCATTGAAAACATTAGGGGTAGAGATTCTAAGGGTTTCCATCCTGGCAAACCCACTGGGAAAGACCAAGGTTTAGAAATCAGCCTTCTAAACTACATATTTAAAAGCAAGGTAAAGCATCATCTTCAATTACTCCCTCTTGGGGAATTAACGCCCCAAGTAGATCATCAAATGGCTCACCAAATGGTTCACTAACCAGCCAGTAAACTGGTGACACCATTATCAGTCAACCATCTATGACAGGGATCACTCAATCCTGGTCCTAAATGGAACACAACTTGATTAAGCCTTGTGACTCAAGAGGAACATTACTCAGATAAGCCCCATGACCCCCATGACATACATGGATGGTATGTGGTTTGTCATGATACTATATATTATTCTATATTCATATTCAATAAAGTATCATTCTCTTCTTAAATATCCCCTTTTTCTGTTTATTATACTTCCCAGAAGTATAAACTTGACAGTGGTAGCACAGGTAGGTTAGCCATACATACCCAACTCAAAGGAAAAATTACTCCTAAGAAAAAGACCCAAGCAATGGTACTCCCTAACAGCTGGAGAGACTACAAAGAAGGACAAGACGTTCCCGCAGGTTTTGTTATCTACAGCAAAGTCCTTGTACCCATTTAACAATACAACACTCTCAAAGCCTGCAGACTGCTACCCACAGTACCAACCACAACAGCACCACAGCAGCCTGAGATACCTAATATTGTATTCCAACGCCTGCATACAGCCAAGATTGGAGCTTTCACAGGACTATGTCAGGAAAAAGCCTCTCTTTGGATCAACAGTACACAAAGCAAATTTGAGCAAGTGGATTACCCCAAAGACTCTGGGTCAGTGAAATTGCCCTTTGCGTTACAAGGAACTGCTTCACGTTTTGTAAGCAAATGGCTAGCCCAACATCCTGATCAAAAGGGAGACTGAGAGCTATTCAAGAGTGCATTCCTTAAAAAGTTCTCCATGAAAGATTCCAACATAGTAATCATGACAGAACTTTGAACCTTCAATATGATAGTAACAATTGAGTTGTACATTGCTGCATACAAAGACCTACTTGACCGCGCACCCAACATGATCAACTTCAATGAAGCGGGGCAATGCTTGGACTTATACAATGGTCTTCCCACGCACATTAGACGTCAGTTTGATATGACCCACTGCAAGAACCTTGAGGAAGTATTCTTGGAAGGCAAACACACGGCCCAAAAATCTGACAATCTACATGCAACCAACAAGCGCAAAGAGAGCTCTTCAGCTAGGAAGGATCGTTGACCCAACAAGAAAAACAATTGAGCCAATAACACCCATCCTTGAACTGGTAATTGCACTGCACAAGCCAACCAGACAAGCACCAAAGATGCCAACAAGGAGGAAAAAGCTCAGGGGAGTGCTTAGGCAAGCCACCCTCCCCCAACCTAAAAGACTTATACAGGGACCAGAGTGTGGATTCAATCACCATGATCCAAGTACCCTCCAACAACCCTCTAATGTTTGCCACCCAAACTGGAAATAAACCCCTCACTTATCCTTTCTGTTTTTGCAGATATCAGGGCACCACACTATTTGACACTGGAGCAGACCAATCCCTAATTGACAAGAAATTTGCTGACCTCATGAGACTACCAACCACTTGAAGCAATATCAGGAAGGTTATCATGGCAGACAACAGAAGCACACCAGTCACTCAAGAGGCAAAACCTTTCTGCGCCCAAATTGGGGACGTAAAATCACACTCAGCGGCCCAATCATACCAATCCCCAAGTATGACGTTATAATTGGCCTGGACTGGATGAGAAAGACCAAGCCTCAAATTGACTGGGACAGTGCTATCCTCACCATTCAAAGAGGAGAAGTACACCACCATGTTTATTCAACTCACTTTGATACGCTTATGAGGGACCATGTATTTGTAAAAATTATGGAGCCAGAAGAGGAAACCAACCCTAGCAAGATCAATTGAAGTACCTGCACATACAAGGTCATCCACTTTAAGAATATGGAGACTCAACATGAAAAGAACCCCACCTGATACCAGCTAGTTAACAAGTTTCCTACTGTTTTCCAAGAAACACTGCCAGGACTACCTCCTGACTGCGGCATACAACATGAAATTAACCTCAAAAGGAGTGTATCTAAAGCACAACCTATCTACTGTCTCACACCGCAAGAAGATGACACCCTAAAGGCTTACCTTGACAAAGCACTCAAGAAAGGACTCATACAACCATCAAAGTCACCTTTTAGTGCTGCTGTCTTTTTTTTGGCAAAGAAAGATGGAGGACTCTGTCTGATCACTGACTACAGAGCGCTCAATGAGGTCACAATCAAGAACAAGTATCCCCTGCCCCTAATTGACGCCCTGGGGGGTCCCAAATCTTTAATAAATTTATTTGACAGCAGGTTACCACCAAATTTGCGTGAAACCTGAAGACATTCCAAAGACTGTATTTAGAACTAAATACAGATCCTTTGAATGTGTTGTTCTCAACTTTGGCATGACAAATGCTCCCAGTACCTTTGTGACCTTCATGAACAAAGTTTTCAAGGAACACATCAGAAAAAAGCAATGATCTACCTGAACAACATCATCATTTACAGTACCAACCTGAAACAACACTTGGAAGACGTCCACCTGGTCCTCTACACCCTTGAAGAAAACCAACTGGTCGCAAAAACGTCAAAGTGTGAATTCTTCTTGACAGAACTCCCATTCCTCAGTCACATTATCAGAAAGGTCAGAATCAAACCAGATCCAGACAAGATATGTGCCATAACTGAGATGCTAGCACCAAGAAATAAGAGTGAACTCTGCACCTTCCTTGGAATGGTAGCCTGCGTGAGAAGGTTTATCCCTGATTGGCGTGCCTTAACAGCTCCCCTGTCTGCCATCACAGGCAAAACAACTAAGTTTGTCTGGACACCACTACGTGATCAACACTTCTGCCAACTGAAGGAATGCATGGTTACCGCCCCTTCCTCCAATATCCAAATTCTGAGGGAATCTATGAGCTAGAAACCAATGCTTCTGATTATGCTATAGGAGGAGTACTCTGTATCCAAACGGCAGAAAAGGACTTCCTCCCCGTGGCATATGAATCAAGGAAGCTATCTGACAGCAAACAAAGATACCCCATACATGACAAATAGTTGATAACCATCATACATTGCCTCATGAAGTGATGATGCTACCTGGAAGGAGCCCAAACGTTCAAGGTATTCACCAACCACAAGTTGCTGATATTCTTCAAAATGCAACAACACTTGTCAAGGAGACAAGCCAAATAGATGAGTCTCATACAGAGATACCCCATGCAAAGCAAATATAAGCCAGGAAAAGAAATGATTACTGCAGATGCCCTGTCAAGGCTATACAGCAAACACGTCTTCTGCACTGATGGCAACCCCAACTGGTCCATGTTAATCATGGAAAATCTCCAGGAAGTGTTCCCACATGGAACCCTATTGGACATCCAAGAGAAATTCCTTAAGAACAAACATCTGTTCAAAACATATATGGTACACTACACCAAATACTTCCAAATGGTGACACTGTACCCTAAGTCCCATCAACTCAAAAGATTGACACAATCCTCCAATATCACAGAGACCTTGGACACACCCGCAGCAGAAACTTGCACAAATACCTCAAGACACGCTACTGGTGGCCCAACATGCTAGATGATATCAGAGAGGCACTGGAACAATGCAAAGTCTGTGAGAAGTACGCCCAAACCAAAACACCACCGAAGTCAGTAGTACCCATATCTATCACACAAACTTTCAAGTTATGGTCACTGGATATTGTGGGACCAATACCTGGCAAAAACAAGGGCAAGAAGTGCATCATCACAGCTATTGACTATGAAACTAGATGGCCTGTGGCGCAAACCACTAAAGAACACAAGGGCAACAATGTGAGAAAATTCATTGGAAAAGAAATCATAGTCAAGTTTGGCAAACCTGACCTTCTAATCACAGATAGAGGCACTGAACTTAAGACCATTGACACCAATATATATATGCCAAGAATGGAATAAAACACATCAATACCAGCCTATATCACTCTCAAGCAAATGAACATGTAGAACAAGTAAACAGCGCGCTTGTAGAAGCCCTCAGTAAGTTATCTGCTAACAATCCAAAGGCCTGGGTCAACATGCTCCCAACTGCACTCATGATCTGCAGAACAAGAGTTAACCGCAATAGGGGCAAAAGCCCTTATGAACTTGTCTATGGACAAAAGCCTGCTCTCATTAATACATCCACAGGACCACAGTTACATCTGCCCAAAAAGGTACCAGATGACAGTGACCCCAACATACTACAAGCCAGAAAGGACAAAGAAGAAATGGAACACCAAAGGGTCAAAAGGGAAACAATCCCATTGCAACAAGAGAGATTCCAAGTCAGGGACAAAATCTGGGTTGTTAACCACAACCAACACAGGTTGGACCCAGGACTGCGTGGTCCAGGCATCTTAATGGAAGTCAAGCCCAACAACATCTACCTCATCAAAGGAATCGGAGCTTGGACTGGATTAAAACATATGCACCACAACCGCCTCTACCTGTGCAAAGCAAGAACAGTACAACAAAACTCCAGGCTCCCTGTTCCCAACGCCAAACTGGATCAATACCAAGCACACATCCCCAACACTCTTAAAAAAATCCCCAAAGCTCTGCCTTCCAGCACCCCAGGGGGAGATGTCTCAACATCTTTGATTACTCCCTCTCAGGGAATTAACACCCCAAGTAGATCACCAAATGGCTCACTGAATGGTTCACTGATCAGCCAGTAAACTGGTGGCATCATTATCAGTCAACCATTCATGACAGGGATCACTTAATCCAGGTCCTAAATGGAACATAACTTGATTAAGCCTTGTGACTCAAGAGGAACATTACTCAGATAACCCCACGACCCCCATGATGTACATGGGCGTTATGTGGCTTATCATGATACTATATATTATTATATATTCATATTCAATAAATTATCATTCTCTTCTTAAATCTTCCCCTTTTTCTGTTTATTATACTTCCCATAAGTATAAACTCAACAAAGGGATAAAAATCTTTTAAAACTTGAAGAGAAAACAATGTAGGTGCTGGTTTGAGCTAAACCCACTTGGGATTTCAGCTTAGGCCTACTCTTCAAGGGAAGGGTTCATTTATTGAATAAAGTGGGGGAGCCATTAGAAACTGTTAGACAGTCATCAGGAAAGACAGGTGTTTAACTTATGCTGATGCTCTGTTGTAAAGAAGATAGACTCCCTTCCTGCCAACATATATAACAAAATTATGCATTCTGCTGCTAATGTCAAAATATGGGAAATAGCTCCTGATTAGATGTGTAACAAATTCCCAAGTGCTGATCCATCAATTAGATATTTGCCGCTCATACCATACTTGAATCTTGCCACAATGCCACCCCCATGGTGGATTATTGGCTTCCATTTCTGGTATATTAACTACTGTCTACAAATAGAGCTATAATTTTTCTTACATATCTCTCCCTTCCTATTGAACTGTTGTCTTCCCCTTCAATCACTGAACCATCATTAGTTCAGTTGCAACAGTGCTAGCAGAAGTAGGTTTTATTTATGTCCAACTTCAAGAAAAACTTCATCACAAAAAATAGAGCACTGTCTATATGACTACCACTACCTGAGAACCCTTCCCACTCATCCCAGAAGTATAAATTATATACCAAGGCCAAATCATGATAGTCAGCATTTACAATCAACTCTGTCTGGGACAGCACAACATCAGTGTCACCCCACTGTAGAGGATCCAGGAAATTCATGCTTGCTTTTTCATTATCCCAGTCTGAATCTTTTACGGGTTGAAAAGGAATCCTTTATGTGAGCTTTGGTGAGCTTGGATTCCAGGCAAGCAATCTTGGCATTAAAATTGCCGCCATCTGGTGATCACTTCCATGCTTTTCACTTCCAATAGTCTTAGCTACAGACTGTATCTTTTATCCCATGGTAGTCTTCTTTCAGTTAAAAGCCAAAAACATAAAGCATAAAATTATTGAGGGGAAAGCAACCATTGTCACAAATATAAGCATCTTATTTATATTATCATGTTTCTGTTATTTAACAATTGGGGTATAATTGACTGAAAACCCCTTGGGTTCTGTGATCACATATGGATTTCTATTGTGTGATCTATGTCACAACAGCGTCATGAAATCAAGATCTTTACCAAAAGGATCTTCACACTATTAACCTATAAGAATGTACCTTAATACATTCCAGAATTGCCTGATTCCTTCTGTGGAAATGTATTGTTTTGGCTTGAAGAATTACAGACTTCTGGTGCCAAAACCATGTGGAATATACATATTCCTGATCCAAGCTATCATTGTTCCAGATGGGAACCAGCTGATCAATCCTGAATGCATAGACACCATTGTCTACAATTAGCTGTTTTTTTTATTTAATGGTTTTTTGCATTGAAAACCCATTAAAACACTTTGAAACTCAAACCAGGCACCACTGCAGTGCCCAGGAACTTTCCCAGGTGGCACCTGAAACATTCACTGGGCAGCACTTTAAAAATCAATTAGGTGGCGCCTCTACCCTAAAAAAATTGCCAGACCAGCTCTTTTAAACCACACTTTAGGGGTTTACTTTTGGTTAACCTTAAGCAAACTTCTTGACACTTTCAAGGCAATTAAAACAATATGATTAAGTCATCATTAATCATGTTCCCTATATATATTAATTAACCTTAACAGTTAATTAATTTTTTTGAAAACAACAAGTCTTTACTTGAAATAGTCAAGCCCGTTTTAGCCTGATGATTAGATCTTCATTGATCATATTCAAGGGGATCAATTAATTAACCTTCCCAGTTAATCAATTAGTTGGGGACACCTAATCTCATGATCTGAAGCGGTCTTATGATTCATCTAGCTCCTTGATTAGTACATCCTATTTGATTCCTGGGTATCAATCAACCTTCCCAGCTAATCAATTGGTTGGAGACATCTAGTCTCATGATCTTAATTGGCCCAATGATTCATTTAGTCCCAAAATTAGTACAGCCTAGTTTATTCCTGGGTATCAATCAACCTTCCCAGCTAATCAACTGTTTGGAGACACCTAGTCCCATGATCTGAATTGTTCCAATGATCCGTCTAGTCCCTGGATTATTACAGCCCAACTGATCCCTGGGTAATCTACTACTACACCAGAAGATCTTCCCAGGCCAATCACATTGCTTTGGATTTCAACTCATGGAATTCTTCACAATTCAACCAGGCTGTGAAACCACAGCTTACTGTGACTGTGTACCTGGTCATAGTTGAAAACCTGATTTGTAGGGCTTAAGGCAATCCCAGAGGCAGGGCAAATGATGCTAGGGCACTGTTGTCTCTTATAGGTATGGCTGCATTTTATGGATATCTTTTTGCAAGCCTGGATCAGAGCCCTGCCCCTGAGATATAACTTTTCAGGTCTTCTTTACTACCTGCCCAGGGTGAACCCTCAGGATACCTGACTACTGGTTGAAGGCAGCAGGGATCTGATCCACTACCCTGAGCTAGGGTCCTAAATTGAGGTTTCCCGGACAGCAAGCGTATTGAGGCCTGGGGGAACTTATCCCTTGGGACTTCACTGGATGTGGGATGGGCTTGCCTCTAACAGCTTCACTGCTGTTCAGCTCTTGAATCAGGGTAGTAAGCCAGTGCTGATGCTTGTCTAGCCTGAAGGCAAAAAGTGGCTTTAAGAGCCCAACCCTAGTGTCAGATTCTTGCACAATGTGACGGGAAGGAGATGTCTTCAACAACTTAGTTGCCCGCTCTTCAAAAGAGCTGAAATGCTGGCAAATCTGGAGAAGGTAGCTGCTATTGTCTGCTGACGTTAAAAAATGGTTGTAACTTAAATACAGAATCTGTAACAAAAGTAACAGTTTCAAGGCCCCAGGCGGGGAATCAAACCCCCTCCTAGCCGCCAGGCGGGGTTGGCGGGCGGGGAGATTTGCCTGCACCTGGATTTGCTTTGAAAATCAAAAATCCAGGTGCAGGAACCATTCCTGCTCTGGTGGCAGCTGTGGGGCCCATTCTGGGTCCCAAAAGCTACGCTCAAGCCTTGATGGGTTTGGCTGGGCCTGGGCAGGCTAAATTTAACTGCCCAGTAAACTCAGTTCAAGCCCACCCTCCATCAAGTAATTTGGGGATCCCAATTGGGAATCCCTTTTAAATCAAGTTTCTTTGCCTCAAAAATTCCTGTCAAGCCAGTCCAAAAATGGTGACCAGATTGGGAAAACCCTCATGACTCCTGAAGCCAAACCTGTCAGAACCAATGACCAGCCACGCCAAGATGGACCACCAAGAAGCCAAACAACTGTTCCTGAAACCCCCAAAAATGACCATGAAGCAGCCAACCAAACAGCAGAACCTGAGATGCCAAGCCTTGCTATAAAGTTAGCACCAGAAGAATGCCAAGAGGCACTTGCATGTCAGTAAGTATATAAATAAGAAGCACCTGAAAAAGTTCTGTATCATCATCCTTACCAATAAAGTTGTTATGAACCTTTGGTTCATCCATCTGTTTCCATACTTATTTTTGATACTATTTCATCTGCAAACACCAAAGCGTCAGTACCCATCCACAGGAATAGATAGACAGACTCCAGTTGACAAAACTAAAGCCTTTGACTACTATTGCCCTCCCAACGCTCCATTTGGCCCTGTGCATTTCACTGAGTATCCCCCAAACCCTGATCACAAACCCTGGACCTTGGAAGACTTGCAGTGGTAAACACGCCCAAACACTCCCAAGGAACCCTACCAAATTGTCTGTGACAGCAAAGCAATCATCATTTACCCTTTAATCTTCAACAGGAAATACAACAATCCTGCTGCCTACCTGGTCCCAATGGAACCAACTCCGACACCCAAACTGACCATCTCAACCCCAGCCACTTTTGATGCCACTGGCCAGAGTAATCAATTCCTGGGAGTGCTTTATCTGGCGCTCACAGGGTTGATTGATTCTGCCTTGCCAGAGGCCGGGCCCTGAGCTGTGGCTGGGAAGGCCATTTCCTACCTGGTAAATCTAGGTCCCATAATCTGGTGGGCCATGCCAGTACCTGCTTTGACTCCTCCCTCACCTGCTGGAGCTCCAGGGTACTCTGGGTATCCTGACAGAATCTACTAGGCTGGGGGTTGGTGTTGGTGGGTATTTTTCAGATTGAGATCAGATCATTTACATTTCAAAAGTACTGCGCTCAGAAGTACCTTGCTTAGGGCAAGACAGTGACAGCTTTATGGATGATAAAAATGTTAGGTATCAATCCCCTGAGCAGCTTATGTGATGTCAAAGGATATCTTGGTGTATCCACAGTATCCTCTGCAGCTTGGATCAGAGTTTTTGGTACCTTTGAGGAATCAAACACCTTTGGATTGTCTGATAGTTGATCTGGTTTCACAGAGCTAGCTCCAGAAGAAACTATTTTATCTGTAAGTCTAGGCTGTGGGAGACTTAGTCCACCTGGCCCAGTTGTAGAAGATGAGCTCAACTTATTTGCCAAGTCAAGAGATTTGTCTGGAGACTTGGAGTGTATCAACTCTCTGGCAGTCAGGAAAAATTTGATCCTTGTTTTCAACAATACCTGGCAGTCAAGAGATGGGCTGTATCCCCAAGAAGTCAGATGCTGCCACCGCTTTTTTCACCACTCTTTGTACCAATAAGGTATCCACCAAATTTTTGAAGCCAAGGGCTTCAAGATGTGACAGAAATTGCCAGGATATAAGAAGCTGCCACCATGTGGTGGGGAATTGCCCACCAAATCCACACAGAGTTCATGATTAACCACCAATACAGCTTGGGATACCGGTTTGTGAAACTTCCAAATGAGATACTAGGGTCAAGTAAAATAATCAACCCCAACCAAAAAAAAGATCTCAATAAATGGCCCGCAAGAGAATCAGAGTGTCTTCAGCATAAAATTCAGGACATTGAGATAGCAAAGAAGTTTCAGCTATAACGGTGGGAGGGCCGGCTCTGAGATTGACAGGCATTGAATTAACATTGGACAGCAATAACAACAAAGTGCCAACAGCAGGCCCCCATCTTCCAGTAATGATCCGGCTAAGGATTAAATTGTGGGGAATGCAGCCCAAAAGGCCAACTACAGGATGCATTTAAAATAAAGATTGGACCAAGGGATAACTGATTTTATTGAGTAAATTTTTGGGAGGGCTCAACTATTAAGAGTCAAAACAGCAAAAATTATTCAGTATATAACAAAATTTGACTAAGCAATACCGCCTAGATCCTGGGTTCCTATTCCTTCCACATTGGCAAGTGAGTATCTAGTCCAGGTTGCCAAGAGCCCTTGAGTGACCAACTTCTGATGACCATGCTGATTAACAAGTCCATATCTGGTGACCCTTAAATTACGTCAATTTATCAACATCAACTTACAGGGGGATCAGATTTGGCCAACAAGCTGGAGCAGCTGTAACCCATTTTGATCAACTGTTTGATCCAAGTCCTTAAATCAGTCAGTTTTGTTAAAAGTTCTCTGGCTTTCTGAGCTTTACTACTTGGCTAAATAATCCCTGGCATTATGGAACTTACCATGACACAAGAAGGCAGTAGCCCATAATCACCTTCACAAGAGAGATCTGACCTGGACCACCACCACATGGTCTATGAGGTACTTCAGCCCTCCAGCAAGATCTTCTGGGAGAGGGGTACCTTCTAGGTAGCTTCAAGTTAGGTATCCCAGTGCATGCTTGGCCCCATGTTCCCACGGCCACCGTCAGAATTTAACCTGCCTGCGTGTATCATCCTCCATGCCAGTGATTCCCAAGGAATATCTTTGTACTTCTACTGCATGCTAATCAAGGTTTTTGCCAGGAACAGTTCTCCTGGGTGTTGAGAGTAGAGTTGGGTTCCAGCTTTCAGGCTTGAAGCCAAATTCCAGAAGATAACACCAAAATAAAGTTGGGATCCTCAGCATGGAGGATTCACATGCAGACGGGTTAAATTCTTACCGCTGCTGTTCCAACTATACCCATGCCCCAGGTGGGTTAAGGTATGCTAGACCACCTGGGCCAACCCAGGTAGGGGGTCTGGATCCCGGCTTGGATGCCCCAACCAGGGACCAGCTGGTGGTTCATAATAGAGGTACAGTGGCCCAAACTTGACCCATCTGAGCCATCTGAGCCAACTTTGGTCATGAGGTTCAGGCCCCTGCCAACCATATCCCTGGGGATGAATTACCCTATGGGGCCAGATTAAGGTTTGGAGCCCTAAAGTCTCATAAGGTGGATGGTACAGGTTGGCCTGCTGGTCTAAAGCTATCATGTCTAATCCATCCTGGGGAGCTTGAGGTTGGGGTGGGGTCAGCTAGCTTTACCCTGTAGGCCATGGGCTTACAATGCACCATCAGGGTATCCCTGAGAGGGGTCTGGTGGGAGTAGATCTCTATTGACCCAGGTAAAACCATGGCTGGACCAACCAAGCCTTTGGAGCTTATCCCAGCCAGCTCCAGGGATCTCTGGCCAGGGGAGCCCCAAAAGCTCATAAGGTGGATGGTACAGGTTGGCCTGCTGGTCTAAAGCTATTATGCCTAATTCATCCTGGGGAGCTTGAGGTTGGGGTGGGGTCAGCTAGCTTTACCCTGTAGGCCATGGGCTTACAATGCACCATCAGGGTATCCCTGAGAGGGGTCTGGTGGGAGTAGATCTCTATTTACCCAGGTAAAACCATGACTGGACCAACCAAGCCTTTGGAGCTTATCCCAGCCAGCTCCAGGGATCTCTGGCCAGGGGAGCCCCAAAAGCTCATAAGGTGGATGGTACGGGTTGGCCTTCTGGTCTAAAGCTATTATGCCTAATTCATCCTGGGGAGCTTGAGGTTGGGATGGGGTCAGCTAGCTTTATCCTGTAGGCCATGGGCTTACAATGCACCATCAGGGTATCCCTGAGAGGGGTCTGGTGGGAGTAGATCTCTATTGACCCAGGTAAAACCATGACTGGACCAACCAAGCCTTTAGAGCTTATTCCAGCCAGCTCCAGGGATCTCTGGCCAGGACCCAAATCTTATCCAGTGACAGGTTGCCCAGGTTCCCACTGGGGGTGGTTTAGGTAATGAACCCTAAAATAAATTTGGGTTGTCCCTATGCAAGGTTCGATGGCTCTATGAACCTGACCCTCTGGGGGATCTGTTAGGTTGCTGTAAGATATATTGGTGGGTATGTAGGGCACTCCTTCTGTTACAATCTTGCACTATAGGTGACCAAGACCTATATATGTGGTGGGTGGGTCAAACTGACTCATGCACCAACCAAGTGTATCATGGTAGGAGTCCTGGGGTCTTATCCTGGCAAGGAATGCACACCTATGTGCTCCCTTTGGGGTAAAACAAAAGCTCAAAGAACTATATACTGAAGATCTCATTTATTGAAGTTCAGTAGCTTTTGCTGGAAGCTGTCTGGGTTCAGGTTTAGTGCAATTGGTAGATTTTTTTGGGTGGTTGGCGGTTAAAGTTGGTAACTGTAAACTTTAATCAGGTGTTTGGGAGCTGGGTTATCAGTTGTACTTGGGGCTGTGTTGGACGAAAAATGGGACAACTACAGCATTTGCCATAACTGTCCTGTCCTCCCACCCCAATTATGTCTGTTAGATTTCCTTACATTAGGGGGATCCAAAGTTTCCTAAAAAGAAGGGTGCAGAAGGCTTTCTGTTCTCTAAAAAAGCCTAATAATATATATATCTATAGTATTTTTTAAATCAATTCTTTACTTGTGGATTCAAATGTTTTAACTTTTAAAAATAGAGGGAAAAATATAACTCTTGTTTTAAAAATAAAATCTGGAAAAAACACTCATTCTGTGGAAGTGTAAGGGAACGGTTCAGGAAAACCGTACCCTAGACAAGTTTCCAGAATTATTTCTGGATCTGAGACTGATGGCTGGTTTATAAAAAGGCAGCTATTGTTTCAGATTTGCCCCAGCCCTAGCTGTATTCACTGGAGCAGCAGATAATATGGGGTTAGGGTTGACCAAGGATCTGGTACTGCCTGATGGGATGCTTGTTTTTAATTTGGAACCTGCTCGGAAATGGTTCAGCCACCCTCACCAACAAGGTGGTGGGTAAAGATTTGGGTTGGTATTTTTGACCAGGAAGGGTTCACGTTGATCCACGTTATCTGATAGGGGGAGCTCAAAAGGTAGGGTACAATTAACTGGTTTCTTAGAAGATCGGGGGTAGGATACTTCTCCTATGTATGGATGAGATGCTTTGAATAGAGATGGGGTTAACTAGTTCACCCCTTTTCTGAAAAGCAGCCCAGCTATATCATCAGTATAAGATGGTGGGTTAAAAGGGAAATGTCAATAAGTGAAATGTTGAGCCTGGGTTAAATAGGATGGGTTTAAGAGTGGTATTATCTAGGAAAGGTTTTGTAGAATAAATCCTAATGCAGCCAAGTATATCTGATACATGGATGTGGGCAATGGTTTACTTGGGGTTGATATTTGGAAGCGTGATGGCGTTTGGATTTTTGAAGTGATGGTAGATTGGGTTGCTTAAAGTACTGGGAGGATAGATCCGTTTGGGGGTTATTGGTACGAATTCTAGCGGTGGATTGTTTGATTGGGGGGCATCAGGTGATATTGGTTTTTGCGGTGAGGCGTTTGGGGAGAGTAAGTTGGAGGTGTTATTTTTGATGGGTTGAATTCCAAAGTTGGGGGTTTGGATGAGAATTTGTAGTAAAGTATGAACTTTGGATGGGGAAACTCTTAGTTTTAACTCTTAGTTTTAAGCGGTAAAGTCGGTTAATTGTAAGCTTGAGTCGAAGTTGCATATGGAGTGGGATATAAGCAAGGATAGGGGAAATGTGGGCTGGCATGTCTCAAGATTCAGAATCCCAGTTCAACGCTGAAGCCGGTAGCGTCGCTCCACTCATCCATTCTCCACCAGCCAACGTGTGGCGAGAGTACACTGCCGAGTTTATTGGCTCGCTGGTGCTGGTCCTTCTTGGGGATGGGGTGATTGCCCAGGTAACCTTCAACAAAAACTCCTACGGCACCAAGTTTCTCAGCATCAACCTGGGGTGGGGGATGGGTCTGGCATTCGCAATCCTTCTGGCAGGGCCAACATGTCACCTCAACCCCGCCGTAACCCTGGCACTTGCAGCAATAGGAAAGCATCCCTGGGCCAAGGTCCCAGCATACATTGCAGCACAGCTGGTTGGTGCATTCCTCGGTGCCTCTGCCTTGTTTATGGTTTACTGGCCTGCTTTCTTCTCTTTCCCAGATGGTGCTCAGACCCTGAAGACAGCTGGTATCTTTGCTACATTTCCCTTTGAGGGATCTCCCTTCTACGCATCGTTTATGACAGAGATTCTTGCCACTGGGTTGCTGATGATGGGAATATTGGTGCTTGGAACTCACAAGATGCCATCGTACTTTGGTGCATTGTGGGTTGGGCTGTTGGTTGGAAGTATTGGTATTTCGCTTGGCCTGATGACGGGGTATGCTATGAACCCAGCACGTGATTTGGGACCTCGGCTCTTTACTCTCGCTGCAGGATGGGGCACCGCGCCCTTTACTGCTGCCAACTATTACTTCTGGATCCCCATCTTCGGCCCCATCTTCGGTGCCCTTGGCGCAGCATTCATCTCCAAGCACCTGTTCCTAACTCGATAAGTTTAATAAATATTCCTACTTTAAAAGCCACTTCCATCTGTTTTTTTAAAAATCAAAGCTACTATAGGCTCACTAATCTATCTGAATCTCCATCCCGTATAGCACATGATTAACGTCAGACAGGAAATCCTTTCGTTTAATAATTTATTAATCTAAATGCGTCTGTATTGGGGGTAAATGTAGTCTCCCCATACAAGCAAATCTATGAACGAGTATATAACCATCCCACCAAGGATCCTCCATAAACCGTATTGAGGTTCCAAATCAAACCTACACGATCCTGTGGGATATCCTGTAGGATAGGTTTGACCCCACCATTGCCTGAACCGGTAGCAACCAGATCTAAGCAAGTTCAAACCAATGATTTAATGGAAACCATTAAACGTTTGCTGGTTAAATTAAATTAATCCATCTATGCATCCCCTTTGATTTGGGAATTTATATCTGGAATGCTCAATCCATACCATTGACGATGGCGTCCCAGCAGGTAGATCTCAAAGGTAATTGTATGAGATCATGGCATGAATCAAGGTTAATTAAAAATAATTCAATGCCTTCCTGCAAAACCCCTTTGGTCAGCGATTGACTTTGGAAGAGCGGGGTTGCGATCGAGCTGCAGCTCTAATGTTCGCACAATCCAGCCTGGTTTCAACCCCACCAGGGCATTGCCTAAACCTTTTCCTCCTTCTAAACCCCGCACTATACCGAGGATAATTGCCGAGACGGGTCAGGAACCTGGCCAACCGTAAAGGGTTCGCCCCTGGCAACAACTACCGTAGGTTTCAAAGCTACAGCGCTAAGCGAGATCAACTCAGATGCAAACAAAATCTAATTCATCTGAACTTATTCCATTTAACTATTGATCCAGGTCCACTTCGATTGCGTTCTGACATGCATTGATTTCATTTCCCGATGAGTTGATTTCGTTTACCGCCATAGCCTTGAGAACTACTGCAGCTGCCAAATGGGTTTAAGTCTGGAGGGAAAATAAGCTTGCCAGGTTATCCCGCCCTGCTGTGAAACCAACTTTGCAAGCACTATCGGTTGGCCTTAGAGGTCATTCAGCTCAAGCTATGGAATGCCAAATGGTTAGGGCTGCGTCGGATTTCAGACAAATGGCTTCTTTTCTTAAAAGATGCCACCCGTCCAAAATCCAGAAATGATTTCAAAATATTCTTCTCAAAGAAGATTCTCTTGAAATCTTTTCATTTAAGAGCAAATCTGGATGTTGAACTTCCGTTTTTTTAAATAAAAAAATTATTTTTCTTTTCTCCTTCTTATTTAAAAAATTTAAAATTATAAATTTGAAATTTAATTTTTTTTAAAAATAGTTTTTATTTCTGGCCCGTCCGGAAAATAGAAGGCCTTCTTAGACCTTCTTTTTTTATGAAATTTCAGATTCTCCCAGTGTAGGGGAATCCAAAAGAAGTAGACAGGGAAGGGCAAACAGGACAATTATGGCATTTGTCGTAATTGTCCCTTTTCTGGGCTGACACTGCCCAACAAATGGTGAGAGTTTGCTTTTGGACTGAAATGTTCCGCTTGCCCAAGTTTGGATCAAGTTCAATTAGTGAGTCACTTATGCCTCTACCAGCAACATGCCACATCAGTGTCTCCACTAATGATACAAAGATCAATTCCCTCAGTATTTAAGGGAATTTCCCTTTCTAAATAAAGTTTAAGCTTATCTTTATTCCGCTTCAGCACCCTTTAAGCTTCAAGCACCCGCTCCCTGCCATCCAGGAAGGCTCATACTCCACACCATCCCAAAACAGGGCACAGGGTGATATGCTTTACCTTGTCCCACGCCCAGTTTGCTAACTCTTACATAGCTTGGACTGAAATCCTTCCACCATAAAGACTTTTTGTCCAGCTCTCCCCTAAATCAGTATAGCACAGCTTGGCAGGCCCCACATGAATTCTGGGGTACAAAGATTGCTGAGGCAGACACCTCATTTCATCCCAAGCATGCCAGCTCCAGAGCTGAAACTAGCTCCTTCCCGCCAGCATAGAGCTATTTGCTTAAACCAGATCCACCAACTGGTAACCCTCATAAACCTTACCGTATCTCCACCCCTCACCTGGCATATTGTTATTGGGAAATAACCATTCTTAAACCACCTTGGTATACAAAATTTCAGTAGCCCCACCTCCTACACCAATCATGCATCTGCCAGTAAGATCTGCAGTTCACAACCAAAAGGGGTCCAACCACCTCTCACTAAGGCTTCCAAGGTAGACCTGCCACAGCAAAGCAGGTACAGGGCTCATCAAAATCCCCCAGGAATACAGATCCAACCTGAACCAGCCATCCTTGGAAACAAGGCAGCTACATGAAAGGGTAAAGGATCCCCTGCCAGGAGATAGAGCTGTTAGAGGTATAAGTAAACCCTCTCAGGTACAAGCTAGGAAGCAAACCGGGTATAGCGGAACCCAAGCGTTAGGATCCAGCCGGTCCGGTTCCAGGGTGCAGACCCCCCAGAACACCTCCCACCATGGAGCATCAGGATAGCTTGGCAGCTTCAAGTGTGACCCACCATCCACCATCCCAGGATCCCCAATTGGACCAGGAAATAAATCTTTATAACCATTAGTAATCATCTGGACAATCAACTGGTTGGTATGGCTATACAGATATCCAGTTGGGCCCTCTGTATCACAAGCATGGCAGGGTTTCTTCTGGGGATGGCTCAGCCTAAGTGCTGCTGGCTGGAAAAGCAGGCTTCAACCCCGTGCCTGTTGTTAATACTTGGGGATCTAAACTGTACAGTTGATTGTGAAGGAGGGTGGCAAGAGGAACCAAGTCTGAGCGGGGTGGGCTCCCCCACTTGATCTCCTTGCCATCAGTTGCTGGGGTTCCAACTTAACCTCCTGGGAGATGAAGCATTTGCTGGCATTACCATGATTAATGGTGCTGTAGGATAAGTCACCACTGCCTACAGGGAGTCCACCTTGTCAAACTATACCAGAGCTGCTATATGCCAGGATGCTCCAACAGACTTACAGGTAGCTTGGTAACTTCTCTCATATAAGGAATTGTTTCTTGCAATCTGCCTGTTCTGATCCCTTCCAGCAAGACACCTGATGACTGGACCGTTGGTCCTGGCACCTTTGCTGCTGGGGAACCTGGAGGATCTTTCACCCCCTCTAAAAGGCATCCTTGAATCTATGAGATCAAGTGGGAGCCCATCTATGCTGCTGGCTCCTGGACATTCAATCCAATAAGAGCCCTTATCCTTTCCTAGTCATTGCCATAAGCTTCAATTGGTTATATCCTCTCTTTAAAGGTGACCGCTTACAGGTAAATATACCCCAATCCTTCTCATTGGCAATGTCCTTGTCAGGGCTGATATACCCCCCTTCTGAAACTCAGGGATAAGGATGGGACTGAACCCTGACCAACCCTGAATGTGGGCTGCCCCCATATCTTTTTGGGACCAGATCACCCGGGATCTGACCTGCAGAGGCCCTTGTATGAAAAGGACTTTGAGTGAATGTGCCAGTGGTGGCCTTGGCAGAGCATCACAGCCGCTTGCTGAATGGAGATGAAGCGGCCCTGGCTATGGGCTGGATGGGCTTATGCCTGCCCTGGTAGCCAATTGCAACCCCTGCCCATGAAATGGGTGCTGATTCTTGGGAGAAGCCCAAGGGTACCACTCCTGAACAGACAGGCCCTGCAAACCTTCTAAAGGGTTTAGCTGGTGAACGCCTGCCCTGCACCTATGCCGTTCTTCTGCCCTGGACCTGGGTGGCCCGCCCGCTAGATCTCCCGATCCAGGGTTATTGGTCCCCTGATTTCTAGAGCTAAAGCCTGGTGGTGGGGTACTATACAGACCCCTAGACCTTGTGTCAGACTCTATAGCTGTTTCAAATTAAGGGGCACGGGATGTTGGCTCTCCCGGCTGTTCCCTGGTTAGATCTTAGCCACCAGTTGGTCCCAGGCTAGCCCCTCTGGGCTGTCATCCCTGCCGCCTGAAGTTTCTGTCCCCAGGTGCACCTTATGAGCCAGTGTGTTTCACTGTATACCCCGTCAAGCCTGGATTCACAGGCTACACTTATGAAAGGGTAGTGGCAATTGACCCCCTGGCCTGCGCCAAAGATATCATTTGATTTGGCTGGAAAGGCATCTGGAACACTGCTGGACCATGCTTACCCAGGGATAGATCCAACCACCTCTGTACCTGATGGCTAGAAATGGAGCCCCCTGGCACCCCAGACCTATGCCTGGGTCTGGTACCAACCTCCCCTTGGATACTACCAATGAGCTGCTTGGGATAGTGTATATCCCCCTTGCTGGGGCGGTTGGCACTATAGCTCCCATGACTAATCCTGGGTCCTGGTTTAGAAGATCCCTGGGGTACATCTTTGAGTTGGCACCCATCCTATGGTGGGCCTTGCCCGCTCACCTGGCTTGCCTGATCCTGGATCCTGAATGGCCCAAATCAAATTTCTTGGCCAATAAGGCATCAAAGATTGCCCCAGCAATGTATTGCCCCCCCCAAACAGCCAATAATTGCTGTCAACTTGAGCAATGGGTTTGAGGGCCCTGCAATGACCCATCCAAATAGCTGGTCTGAAGGCCGCAGCTTGCTGCAGGTGTGAGAGGGGGAGCTGAGCTAACCAAGGTTGGCCCTCATCCTGGAGGCCAGCCCACCCGGATATTGTCTGGTGCAAGGTGGGAATGATTGCTTGGGCAGTTGTCCCAAGGGAGGAGGTGGGGAAGGTAGGCATCCAGCCTATCAGCAGCATGCCAGTAAGCGGCCACAAAGTATGCCTGGGGGTGCTCTAGGAGCACTGGCTAATCTTGGGAAGGGAGGTCTCATTCACCCCCATGGGGTTGGCATCAGAGTTTTCTCAACAAGGTGGCTTGCAGGTGCAGAAGTAGCCAGAGCAATATCTGCATTGTCCAAGGTGAGGACCCTGATGAGGGTCTCCTGAGTGGAGATCAGATTATGGGCCCTACCAGGGAGGTCATCAAAAATATAGGGAGCTGAGAGTGATCTCCTCCCACCAAACAGGCAAAGGAAGCAGTACAGACCCATAGCTTTGGGAAAGTGGTCCATATTAGAAGCAGGGCAGGTGTCAGGGTAAACATCACAGATTCAATTGCAGGGAGCAACATCTTGGACAGCTCCAACAAGTTTGGGGGCCTTTGGCACTTGTGGGGAGGGTCAAACAGGATAAAACAGAGAGGCCAGAGGTATCCATATAAAATCAAACCCTGCAGTGGCTCAAAAATCCTGGGGGAAGCCTGCAGAACACGGGAGACTTTAACGTCCAGGCAATCTAACTTGAAGTTGAATCTGAGCAAGTGCAAGAATTTTTTAAATTCAACGTAAGAAATCTTAATAACTTCCAGCTGCAAATGCAGGTCTGGGGTTGATTTTGAAAGCAAAAGTAGGTAAGCAACAACAATCAACGCCAATGTTAACTTTGGGGAGCCAGGAGAGGATACAGAGGGCAAGGAAAAAGGGTAGAGGAAAATTCTACTATTTTTACTAATATTTTTAGAAAAGGACTCAATATTAAGGGGCCTCAAACAAGAAATATAATTTTAAGGTTAAGCCTTTATTGTTTAAGAATAGACAAGCAGGAATCAAAAGTGGGCCTGATTGTCTTTTGCAGGACAGGATTCTTAACAACAGGTCCACCAGGAGCAGGGGAGCCTCCTGGTTGACTGGGAGATAAAACTTTCAACCCTTTATCAGGAGGGTTGGAAGTTTTTGAGTTAATTTCAATCTTTGGTTCTGATTAGGCGTTGCCTAAGAGACATTTTAGGGACCCATCAATCCCATATGGGTTTGAATTTGTGGATATCAATATATCAACTCTTTATTGATTAACCCTTATAGTTTTTAAGAGCGCTGAAATCATGCCAGTAAATACTCTAAACTGATCAGTGTTTCATCATATGACAGAGAAAAAGAAGCAGGTTGATCTGTAGGTTATTCCAAAAAATTTCTTGTCCACAGTGTGTGGTAAATCCTCCAAAGAATTAAGAGGGTTGGACAGTTTTTGGTGAGATTTCTTTGTTTGACAGGGAAAGAGAGTCCTATCCAGAGCCAGGGAGATTAACTTTACAGCAAGTGTGGGGTTCCTGTTCACCAGTCCCCATAGTGTGCCCTGGGTCAAAGCCAGGGACCGGCTTGGAGGAGCCGTCATTTCCTAGTAGAGGGAGGTGGTTAGCTAGAAGCTCATACTTGGCCTGCATTAATGTAAACTCTTCCAATACTTTTCCAATAACTAGGCGGGCATCCCCGCCATACACATGTACTTAAGCTGGTGCTAGACACTTTGTGTGCCTGTACCAGTCTTTCAGCAACCTAGTAAACTTATTCCCAATGAACTCCCTTTCCCTATCTGTCATTTCAAAGTGTCTAGTTAACCTCTCCCACTCTTCCTGAGAGGTTTTACTATTGGCAAACTTTCTACAACTCTGATTATAGGTATCCTCTTCCCCTTGGCCAGGGTAGAATATGTGGGCCAATTCACTCATGGGGGTTATATGTACTAATTAGATCTTTGGGCAGGGGTCAAAATAGGCTTTTATTCACTTTCAGAACAAAGATCCCCTTAGAAACCTTCTGGTATATTGCCTGGGGGTCTAGAAAACAATAGGGATTTGCCAATATCTTGGAGTCCTCCAACAATATCTTGGACTCCTTGTACTTGGTCTTGAACTCCTGCTCTTTGCTCCAGCTCCTTATCTCTGGCTCCAGCTCCTTAATATTAGGCTCCATCTCTTTTATCTTGGGCTTCTGCAACTTTATCTTGGTCTCTAGCTCTCTGTATAGCTCTAGTAACCTTGTTATTTCACTTGATCCAGTCCCTGAAAAGCTTCAGATAGCTTTCCCTTTTATAGCTCCTTGTTTCAGTACCTGTTTCCTCTCAGATCTCTGGTTTTCCAGGCTTAAACTATCCAGTTTCTTCTGATTTATAATATATTGAACCTTTTAACTTACTTTATCCAATTAAAAATCAGTTTTTCCTGGTTCATTCCCTCATTTTTTAGGATTAAACCCTTCAGTTAAAGCCCTCAAAACAGTAATCAAGCAGGATTTGACTTGAAGCCAATCAGACGCCTGGATTCAATGGGTTTGCCAAACTGTTCACCCAAATGACTTTCTCTTGACCATGATTCAAACCCGGTGCTGTCTTGCTCCAGATAAACAACTGCTCTGCATTTCAAATGGTCTTGCCATAATTTATGTAACGTTTCTCTGGGTAAACTTGAGCGCTTTTGACTATGTTTCACTTGAGGTATTTTCAAACCCTAACTTCTTTAATATTTCTCCAAGTTTTACCGCATTTTCTTCACATTTCTGCACTTTGAACTTGCCTGTCTCTTGCTTTTTGCCTCCCTCAACCATTTTGGAAAAACTCCAGCCTTTGTCCCAACAGTTTCTCTGTCCTGTTTCTGGCCTCTTTGGCTCTAGTTTAACTCAATCACTTCTTAATAAATTTACAGTTCAATCTTGTAAACTATTTCTTTCTTTCTCTTTTCTCATATGATAACTATCTCAATCTTTTTATCATATCTCTTGGCAGTTTTAATTTATATCTTTTACTGCTTCTTTCTCATTATCAATCCTTCTTCCATGAGTCCAAATAAAGCATTCCTGCTCCTGAATCCACTTCTGATGATCCTTCTCAACCAACTTCCAGTTCTCCATCCAGGCCTTCTCCATGACCTTCAAGTCCTTCAGCTAGTTCTTCCTCATCCATCAGCTAGTCCTGCTCCATGACCTTCTCAGTTCTTCCTATGAACCACCTAGGTTCCATCTGCACTATGAACCATCTTAGTTCCTTTCCTCACTATGATATTCCAGTCTCTCAACTAGTCTTCACTGTGATCATCCAGTCCTTATTACTAGTCTTCACTGTTGATCTTACACTATGACCCACTGTGGTTCTATTGTCAGTCCCCGTTACTAATACCTCAGACTCAGGCAATAAGTCTACAAGGCTACTGGTGTTTGACTGGGCCCTTGCTTATGTTCTCCACTTAGGCCATTCAACAATTAGACAATCCTCATGTCTTTGAAGTTGTCTTTACTCACTCAGGTGGTTAAGTCTGAGCTTTTGGTCGCAAAGCAACCAACTCTACTTCCCAGAGACCTGATCATACCAAGTCCTGCAGCTGCTTCCCTGAGAAGCTACCCTTATAACGTCTCTGAGCATATCCATGCCCCCAAAGGTAACTTCAGAACCTCCCCAAAGCCTCCAGGGAAACACAAACAAGGACACTCTACCAGTCTATTAGGTAAGGTGCTTGCTTACATACCTCCTGTAAGCGCATAAGGGCACATATAGCTATCTCAGCTTCTCCCTTCCCTGGAAGCCCATGTTACCCTCCAGGGTCACCTTATCATCCAGCTGTAGTAGCCCACGTTACCCACTAGGCTGACTTACTTCCCATCCTTAGTAGCCAAATTCCCTACTGGGTGGAGACACCTGACTAGCCCACAGAAGCCAATGTTCCCTGCTGGGCTATCACATTCCTCACCCCTAGCAGCCAACATTCCCTTATAGGTGAGGACACCTAACCAGCCCCTAGCAGCCAATGTTCCCTGCTGGGCAGATTCATAGTTTGCCTCTAGTAGTCTTTTATTACCTACTAGGCAGGCCTTACCTCCCTTAGTAGCCAATGCTCTCTACTAGGCCTATACCTGTCTTAAAACCACAGCACATCATCAATTCTCAGCATTGTGTCTTTATTTGAAGCCAAATCAACCCTTTCCTGCAAAACCACTTTCATGTGAATTGTCACAGCAAGCCTGTCAAGAACTGCTTTATTCTCAACTTCGCATGAAGCATATCTTTATAAACCTTTAATTAACTCTCAATTTATTTATCACTATTTAAGATGTCAATCTTATTCAATAACAATTGCTCAAAAAATTTATCTCTTCTTATATTCTACAATTGTTGCAATATCTTTGATTACTCCCTCTCAGCAAAGCAATTTATTGAGTGATTCCCCAACTAATCATTAAATTGATGGTACTCTTATCAACTGACCATCTAATCCAGGGATTAAATCTTTTGAGTTCTAAGCAGAACATTACCTGGACAAGCCCCATGACTGTCATGAGGTGCATGGACATTATGTGGCTTCTCGTGATACTATATAATACTCTAAGTTATTATCAATAAAGTATCATTATTTTCTTAATTTTCCCCTTCAATTTTTCATATACTTCCAAGAATTATATAATCAACAGTGATAGCACAAGTAGTTTATCTACACCTATGCAAATTAAAGTAAAAATTCCTCCAAATAAAACAAACCAGCAGATGGAACTCCCCACCAGCTGGAGAAGATACAAAGAAGGTCAGGACGTCCCCATGGGATTCACTGCCTTCAACAATATCCCTGTACCAACCAAATAATACAACTTCCTCAACACACAAGGAGTCCTGAACCCACCTCCAATCCAAGACATGCCTGAAATATCCAACATTACATTTAAGCATCTATGCTCAACAGAAATTAGAACATTCTCAGGACTACACTGTGAAAACTCCAACCTCTGAATTCAAAGCACACAAAATAAGTTCACACAATTGGACTATCCCCAAAGACTCTGGTCAAGTTAAATTGCTTTAAAAGTTACACAGGCTGCCTCCTGATTTTTGAGTGAATAGTTCAAGCAACACCCTGGTCACAATGAAGACAGGGACATGTTCAAAAGCGCCTTATTAAATAAATTTGTTAAAAAGGACTCTGATGTTGTGATCATGACAGAACTCAGAACATTTAAATGAGGGGGCATTGAAGAGTACATTGCAGCACATGAAGATATCTATGATCAAGCTTTCAACACCATCAATTTTGATGAGGCTGGACTGCAACTGGCCTTCTACAATGGTCTCCCCACACACATCAGATGTCATGTTGATATTAGTCATTGTAAGAAGCTCCAAGACATATTATTGGAAGGAAAAAAAAGCTGCTAAGAAATATGATAATCTGCATGCAATCAATAAACAGAAATAGAGTTCCTCAGAAAAGAAAAATACTTGTCTCAGTAAGCAAGCCAACCAATCTAATAACCCTCATCCTCAAGGCAGAAATTGCGCTACTCAATTAAATAAAATGAGTACTGATAACACCACCAATGAAGGAAAAGCTCAGGGGAGTGCTTAGGAAAGCCTTCCTCCCCTACTTTGCAAGACTTGTACAGGGACTATGACATGGACTCAAGTACCATGATCCAAGTACCCTCCATAAATCCCATACTGTTTACTGCCCAAACTGAAAATAAACTCCTCACTTATCCTTTCTGTTTTTGCAAATATCAGGGCACAGCACTATTTGACACTGGAGTGGATCAATCCCTTGTTGACAAGAAATTTACCAACCTCATGAAACTACCTACAACTAAGAGCAACTTCAAGAGAGTTATCATGGCAGACAACAGGAGCACTCCAGTCACTAAGTAGGCAAAACCTTTCTGGGCAAAAATAAGGGATGTATAAACTACTCTTGGTGGCCCCATCATTCCAATACCTAAATACATCATATTACTTGGCTTATATTAGATGAGAAATACAAACCCTCACAATGACTGAGACAGAGCTACCCTCATCATATAACAAGGAGAATTACACCACCATGTGTACCTAACTTACTTTGACACTCTCATAGGGACCCCAGATTTGTAAAGATTACCAAAACAGAAGAATAAATGGATGTCAGTAAAATTGACTGGAATACCTCCACATACAATATCATCCATTTTAAAAATGTTGAAGTCTCACTTGAACAGGGCCCAATATGTCAGCAACTTTTCCATAGTTTCCTTATGTATTCCAGAAGAAACTGCCAGGCTTATCACCTGACAGAGGTATTCAACAAAAAATTGACCTTAAGGGAAGTTTACCAAAAGCATGCCCCATCTATTGCTTAACACCACAAGAAGACAATGCACTAAAAGCCTATCTGTACAAAGCCTTAGAAAAAACTCATTTGCCCATCTAAGTCCCCTTTTGGTGCAGAAGTCTTCTTTTTAGTAAAGAGAGATGGAGTATTACACCTTGTCACAGATTAAGAGCGCACAACAAGGTCACAGTTAAGAACAGGTATCCTCTGCCCCTGATTGACAATCTCTTTGAAACTCTATGAGAATCATAGTTCTTTACAAAAATCATCTTAGCAGAGGGATACCATCAAATCCGTGACAAGCCTAAAGACATCCCAAATATAACATTTAGAACCAAACATGGCTCATTCAAATGTGTAGTCCTTAACTTTGGAAGGGCAAATGCTCCCAGTACCTTTCTGTCCTTCATGAAAAATTTATTTAAGGCACATTGGAAAAAGAGCCATTGTCTACCTAGATGATATAATCATCTATAGCCCCAACAAAGAACAATCTTGAA
The DNA here is from genome assembly GCA_014839935.2 of Entomophthora muscae. NCBI lineage: Eukaryota > Fungi > Entomophthoromycota > Entomophthoromycetes > Entomophthorales > Entomophthoraceae > Entomophthora > Entomophthora muscae. The sequence goes on along the minus strand of QTSX02004315.1, from coordinate 18,228 downwards.
AAGCCGTTTGCATGTTACTCAGCACTCTCAAAGACAAACAACTAGTAGCCAAGCCTTCCAAATGTAAATTCTTCTCAAACAAACTCCCATTTTTAGGACACTTTATCAGCAAGGACAGGCTGAAACTAGACCCAGAAAAGATACAAGTCATAATCAACATTCCAGCGCCGCAGAATAAGACTGAGCTTTGTACTTTCCTAGGCATGGTAGCCTATGTTAGGAAATTTATCCCTTACTGGGGTGCCTTGACTGCCCCATAACCTGAAATTACAGGCAAAACAGCCAAGTTTGTATGGACGCCACCAATAGACCAACATTTTTGACAATTCAAAGAATATATGGTTGCTGCCTCTATCCTACAATATCCCAACTGCAAAGGAGTATACAAAGTGGAAGCTGATGCTTCTGACTATGCAATTGGAGCTGTACTCTGTATCCAGACTGCAGAAAAGGACTTCCTCTCTGTAGCATGTTGTGACCTGAGTTGCGGCACAGATACACAATGGGGAATCCTAACCTTAGGATTGGATTTTTACTAAGTCTTGGTTAGAATGGCAGTAAAGGCCATGTGATTACCTTGTGGCCCTGATTGGATAATATCTGCTAGACTTGGCTATAGAGGCGTCAAAGTAGGTGAAGACACAAAGACAAAAATGTGAATATAACTTAAATTTTATTGGTAGAAGTGAAATGAAATATACTGTGCATCTTTACCACAAAACAGTACATGGACAGTAGGATCACTCACCATAAGCATGAGTGGGGCAAGTGAATTGCGCAGAATCAGGAAACTGAACAATTGAATTTCCCAATTTGAAGCCAGACTCATTTCAAAGGGCAAAAGCAAAAGAGATATATTTGTCCTTGAAATAACCCATTGAAGGTAAAATCAAAACACAGTGAATGGCGGCATTCACAACATTGCTCCCTCTAGATTGGCCTTAGGTAGTGGTACTTGCAGAGGAACTTGGCATGCATGCAGGCAAACAGTTGACCACTAGAGAGGAGTTTCACAGTGTACTCTGATCCTCGCTTGAATATCACTTCCAGAGGTCCAACCCACAATGTATCTAACTTGTGAGTGTGTCCTCCTACTCTATGCTGATAGTAAATTACATGGTCACCAACATCAAACTCAGGCAGGGGGGAGCGTTCAGCATTGTTGGGAGAGAGCTCAAGCATCTTAGTCTTATATGCAGAGGTATAAGCAATGGCCTGTATATCAATGATGCAGTTGACTAGATCTTTGATATGGTCATCTGGGTTCACAGCCTTATCAGAGGATAGGAGGGGAGCTCCCAGGAGCAACAGAGTGGTGACCTCACGCTCATACATCATAACAAAGGGGGAATACCTTGTAGCACAATGTTTGCTAAGGGGTAAGAAAAGAGAGCAGCAGGTAAGTATAGATCCCAGTTTGCAGTGTCAGAATAAGTGAGTTTCCTTATGATAGAAACCAGAGTTGAGTTTGCACGCTCAACCGTCCCATTAGTAGAAGGATTATAGGGGGCAGAGAAAGACTGGTGAGACCCCAAGGCTTCAAAAACAGAGGTTACCAACTTGGAGTTAAAATTAGTCCCATTGTCAGATAGTAACACTTGAGGGCAGCCATGGCGGTAGAAAAAAACTTGCAACAGGAAGGCAGCAGTTGTCTTAGCAGTGATGTCCTTAGTAGGGCGAGCTTCTATCCACTTGTTGAAGTGATCAACAGCAATTAAGATAAAGTGACAACCAGAGCAGGAGCAGGGGAGAGGACCTACAGCGTCAATACTGACAGTATGAAAGGCGCGTTGAGGGGGGACTAGCTTGAACTTGTGTGAGGCAGCACGTGATTGCTGAAGCTGGCAATCATGGCAACTAGAAATGAAATCTGGGATCAACAGGCACAGGTTCTCTCAGAAATAGTTTTTCTGGAGCCATTCATGAGTCTTGACAATGCCTCCATGTCCCTTCTCCTTGTGAGCTTGAAGCACCAACAAAAGGCAAAGACTAAGCTGTACATAAGGTAGATAGTAGTCTCGTACTTTCTTGAAAAGCTGGTTGTCACAAATGAGTGTATCTTCAGATAGCTTTGATAAGACACTACAATTTCTTCTGTCTTGTTCTCCCAGGAGGAAGGATACCCAATTAGTTTGTATAGTTGATCAGCCTCAGCAGGGTGTAGCGCAAGGATGGGCATTCTGGAAAATCCATCATCATTTTGATATTGAATTCCGGGGCAATGTAGTACATTAAAGTTGTAGCCTTGCAGGCAGAGAGCACATCTAGCTAGTTGTCCATCTGGTTCCTTAAGCTGTTATAACCACTTAAGCAAGGCATGGTTGGTGACCACTGTGAAACGGGTGCTGTATATATAATGGTGGAACTGCTTGACGGCATGCAACACAGTGAGATATTCTTTCTCTGCAACACTGTAATTATTTTCATGCTTGTTGAGGACACAGGAGATATAGGCTACAGGATGATCTATACCTTCATCATCTAATTGAGCCAAGATGGATTTAATATCCAGGTCACTAGGGTCAGTTTAAAGGATGAATTCCTTATCTTAGTCAGGATACACTAGGATGGGAGCCTCTTTGAGTTTTTATTTAAGGGTCTCAAAGGCCTGTTGCTGGCTAGAAGTCCACTCAAAAGGGACGTTACGCAACAATTGGACCAAAGGCTCACCAGTGTTGGCAAATTTGGGGATGAACTGTCTGTAGTATCCTATCATACCCAGAAAGACTTGAACCTCTTGTAGATTGGTGGGCAGGAGCATTTTTTCAATGGCCTCAACTTTCTTGGTAATTGGGCAAATCCCGGTCTGGGTTATCTCATGGCCCAAGAATTCAAGGTGTTCCTTGAAGAAAGCACACTTAGATGGTTTAAACTTAAGGACAACCTCTCAAATCTTTATGAACACTTCCTTAAGGTGAGCCAGGTGATCTGTAAAAGTAGCGCTGAAGACAGTCATATTGTCTAAGTACACTAGGACACATGGGAGCTTTAAATCACGGAGGATGGAGTCCATGGCTTGTTGGAAAGTAGCTGGGGTATTACAGAGCCCTTGCGGCATGCATGTAGGCTCAAAAAGTCCTTCATAAGTGATTAGCGCAGCTTTTTGCCTATCCTCAGGGGAGAGATCAACTTGCTAGGATCTAAAAGCTAGATCCATAGCGGAGAAGAACTTGGAGCCACCAAGGCAACAGAGAGCATCATCAATGCATGGTAGGGGATAGGAATCCTTTTTGGTTAGGGAATTCAAGCATCAGTAGTCCATCACAATACAATGACCTCCATCCTTCTTCTTCAGGATGAGCATGGGGGAGGCCCACAGACTTTGGGAAGGAGCTAATAGCCCAGCATCTAATAGTTGCTTGAGCTCTTTAGACACTTGAGCGTCTTTCACACAACTGTGGCAATAAGGTTTAGCGCAGAAGGGGGGAGCATCACTAGTATCAATCTGGTGAATGACACCTTTGGATAGATTATAATCAGTGCTATCTTTAGCAAAGCTATCTGAAAACTGATCTAGCAAATCCTGAAACGTGCCAAAGGGATGTAGCAACAGGACACCAGGAGCATTCAAAAACTTGCCATAGCCAACAACTTGCCCCCTAGACACTTGTATGGTGAGAGCAGTTAAGTTGGCAACCAGCAATTGAACGGGGTCTTTATGAGAGACATCCAAGATTCCTGGGCATAGGTAGGGCTCATTGTGTCCTAGAGAGGGAGGAGAGTATAACTCTAGAAACGTACACTCAGGTAGCTTATAAGATATTTGTGAGTCTAGGATGGCTTGAGACCTAGGGGGGATGGTTACAGCGGGAGTAGCCAAGAGAGAAATCCCTTCCAACGCAGGGCAAGCCATGGGGGGCACTTCATGTTGGATGAATGTGTACAGTATTCTGGGGGAAAACACCAGTGGGATACTCTAAGGCAAACATCTTGAGGCGCTTCCCTGGGACTTTGACAGGCTTTTTGAAGATCAGAGGGACTTTTTACCCTAGGATGGAGAGGTAATCATCCTTCAAGTTGATTATCCCATTATATTCCCCAAGGAATTGAGTACCAACTAGAAGGTCATAACTCTCATTCTCCAAGACAATAGCAGGTGCGGCCAAGAGTAGCTTGCCAAACTGCATGGGAAGAGCAGAATAAGCCCTTATAGCGCGAGTCATGGATAGCCCAGCTATACCATACAACTGGTGGTAATTAAGTTTGGGGAAAGTTTGAGCTTCTTTACAAGCTTTGAGAGACAACATTGACAAGAGATCCTGTGTCTAAGATGGCCTTAATCTTCAGTTTTTGGATGGATATTTCCACCTGAGTAGCAGTACAACCAAAAGGAGGGAGGGAGGACAGCCAGAATGTCTTGGGCTTCTGCTAGCTCTTTGTATCATTTTTTGATCATGCATCTCAAACCTGGAAGCTCCTTATAGACAATCTGGAGAGGAGGAAAGACTGAACCGTTCTTGAATACAGTGTCGGCAACCTTGGCAGCTTCCTTGGATGACTCTACAAGCATGGGGGACCTCTTAGCTTGAGTGAGGTAAGGGCAAGAGACAACTTCCTTGGCTTCAGGTAGCAGCTTAGCAGCTGTTGTAGTTTTCCCAGAACATAACTTATAAGGGACTGCAATAGTTTCAGAGACGGCAAGAACTGAATACCCATAGGCGTCAGGATCTTCCACATTGGAATCATCCATATCAAAGTTGTTAGAGATGTTGTGGAATAGCAGCAGAATGGGAGGAGCCCAAGTGTCAGCAGGCTCAGAGTCAGCAATAGAGGGGGGATTGAAGGAGACAGGAAAGAATTGTCAACCAAGAGCATCTCTGCCTCTAGGTTGACTGTTCTTTTCCTGCCTGTTCTTTGGGATCAGCCCCTTCAACCCAAGGATTGGTTCAGACTTGAGAATGGGGACCTATCTGGCCACAGTTGTGGTAACCTTGACGTCTAGGAGGATTTTGCGAGTTCATTGTGAAGATGCAAGAACCACAGGAAGACAAACCAGAATTAGAGGCGGCACAATTCTCCCGCACAACTGCTCCAGAATGGGTAAGGTGCATATCCTGCAACAGCATCTTTATGCTTTTCATAGAAGAAAGCATAGCCTTATGAGCTTTGAAGTGAAGGCACAGAAGCTGGTTCCCCTTGAGGTCTTGAGCCCAAGCCATTTAAGCTTCATGAGCTGTCAATTGTCTGCTTGTTATTGGCTGCTGTCCTTCCATGTAGAATCTACTGGTGAATTCAGCTAGAGTCTCCTTAGGTTTGAAAGCAATGTTCATGAAGGCATCCTTCTTTACTTCCAGACTAAGATCACCACCAAATTTTTCAATCAGAATCTGCTTCATATCTTCCCAGGTCTCAATGGTGGGCAGCTCTGGCACTACTACCTCTTGGCAGGACAGGTGCAGACAGGTTAGAATGTGTTCCTTCTTCACCTCATCTGAGGTCCTTCTCATGGCAGTTTCATAGATAGTTAAGAAAGCTGCAATGGTCGAGGTTTTGGGGTCAAAGACTTGCTTAAAGGTAGGCTTGAAATGTGCTTCTGGAGTTGGGCCACCATTGTTGCTATTGAGTACATTTATGCATAGGGAGAATTCAACTTCAGATTTGGAGGGGCTGTCTGGCCCACATCTGGTGAACACTTTCCTCAAGAGTAGTCAGGGTCTCAGACGTGGGGGTACCCGTATTATTAGTTAGGGTGATCTGCCGCTCAGTAACATCTAGGTGCTGGCCCTGTGTTGTTCTACTGAGAAAAGCTTGGCCAGCCGGGAGGTAAGGGAAGGCCCTACTGAGAGGCAGGGGGCAAATCTGTCATTTGCTGAGTCAATCAATTCCCTCATTTCTTGCATGTCCCTATCAAGTTTGGTGTGATCTCATTTCAAATGTTCCACCTCGTTAGCTAGAGCAATCAACTCTCTGGCACATTGAATTTGAGGGGCTCCTGACAATCCAGGGCAACAGCCATCTTCATTGATAATTCTAACTGGGCTAGCAGCAATTGCCACTGTTTTGCGTAGGGCAGCAAGCTCTTGCTGTAGCTCAGTAACTTGGGTCATCAGAACAAGCATCTGAGGATCAGGCTGAGGCGCTTCAGTAGGGCAACCTTGACTACAGGTAGACGTTTGTAGCTCTCAAATGGCATCTCATAGTCTCTGCTCTCTATCCACCAAATTGTCAGATGGGGGAGAGGGCAGAGCATCTGGCTTGGGCATAGATAATCATTCACTTGAGTCTGGAGCTTGGCAATTGCAGCAGCAGTGACCCCCTTTCTTGCTCAAATTCTTCACCCAGCTCACAAAGGCCTTTAGCAGCAAGGTCTGCTACTTGTTGCAGTTGCTCAAAGGAGTAAGCGCTGAACGCATTAAGCTGCTGTACAAGTTGTTTGAGATCAATGAGATAGGTGTTCAAGGTGGAATCTACTTGGCTTTGCCAGGGCTGTTCCAACTGGTGAAACTCATGTAGACGCTCCCTAACGTAGTCAGGGATGGACTGGCGCATTCACCTGATGGAATTGACCAAGCGGGTTTGAGAAGTGACAGAGTCACGCTGATTGTCTGACACCAAGGAAAACAGGGAGTGGATCCATTGTTGATCGGCAGCAAACTGATCCCAGGGGTTTGTGACAGCTACTTGTAGAGACAAAATTTCCTGCACATGGAGCCCTAACACCATTTGATGGTGGGCTAAGGCAGGTTGTACAAGGGATGACAATAAGTGCTCAGCGGAGCCAACTGCTGAGAGGAGATGCTGTGAAAATTGTGGAGCTACAATCAATTCATAGTATTCTGCTTGGCTGAACTGAAGCTGGAGGCGAGGGATGGCCCCATCACGGGCTAACCCCAGGGCTACTGCCATGACTTGTTCCAAGTCAGGGGTAACCAAAGGGTAGGCCACTAGGCGGGGACCATTCCCAAGGTTCAGCACAGTAGGGGCAATGGGTGGGTCTGTGATGTCTTCTTTGATATGAGGACTGGTAATTTCAGGTGAAGTCGGCTCTTGTATAGGCAGAGGCAAAGGACCTGAAAACATAGTTGTGAAGGGGGTAACCAAAGGGCTTACAGCCCCTGTAGTGAGCACCATTTTTGTTGTGACCTGAGGCGCGGCACAGATACCCAGCGGGGAATCCTAACCTTAGGATTAGATTTGTACTAAGTCTTGGTTAGAATGGCAGGGAAGGCCATGTGATTACCTTGTGGCCCTGATTGGATAATATCTACTAGACTCAGCTATAAAGGCTCAAAGTAGGTGAAGACACAAAGACAAAAATGTGAATAACTTAAATTTTATTGGTAGAAGTGAAATGGAATATATACTGTGTGGCTTTACCACAAAACAGTACATGGACGGTAGGATCACTTGCCACAAGCATGAGTGGGGCAAGTGAGTTGCGCAGAATCAGGAAACTGAACAATTGGATTTCCCAATTCAGAGCCAGACTCATTTCAAAGGGCAAAAGCAAAAGAGAGAGATTTGTTCTCAAAATAACCCATCAAAGGCAAAATTGAAACACAGTGAATGGCAGCATTCACAACATAGTGTCAAGGGTCTGGATGTACAAGTATTCCGGCTATTGCCATCACACCTAACATCCAGTCATTGCCCAATTTGGTGCCTTTCTAATATACCATTTGACATACCAGAAATGGCAACAAGCCAATATCACATGACTGTCCAGGTATCCAACAACTTGAACCCATCCAGCACATGACCAGCCCCTGGGTTTGGTCCAACTAATATCCCCATCACAGCTAAATCTATATAAGTCTAAAGTATCATCCAATAAAATATACTTCTTCTCTTCCTACCTTTTATATCTGAAGCTTCCCCAAAACGCGCTCCTTATCAATAGCATATGAATCAAGAAAGCTGTCTGATGATGAGCAAAGATACCCAATACATGACAAGGAACTGATAGCCATTATCCACTGCTTAATGAAGCGGCATTGCTATCTGGAAGGTGCACAGATATTCAACGGGTTAACCAACCATAAGTTATTGGGGTTGTTTAAAGCACAACAACACCTATCCCAACAACAAGCTGGATGGAGGAGCCTCATGCAAAGGTATCAAATGATAATTGACTACAAACCAGACAAGGAGATGCTTACCACAGATGCCCCATCAAGGCTATACCGTAAACACCTATGTTGCACTAACAGAGACCCCAATTGGCCCATGTTAACCATGGGAAATCTCCAATAGGGGCTCCCGCCTAGTACACCAATGGACATCCAAGAGGAAGTGCTTAAGAACAAACACCTGTTCAAAAACGTATATGGTACTTTACACCACATATTATCAAGCAGCAATACAGTACCCTATGTACTGTCAGCACAAAAGATTGACACAGCTCTTTGCTATCACAGGCATTGGGGCCACACATGTGTTGTAATATCTTCAATTACCCTCTCTCGGGAAAGTGATTTCCCAAATGGTTCCCCAATTAATCATTAAGTTGGTGGCACTCTTATCAAGGGCCCATCTAATATGGGATCAGCCCTTCTGAGCCCTAAGCAGGACACTACTCGGACAAGCCGCATGACTGCCATGATGTACATGGACATTATGTGGCTTCTTGTGATACTATATAATACTCTAAATGCATATCAATAAAGTACCATTATCTTCCTTAATTTTCCCTTTATTTTGTTTCATATTACTTCTAAGAGTATATAAATGCATGATGGACTCCCCTCTGAGCGGCTATCATAGTGGTTCATTGGATGGCATCCTGGTGAATTCTTTCCCCGGATGAGAGCTGAGCTTAGTTGGTTTAGCTCACCTCTCTTACATCTTCACCAACTAGCCGCCCGCTGGCTAGCACTGGGTTGTGGCCCAGGTCACACTTGACTCCGCTCATTGGGGGATATGGGTGTGGAAGCTGCTCTCTTATAAAGACCACCCAGGGTTGGGTCCCCAGCTGCAGTGTAGAAATAACCTGGGCAGCTGAGCCAGCCTTGATGCCACTCTATAGGTGAAGGCTGATGTTTCTTGTCCTGTCCCTTTGGACTTAACCGCAAAGCGTAGCCCCATCTCTCAACCCTTTCCTTGGATCGAACCTTATTGGTTTAGAGCAAAAGTTGATCCTGCCACCGCACAGTAAAAATTGTATGGTAAAGTGTAGAGCCCGGCTTAGAACTTATATCCAGTAGTAGGAAGGGCGCCCCATTGCTGCCAGGCCATGGGCCTGGTCAGGATTCTTGCTCTGTATGACTACGATAAGTAATCCTGGGCGGCAGGTTACACAAAAGTTGCGGGGTTGCATGTAATTTCCTAATGTTAAGATACTTGGGATATCGCCGTGATGGATGATAAAGTACCTCGGTATGCGGGTTTCTGGTACATGGGTTGCTATTTCAACTTGTGTTTCCTACGATATTGGTACATGGGCGTTACAAAGCTATGAGGATAGGTGAAAAAGATTTGGCTGAACCCAGAATTAACACAGCCCAGAATGGGATTGAAGATGGATGAGTTTATATCGATCAACGATAGGTCTCGTACCATTATAATCTTGGGTTTTGGCTGAGAAATGTTTGTTCTATCAAGAAAAAATTTCGCTTACCCTCGCAGCTTTGAAACCTGATGTATTGTTTAAGAAGATCGGCACTGTATTTTATTGTTCTTTATTGGTTATAAACGAGATCTCTGGGTACTTTTTGATTCCCTGCGGTTACTCTGTTGAGCAAGACTTTCTGAGCGGAGAGAATGGTTTATTATTTAACACTTTATCTTTTTACTTTGGGGACTTTCCCCTCGATGTTGGCTATTCCCACCCTTTAAGGGAGTATCGTTAAAGTTGTTGCTAGATTGCGATATCGGCTTTCGAAGCGAACCCGTATTTTTCGGCCTAAAACGTTGCCCAGCTTTTTCTTGAAGCTGCCGGGTTCTTCTCAAAGTTTTTCCGCCCGGAGTAACTTTCATATTCCGATTTTTCGAATTTTCTCGAGTTGGGTTTGAAAATATGTATCATCTCTCGAGGCTGCCAGTTTCTTCCTCAAAGTTTACCCTGGCACGTTGATATGGCTTGCTGGCTACGTTACGCCGATAAAAAATCCTCTTGAGCCTGCCCAACTTTCTCAGCACTGACAATTTTACGAGAAAAGCCTGCGATATTAAATAATAAATAAACATTCTTTTTTGAATCGGTGCAATCAAAATCATGGGCCCTGGTATGGGACATCTTTAGTCCAGTAAATATTTTCTCAATTGATCCGCTGATGCATTTAAATCGCTTGAATCACAGCCCTGCTGGTTTGGAAGCTTCTTCGTCGTTTTAAACTCAAGTTAAATCTTTCTTATTGACTGGTTGGATCCATAAGGGTTTTAAAAGCTATTTAAATCCAAGAATTTAGAAAAGGGGTTTGTTTTATTTTCAAGCAGTTGATTTAAAAGCCAAGCTGTTCTGAACCCACTTTTCTTACCTTTTATTTGAGCTCTTTCCGGCAAGCTGTGGAAGAAACATTGGGGTTTAAGCAAAGCGAGCTTTCTAAAACCCGGGTGTACTTAAGGGACCGAAACTTTCGTTTCTTGAACCTAATTAAGCTTAAGTCCCTACTTTTTTAATCTACTGGCAATATTTTTGTGTCAAAACCAATCACTAGCTTGCCTACTTGCTATCACATAAACTGTATCCTGTTAGATAGTCTATCAAACTATGGCTTCTCAGAGTAAAACTTGGGGATCCTTTCTAATTTGGTTGCAAGAGAATGGACTTGACCATCTTGAACTAAAACTAGCTTGGTCAGCATTTGAAGGTAAGTAATAGCAAAGTCTATCCTTGCTGCGGTTTAAGCTGGGCAATTTTATAGCATCTCACTCAGTATTGTCTGAGTTAATCTTTTGGTTTTAAGCGCCCTTACTCTACTTAAACAGGCCCAATAGTTCGATATTAAATATTTCAAGTATTCATTGCAAAGTCTAGTGGGGGTATGTTTTTATACTGTTTGGACACTAGGTTGGATCGCCTTCTTTATGTACCTTTATAAGATAAGCCCCAAAACCGTATATCTAACAATAAATATCCAGTTAAAGCATTTATCCTCTGCAATCTAATTCACTAATTATTATAATTTCGGGCTGCAGCAGACCTTCCTGATAACATTTTTGCGGTTAATCGTTTAGAAAAGCCGTGCGCTGCTGTATTAGTCATGGAGTAACCTGGTACAATATATTTCTATCGATTAGGCTTCCGGTACAAATTTTCATATTAAAGTGTCCCTAAAGATGCCTAACTCTGTTTTCTATGACCAAGCCGTATATGGGTTTTTTCATTTCAAATCCAGTCCGGCCGGCTTGCTAAGACCTTCAAGGATACTTTATAGTTGTGATCGTTTTTGCTTGATAAATCTTAAATAAGACATTGATTGAATCGAGTTTATTAAAACGGGGATTTTTAGAAACCGGAAGAGGAATGAAGGCAGTAGTGGAAATAAAGGTAGTTTATAATAAATTGTAACTTACAGTTTAGCCCGGGGATAATATTCTTAAGATCCCATCATCGTTGCTTATCAGTTGGCCGGTGATTGTCAAACGTCACAAGTAAATATTTCCTTCAATTATTCCACAGCCAAACCAGCTTATTGGAGGTTAACTTTACAAAGCTTAGAGGCGATCCCATATGCTTTAAAGCCATCTTTACCCTCTCACTTGCTTCTCACTATGTATATCATTACCCAACTAAGCCTAAGTGAAAAGAGCTGGTGCTTCCCGTACATTGCAACCCTGCCTGAAGCCTTCCCAACCCTCGAGCTTTTATATCTCAACAGATCGAATTGCATAAGCATGTTAACTAGCCCAGCTAAAGGTAGTTGAAGTTTCGTTCCTTGAATAACTTCTTGATAAGAAAAAGTATTAATTCAGCAAGAGAAGACAAAAAGGGAATTCCAAGCGCTTAAGCTGTTTGTTCAGGTATTCTACTGTGAGACTATCATTCAAGCTTCCAGAAATATCCTCAGCTTCTTGAGAAGATCGGCTGCAAGCCACCATCTCAATTCACCCCCGACTCCTTTCACATTGGAGGATTGTGTGTCACCATCGAGAACTTCCTTTGGGCGTGGCTTGTCGGTTTGAGGTTTTTCGATCTTGGCTAACCTATAAAGTCAATACACGCTCGATCTACTTAAATGATCCAAAAGCCCCTGTAAACTCTGCTGGTCTCGCACCGATCGCTTTGGTCCCGTATCTTGACCTTCTCAATCATTTACCTCAAACAAAGGCAGGCAATCAATCTGGCATACCTTTCTTTCACATGCTAATTCTGCCATGGCTTGTTATTTTATTGGCCCCTTTAAAGGCTTGATGTTCCCTATTCGATTAGTTTAATCTGAGCTGGGGAATCATGAAATCTGCTTATCCATATATTGATTTGGGAAACAAATTAAATAACCAGCCAAGCCTCATCCCTAGCAGCTCCCTAGTTAGAGCTTGAAATTTAGCCATTTTAATCCCCGAAGGATGAACGATAACTTATTTTTCTGGAAAACTACTGATTGTTTCTCGCTTACTTTATCATTGAATTTGACATTTATTTACTTACAAGTTTAGGTGGTTGACGTCTATGACTCTAAATCTGGGATGTTTACTTTCGTCTCTGGCCAAAGATATCAACCTGGTGAACAGGTAAGTGGGTTTTTTACTTTAGGTAGTGTACCTTTAAGCTTCTGAGAGATGTTTTAAAAAGACTATTCCTAGTCAAGCGATTAAATCAACTGCATATCCTATTTACTAACTCATTTCAGGTTTTCATCACGTACGGAGCACACGACAATATCGCTTTAATGATCGAGTATGGCTTTGTCATCCCAACCAATCCGTACGATTACGCTTGCATAGATGTTCATATCTGGAAGTACTTACTTATGGAGCAAGCACCGGTCGATAACCTTGACGCTTTGCTGGCCGAAAGGCTTTCTCCTCTGCCAATAGTGAAGGTCCTCCAGCAGAACGATTTGTTGAGGTACGTAGCTCTGCATTTCCAACCCAAAAGAAATCAATGCTTCTTTTAAACATGCCGCCATTCAGATTCTTTACAAAAACGCATGCATTGCATCCGCTGATGGCTAATTAGTTTTGCAGCGTCGAGTTCATATATAAACTTAGTAGCTCTTTGAGAAATGTTTTAATGATTACAGTTTTATTCAACAATTTATCTTTTAATCGGCATAACGTTAGTTTAGATATTTTCAAAATAAAAGTGCAAGAGAGTTCTGTGCCAAGGAAAAACTTATTGATGTCTTTAGAAATCTGGCAATTCAATCTGATGGGGAGCCTGATTTTAGGCTCATGAACCTGTTGCGGCTATGGCACCTTCCATGCTACAACCTTCAAACAACCAAACATGCCAGTGACACCCCAACCACGCCAAAGCAACGTATACAACACCCCATCAGGAAAGGAGGGCACAAAATACCCACAGTGACCACGCTCCCTGAAGAAACAGAGGAATATTGGCTTGATTTGTGGTATTCCATCTGGTCAGGTACTTCTGAAACGTTCCCTGAAAAACACCGCACAGTCGAAGCGGCAGCATACGCTTCTTTAACCGGGATCCTTACTGCTGCATCTACCTCAACCACCCAAAAACTGGTAAATGCACATCTACCTTCTAATAACCACCCCATGATAAATTGACAACCTTTATAGACCCAAGTTCAAAGTCGACTGTCGAATGGCACACTCTCTCTGGGCGAGAGTGACCTGCTGCGTCAACTCAAAGTGATTCTAGACACTGAGCGCTCCTTGCTCAGCAAGGCCTTGATCTGGGCAAGCCAAACCCATCCAAATCGTTAGAGCATAGAGAAAATAAATGGTTCATAGCGTAAAATCAAATAGATATGTACCTTACATAGCTGAGTTTAAACTTAAACTCATCTTATAGATGCTTACTTTATCTCTTACATGGTTTGATCTTGACGAGCTCAAGACACCCGCCAGATCTTTAAACTTTTTCCATAAAAACATTCCACCTCCTTACGAGGTTAACTCAGCCGTACTAGGTACCATGGGTTGATTGAAGCGTGCTATGAAATCCCAACCAAATGGTCCACGGTTCCCTGGCATCCTTCCGAGAAAAGGACTCGATTGATTTTCTACAAACCTATCCACTGGAAAAGCTGACCATGCATACTTACACTTCACTTACTACAAGGTTGATCATTAGCTGGACAATACTTTTCAGGCCAGCTAGTGTCATAACTGTGCTGGTTTAGCAGGGTTACAAGGGGGGAAGTTTAGGAACTAGATAATTATCTCTATCGGGATGTTGGGGCTATATAGTTGTGGCGAATCGCTCAAGAGGAACAAGGTTTCTGCGGATCATTCACTTGGATGGGCGGGGGCGGCTCGATCCTACCGATGAGCGAAGCGCTAAATCCCGCTGCCACTGGGCCGAGTTCGCTATCGGATCTTATTCCTTGTTTGGTAACTCAAGTCGGCTTCCGCATCTGGCTTCAAGTGCCAGGGTAGTCAAGTTGAGCGGTACATGGCCTCTTTTGCATACCTTTGCCGTGGGGTCGACCCCGCAGTCCTGACACTGATGAATCACAAATCGAGGTCACACATAAGGCAGCCCGTTTCACCATTGGGCTGGAGTCCCTAAAGTTCACAGTGCAAGTAGCCATCATCAACACTCCCAATTATGACAGTTCTTAGATTATATCAGCTTAAAACCCCCTTATGCAAACTAGGCTACCTCAATCCTAACCATCAAGTGTGTGGGCACCAATCATTAAATCCACTCAGGCTGTCAGGAACCCATCCGCTGGGAAACATACCACCAATATGGTGTATGATGGCTGAAGGGTTTAGGCTGGTGACCAGGGTGCCTACAGGAACAGAGACTGTCCCCATATGGAAGATCTCCCCAGGGAGATGGTATTGACCAAGGAGGGGGTTGAATCTACCCAAGAAGAAGCAGGTTCCAAGGTAACTTAGCGGGAAAGCCAAGGCCAATGGGTGGGATATGGTTGGAGTTTGAGTCTTGGGGATCTCCTTTACATATGTTGTTTCTCTGTAACAGGAGGATTGAGAGATACAGGAGTGGCTGTATACCATACACCAGGTATTACCCAATGCCAGGACTTTTCTAGGTACTGGGGAGGAGTAAAAGAACTAGAGTCCGCTCAAGTCCCTAACCAAATGCTGGCCCCAAAGACCTGCAGCAGGAGTAGCCAAACCAACCATTTATACCCAAATGGCTCCCATTGGGAGGACTTGGGTAATATCATGGTTATTTGGGGAAGTGGTGGAGCAAGTGCAAGAAGTGTCAAAGATTGGTTGGGTAAAGACTTTACTAACTGACCAAGAAATAAAGGCTGACTCTATCAGGCTTATATAGCAACCGATGGGGGGAAATCTCTGTTGGATAAGGGGAAATATAGGGTTTGGGGGGTTTGAAAGTAGATCTCCAAAGAAAGCAGCAACAGCTATTTAAAAGAACATTACTTCAAAATCAATCCACTTAATGTGGCCCTTGATATATCCCCAAGTGCTGCTATAACAGCTTGGGGAGTTTATTACCACTGGCCCCACATAATCTGGGGTCAGGGCTGGGGCCACAACAAATACCAGAAGAAACGAAACAGGAACTACAGCAGCTGGCTCCCCTGGCTTGGGCTTGATGCTGTCAACCGTTAAAAAACAATTTTGAAGTGAGATCACAGCCTCTGATTGGCTGCGTAACTTGGAAGGTAAGTGATGATTTGAATTCAAGTTAACACTAATTTCCTTTAGATAGTGGCCGTCATCCAGAGACGTCCCGGGTTCGATCTCGTCATGGACCATAGAAGATGATGGGAATTGATTGATTCAACCAACTAAGGTAATAAAGAACAGTTACTTCTATTTAATATTTCTTTTTTGGGGTTATTTGTAAACCCAGAAAGTGGAGGAGAATCCAGTCCAAGATTATTAGCTTCCAAGTTGGCAAGAAACAATGATTTGGTGTTTCTGACACAGGCACTGTAGATCGATTGCTCTGAGCTAATTTATTTATCCAGTTTGCAGAGATAAAAGAGGGACAATAAGACATGTGAAAGATCCAGTTGAATCAATCACTCATGGGATGGTTCACTTCAAGTTAACAGAAGCCCAAATCAGTGTCAGAGACTTTCTGATTTCCCAGAGCTGCCCCAAAGTATTCAAAGAGGCAACCTCAGATCTTTCCCCTCTCAAACACACAAAACACCAAATCCATCTCAAAGGTGCCATACAAAGAGCTAGACTCATGTATAGATTTATCCCAAATGAAGATGTCACTCTTAGAGCTTACCTCAAGAAGGCCCTTTAGGAAGGGTTCATCCAACCTTCCCAGTCATCATTTGGATCTGCGGCTGTCTTTGTTGCCAAGAAGGATGGCACTCTGAGACTTGTTACAGATTACCAAGCTTTTGGCAAGGCTGTCATCAAGAATAGATACCTGCTGCCCGGTGGCCATACAACAGCCACCTGGCGCAATTTGCGATTAAATATGCTGAAGGATATTTGGTTGGTGTGGTTTTACTATGCATTTTATATAGATGAGTTTAAGGGATCCTTTATATAACAATCCCTCAACCCTGGGTATCTATATGGAATGGATGGTAAAATTTTGGCTTGCTAGTTAGGCCAAACTAACTCACAAGATAAAGGCAAGATTGGCCGAATCAATCTTGGGACTAGGGGTCTTGCAAGCAATTTAATTAACCCTGAAGGTTGATTAAATTATACCTGCAGATATGATTCATGAGGATTTAATCATTGGGCTGAAATGTACTTGACTGTGTCAAGTAAAGACTTGGTGTCTTTGAATCAATTAACCGTGAAGGTTAATTAATATAATTGATAAGGGATCAATTAACAGAAAATGACCAAATGTGGATAGTGGTGACCTGGTACTTAGGCTTGATCAGCTGGTTCCCAGTTGGAACAATGACAGCTTGGATCAGAATTGGATAAACTCCACAGGGTTCTGGCACCAGGAGCTAGGAATGCTCCAAGCCAAACAATACACTGCAACAAAAGGAGTCATCTGATTCCTGAGCTATTTGACATGTTCTCATAGGTTGAGAGTGTAAGATATTTTGGGTATAAGATCTTGGTTGGATGGTGCCGTTATACCATAGGCCATGTGATTGGAATCCAGGGGTGATTCCTTAACCCACCTGGTATATTAGTGAAAACAGACGAGAATTAATAAATATATTCAAGTCAAAGTCTCATGCTTTCCCCTCATCTTTCTTTTCCATTTATGCCTTCACAATTATTTTCAAAAAAAGCCAAGTTTGGGTTTCTTAGAGTAGAAACTACTGCTGCTCATAAAAAGGTTCCTAAAAAGGTCCCTGGGGGAGGCTTGGGAGGACCTTGAGGTAGCAAAGACATTCCCAAAGGAGTCATTGGTTGAGGTCAAGTCTGCTTTTGAAGAGCTCTATTTGGAATAATTTGCTAAGGAAGGAACACCTGCTCAAGAAAATTGAGTTTATGCTTGGGATCTGCTGAATCTATTGTTAGGGTTTGAAGAGATCTTTCATCAAATGAAAGATGCAGCTGATAGAGAAATTGACAGTCTCAAACTTGGCAAGGAAAAGAGTGTGGAAATCATGACAAGATGGAGGGAGGATAACAAGGTGTTAACCCAGAAAATTGCCTCTCTGGAGACAAAGCTCACCAAAGATTTGTTGCAAGAGGGGTCCAGCAATAAGAGTCTAAACAAAAACAAGTATTATAAGTCAGATTGAATGGTCCTGTATCCATTACAGCCTCTCACCAACAGCTTATTTGGCACCCTTGCAGGTTAAAAAGTATTCTCCCAGGTTGATCTCACCTTGGGATATAATTGAATTTCCATCAAAGAGGAAGATATTCAAGAACCACCTTTTATACAAAGTATGACTCTTAAATTTGTGTTGTGCATAACTTTGAAACCATTGATGCTCTGTCCACATTTTGGCCTTGATTAACCAGGTGGTTTAATAGCACACTGGAAAACACATGTTGGTGTACTTGGATGGCATTATGGTTTATAATCCTAACAAAGAACAACTCCAGAGAGGCCTAGATGCAGCATTAGCCACATTAAAACGCTGCAAACTTCGGGCCAAGCTATCCAAATATCAACGCTTCTAAAAAAGCCTACCCTTCCTGGGTCACACTATCTTTGTGAAAGTAATCTGGCTACACTTTGAAAAGATGGCTGCTGTTCAGGAGATGCTGGCACCCATAGATAATGGTAAACTACATGTATTTATGGGAATGTTAGTT